>JAGSMS010000004.1:20517500-20952324 GCA_029286595.1 Bhutanitis thaidina
TTAAATATGAATAAATATTATCCTATTTAATTATAAAATTACAATCGAAAAACATCGGCAAAGGCTGTCTTTCATAAGGCTTATATATTTTTCTTACAAACATTCTAAAGTTATAAGTGAACAATTAATAAGTAAGCAAACAGCACCGCCTACCACGATGAGAATCAACAAATACTATATTTTCAGCGTATTTATTTCCGCAAAAATGAACGTCTAAAATAATTAACTCGACCTCAATATGTTTTCAAAGCATGGTTTATTTGGCGGCTTGTTTACTCTTAGTTTTAATTAAATTCAAACACACTGCGATACTAAAAATAAAAGAGTAGTACGTAGTAAACATTTAGCACAATCGCTCGAACTATATTTTTATTAAAGTTTGTAAATATAAACGTTTGGCTGACGCGCTGCAGGGTACGGGTTCTATTCCCGCGAGGGATAAGTATATGGATGACCGACAAATATTTCCTAGTTAGCTTAGGAATGGGTTCCCGCCTTGTCGTGGCGGGGGGGGCTTAGTAACCGTGGCTTAGTCTCCCACGGTGAACCAAGAGGAACCTACATGGCCGGCCTGTCTTTGCGGGGCCCGAGGAGGTCGCTCCGAGTGGGCTTGGTGAGCCCACTTTAGATGCGTGTTGGTGGACTGTGGGGGGAGTGTTAGCTTAGCGCTCTCCTGGCCTCCCACAGCCGTGATGGAGTTTTGGTATTGCGTTTCGCCATTTTCCCTATCCTCCGTGACTCTGGCGGGGGCCGCACCGCTGATGCAGCCGTGGTGGAACCGCGGGGGGAGAGGATTGTCGGTATTACGATGGCCGTTCTCCCTACCCTCCGCGGCCGAAACGTGGTCGCCCGTTGGTTCTAGAGCGGAGACCAGATCCGCCGGGGGTGCCGGGATCAGGAAGACAGGCGCTCATAAGCACCAGCCTTCATGATCCCAATGGCCTCCGGGTGGCGGACTCGGGGGGGTCCGTTGTCCTCGTGGGTTTGGAGGCCGAGTAGGTAGGCGCGTCTATGTTCCGGCGCGTCTAGCCAGGGCGGTGTGGGAGAGGACGTTCTCTCCCGAGAAAGGGCCACTTACAGCGGCTGGGGCTGGTGGGGTCGTGGATGTGTGCGAAAGCGTTTCCCGTGACCCTGCCGACATGCGACGAAGGTGGAACACCATGGGGTTTTAGTCGGTGCGAACTCGACATTACCCGTCCTTGCCCCCAAGAGGGCGGGTATGCGTCAGGCATTTCCCCATGTTAATAAAAAAAAAAGGTTAGATACATATCGGAAATCTGATATACATACAACCTAACCAGGATCTAATCTATTATCAAGACACAGGTAATCCCAGTTAGGGACTGTATGACGTGTGTGAGTGTTATATACATATTTTTGTGTGCATATTTATATATATATATATACGATCACTTCGTTAAACTATATCTTCCTTCCAAGTATTTTCTTTTTGTCCAGACCCCGCACTACTGAGGGCTGCGCTGAAATCCATGGAAAATGATGATTGATGTGCTCTGACGTACCCCGGCTACGTGATAAACGAGCCCGGCGTCACTTGGCACGTGTTAACAAGGTGCCGGCTTAAGTAACTTGGCCGCGATAATTCGCAACTATTGGCGAAGTGACCAAGCGAACTGTGTTATGAATGACAATGGATACTTTTAACTTCGTTACGTGACACAAATGATAAGGAAAACGCATAAAGAAACAATTTATCTTATTCCTTTTTGGAATAGGATGAGAAACGAGCTGACAGTCCACATGATGGTAAGTGTCTACTGCAGCCGATGAAGACCGGGAAACCACCTCAATCGAAGAAGATCACTTTGCTTGCCTCGAAGCCCGTAATTAATAATAGCTCTCTACACCTTTCAAACCGGAACACAACAGCAGATGCACTGCTGTTTTGGGTAAGGGACCGACCCAGCCGACGAGAGAGAGAGAGAGAGAGAGAGCCTACCACCTCCTACAATTTATGTATATATTTTTATAAAAGGGAAAGGCGATTAAAGAGCAAGCGGTCCATCTGATGGCAAGTGATTACCGTCGCCTACATTCATCTGCAACACCAGAGGTGTTCCAGGTGCGTTGACGGCGTTTAAGGGTATTTGGGAGATGGGAGAGAGGATGAGGAGGGGGAGTGGGCATCTGGTGAACTCACTCACCGAAAGAAACGCAGAAGCACATGATGCCTCTATTTCATGCCGGTATTCTGCGAGGCCGTGGTACTAAACCGGTCGAGCTGGCCGATTCGAGCAGCAGCAAAAGCCACCGCTTGGCTCTACCACGTACAAAATATGAATATGTAAATGATTTGTCCGTGTTGTATGAACATCTCATTTCATCAGCAGACAAGTAAAGGGAAAGGATTTTAATAACTTAAATAGTATGCCAGAAAATTACAATATACAACAATACAAAATAACGTAATTCATTAAATAACTATTCAAATAAAAACGTTCCAATAGCGAATTTTTTCCAACGGTATGTTTAAGTTTAAAATAAACGGAGTTATAGGAAATTAAAACTGACTTCCTTCGTGTTAAGTTGGAAGCCATAGTCGCCGCCATAGCGTGCGATCTTCAACGGAGCCCCATAATAAGCTTCGTAATAGAGACGTTATTAAATTTATACTCGGTTGTATAATTAAAATATGTAAGTAGTTTTATATCTCTTAATCTTTGACAATAACCTGTTAACTATAATTCCTGTTTGACTTTTCTAATATGAATTAATGAATACACTTTATTGCACATCTCAAAATAAAAAAAAGTACTGCTCGAATGGTACCACGGCCTCGCAGAATACCGGCGTGAAGTAGAGGCATCTTGTGCTTCTGCGTTTCGTTCGGAGAGTGAGGTATCCGGAAGCACCCTCTGTTTTACCACGTGCTTGGCGGTGATGGAAAACATCGCAGGGAAACCTGCATGTCTGAGAAATAATAAAAATATTATTTCGGTAATATGTGAAGCCAGCCAACACGCACTGGAGCAGCGTGGCAGATCCTTCCCGGCTCCAAAATCCTCTAAGATATTTGAGAAAGAGGCCTGTGCCCAGCAGTGGACACTTACAGGCTGCGACTTTACTTTACTTTAAGCCTGGTGATATATTAGGCCATATTAATATGCGACACAGTATTTCTAAGCTTGTAACATTTAGCTCTAATGAACATCGCGTGTAAGCACGCAACATGAAACATAAACTTTATTTGACTGTGCCGGGAGAAAAATTATAATTTTAAGCTAAAAATATTTATTAATTTATTTATTTACTCTTTATTATGACAGCTAAAGTTAAGGTATACAATACTATACTACAGCCAGTCAACCGTGCGTGAGAAAGAACTACATGTTGGGTGGTACAAAAATTCAAATAAATTTAATATGAATATTAAATACATTATCATTATAATACTTACATACTTATTACATACATAATATACGATACAATATATAGAGCATACATTAACAAATTAAATATATAGAGGAATATCTCAGATGGTATCTCCCTTCAAAAAGTGATGTCGGAGCAGAGTTTTAAAAGAGTTTTTTGTTCGGTGCTATTCGTGATAACATCGGGGAGAGCGTTCCAGAGAAATGTAGCGAAATTTTATGGTAGGCGTAACAAAACAAAGTACAATAAATACCCGTACACATATATTACTGAAATCAAAAACGAATGAAACGCATAAAATCACTTTCGTACGTATATACTAAAGTTACATACCTACATACGTATATACTTTTGACAGTAGTGATTATTACTATATCTTGAGGAAGCACAGCGATACGCTTGGATATAATTTTATTTATTACACGACCAGTGACTTTAAAAAGTTAGAATCAAAATTAGTCTTACTGTATTTTTTTTTATGGGATAGTGGGCAAACGAGCAAGTGGCGCTGACCTGATGTTCAGTGATTAACGTCCACCTATCTCCTACTACCACCGTTTCATTTCAATGTAAACACTAGTTACATAAATATAAGAAAGAAATTTGGGTTATGATTATTAATGTTCTTGATGTAACGCCCACAAGCGACGTGATTATAAATGAGCTAACAAAGGGAAGCGGCCGCCTGTTTCCAATGTCCGGACTCGACCGCGGTGACACGTCACTGAACGTGACTGGACGTGCTTGAACGTGACTGATGACAAAGTAACTAACGGTCTACCTTATAACATAAATAACAACAAAGGTTTAGAATGACATCCATCACAAAACTAGGAAAAATATTTTGAATAGTGATATTTAACAGCGCTCAGGCTCGTGTTTTAAATTAATTCAACACGAACCAACACTTGGATTCTATCTGCTGGCAATCCGAAAATATCCCCTCAACTCCGCGAACATTGAAGCGAGGTTTTCAGGTTAAATGCGATCAGTCAATATCTACTTCAGCTTGCTTTTTTCTTGGAGTCCGGAGGCAAGGAATGGTTATGTCGCCACATATCAGCAGGTCAACAGGAACATACATCCAAGGCTCGACCAGCGCGGGCAAAACTAAACATTCACAACTTAGGAGAGAACTTCTCATCTCCCTCGCTCTTCTCGTAGTCCTTGTTTACACAACCTCTCATCCTACGAGGGCAGCGGATCCCCCAAAACCACAGGAGTCCATGGGGGACTAGACAACGAGCGCTTGGAAGCCCTAGCTGCTGTATGGCTTTACCTACGACTACGTCTTTCTACGACTTTCAAGCGTGGTAGAGCCAAGCGGCGGCTTTAGCTACCGCTCGAATGGGCTGGCTTGACCGGATTTATACCGCGGCCTTGCAGAATACCGACGTGAAGTAGAGGCATCTTCTGCTTCTGCGTTTCGTTCGGTGAGTGAGGTAACCGGTGGCCCACTCCCCCTCCCTATTCCCCTCCTCTTCCCTCCCATCTCCCAAATATCCTTAAAGACCGGCAACGCATCTTCAGCGTCTATGGTGTTGCAGATGTATGTGGGCGACGGTAATCACTTACCATCAGGTGAACCGTTTTGCTCGTTTGCCGTCTCTTCCATAAAAAAAAAACGTATTAGGCTGTGGTGGACAGGGGGAGCGTCCCGTCGTTACACCGACACTTGTCTCTCGCTGCAGCTTCTCCTCTGCTGTATCAGCAGAGCGGCTCCCCTAGAGACGTATAACTCTTCTTCTTCTATCTGAAAAACAAAAAAGGCACTTCCTGGCGTCAAAACTAGTTGTGAAACGAACGTAGTCTGTTGCTTTTCCAATTTGTGCAAAAATAACAGAAAATTAAAAGAAAAAGAGTTTTCGCTCGCCTGCGCGGTCCGGCCGATTACTATAATTAAATGAAAACAAACCCACACTTTTAAATATAAAAAAAAAAAATTGTTGTTGTTGTTTGTCCGAGAATGTAGAATGTTGTTATACAATTAAGCAAGCGCTGGAAATTGACAAATATAAATATAGATATAAGCCCCGATAGTCAGCTCATTTGCCGCTTTTTTAAGAAAAAAAAGTACGAGTTCGTACCACAATATGGAGGGCTCGTACCAATGAGGGACCCTTAGACGGCGACAAGCTCAGCTCTTGACACGTAGTCCCAAATAAGCTCTGGTGTAAAGAGAGTCAAAAGTACTAATATGTTCTAGACTACTGACCACCCCAGTATTAGATAGACGGTCGTGAGAGCTTATTTATTTATTAAAGATATTAATCTCCATCGCATACCTCTCTAAGACAGGATGTACTATGAGATAATGTTCCTGATATTTTAATTTACTTATCTATGCGCCTTTCTAATGCTAGTTATCCATAATTTGGAAGTAATCGAATAAACTTACATATTGTTGACCATTTAGCTTCATTTATCTAGTGTATCGTCGCTCGCTTTCGTTTCGAAGAGCACAAGCGACCTGGGTTCGATCCCCGGTGCCGGCACCAATAAATTTGTTATTAGTAATTTTAATCGCTGAAATTGCCCCGTGTCGAAAGAGATTAAGGGCCGCACTGGAGCAGAGTGGCGGACCCTTGCTAGCTTCAAGACCTTTGGGCCTGCTGGGTAAAGGCCTTCTCAAAGCGTAGTTTACTTTACTCTTTCCTTTTTGAAATCATTGAAGGCCGCTAACGCAACTGCAGCTTCTCTGGTGTACGCGGATGTCGGTAATCACTTACCATCAGGTTAGCCGCTTGCACCTTCGACCGTAATTTCTACATCAACCACAAGAGACCGAAGGCGACTAAAATACTGACAACCGTTATTTGAGCTCCTAGTGTGTCCGAAGCCAAGTTCTGAACATGTCCAAAACAGTCTTAGTTACCTTTTCGTAATGCTCACTCGACACGCAGAACGTGCTGACAGTGCGACCTTTTCATTTTTTATTTCGCTCAGAGATTTTTTTTAAATGTCCGTTATTTTAATATATATCGGTACGTCGAAAGCTAATCTTGAAAGCACTTCAGTATTATTTAATTAATGTAGTAATATTTTTCAAAGGCAGTTGAGATGACATTTCGTCTCCGATCTTCCGGGTGTAAATTATATTAACGTCGGGTCGAATAGAATTGTTACGGTGTCATTGTAGAATTTGGAACCGGGATTCAAATAAAGCTTTATAGTGGCACGACGCTCGGCGTCTCGACAGGTGCTGCTGTGCTGTGCTCTAACCCCTGTTAACGGAAAGAAATTTCCGACCACTAGGGGAGGGGCTCGCGGCAACCCCAAGGGCCCCTCGTAAGGAGACCTCGGCTCGGATTACGATTTAGGTTAGGTTCGATAAGGGTGGAGTGGGTCGATTTTTAGAAACAGCCTCGTGCACGAGTAAAGCTCGTGTAGGCCGTGAATCGGGGATCACGCGTTCGCCGGCGCACGCGGTTAGGGAAGGTTGTGCATTATTAACACGGGTTAATTTATCATCATCATCGAGAATGCCATTTTTGGGGCGCCTTTTACCAGCTGGGATTTCTCGAGCTGGTGAGTAGTTACCCAGAGCTGCCACTGACGGCTTCAAACATCTTGTGCCATCAACGCATCTGCAGCTCCTAGACTATATTGTTCGAAAGATGAAAAAAATCCATATTTGAATGTTGCCATTAAGGTAGTTTAAATAATATGAACACATGATTTTTGCATACGAAAAGCTTTAACCAATCCGTTACTTTACAAATACAAATAGTCAAATTTCGACCACAAGCGAAGATGGGGTTTACTTCTCTGCGCTCAAAATAATATGAACTTCGGAAATAACACCCGTTGAATAAACAGCAAATTGAACTAGCTGCTAAATAAATCTCATATTTTGGGCCAACCAACCCTGTCATTTATTAATCACTTCGAAGGAATAAAATCAAGCTTCAATATTATCCAAATATAAAAGCTCACGGTTCGGTTGAAAATTACATTTTCGTGAGAAATTTCGCGAAGAACTTTCTCGTCTCCTCCCCTCTTAATTTTCTGAAACATTCATCGTTTCTGACACTTCAACTTGTTTCTTGTTGGATTAATTTGAAATAGAAAATTGTGATTATAGAATTTCTTAGAAATGGAAAATGAACACTTTTAATCTAAAGAGCTAGTTACTAGGCCATTTAAAATAACTAGAAATTAAAATGATTTTTAAGATATTATTAGTATCAAACTGAAGTCCACTTAAATACAGTGATGTGAAAGAAAGAAAAAAATCCGTCTGATGGCGGGACGAAGAAAATTTATGCTGCCTAAGTGAGAGGCCCAGTTGTCGGCAAGGGACGACATTGATCGAAGTAAATTTGGGATTTAAATATTAAGGTAAGACCAAACACAAACTTCAAAGGACCGCGTGTGTGCATGCATGTGTGTGTGAGTAGATGGGATATGTGTGAATGGCACAAGATACACTTTATGATGTCGGAATCTTACCCTTCCATTGCGCGGGGTGACGGGGGGGGGGTCGGCACACGTCGTTCTACGGGTTGATCCATCACCTGCGTCTCAAATATATAAATATATGTGGGTGTGGCAAGGGCTTTCAGCCATTGCCTTATGGCTACTTAGCTTTAGAAATAAATACAAAAAGAGAGGATACCTACGGAGTTTCTTTTGCCGGTTTCTTCTCCGTCAGAGGAACCACATTACGGAACGGTGGTGGATGATGGTCATTTATTATACCGAGATATAACAGGTATCCAACTCGATTCTCCTGATTCGGGGTCGATCAGTTTCCCTAAATACTCGGCTATGGTGGCTTATCAACATTTAATCTGACTGTCTTCTATAGAAGGGGTCGAAACAACGCGAGCAAGAGGTTCCTAAATTTAGATTGGCTAGAACTAGAAAGCTTTTTTGTGTACAACCATCAAATTTTACAATACAATCCCTGAAAATTTAGTACAATTTACAGACACAATTTTTAAGAACCTTTATATGAAAAAAAAGGCTTAGTTTAAAGTAGCAATACAACGAGGTCAAATACGTGGAAATAGATCTGCCAATGATACCTTGTTAAAATTGACGTTTAAAAAAATATTTTTGTACATTTAGACATTATTGTAAATTATTGTAGTAATGAATGTATATATTGAATGAATTCAAAATTTATTATAGAAGTTTTCACGATTTGTTGCCGGTTTCTTTCCCGGTTCTTCTCCGAGGAAGGTCTTGAACGGGTTTTTATGGTGGGGTATTTCTATATTTCCTCATCTGGTAGGGTTGTATATATAAATAAATATAGATACAAATAAATACCATAATATAAATATTATTTTATAAATTATATATATAATAAAATTAAATAGATAACTTAAACCCAACCAGATGGAAGCCCCCGGCAGGGAGACAATGCGAGCGGTATCAAGTAGCACCGCCTTCTGCATTTGAGCTCGGAGCGGTCCGTCACGGAGTCCCGGCCGCCTCAGATGTTCCGAGAGGCTGACTGGGATTAACCCATTCGCAGAGACGACGATCGGAATAATTTCGGTCGGCATACCACCCCACATGTCGGTCACCTCGTGAGCCAGCTCCAGATATTTTGTCTTCTTGTCTGTTTCGGCTTTCACGAGGTTCTCGTCATTATTACTCTCGTATTATTATTTTTGTTTGTATCATTTGTTTAGCTTCTCTTTTTCGAGATGGGTGTTCCGCTCAACTGTATAATAATTTAACAACTGTGTATTGTTTATTCTTACTATTAGTGTTTTATTTATAGACACAATTTTAATAGTTTGTACAATTATATTTTTTAATGTTATATCGTACTATGTACAATATGCTTCTTGTCCAGTTGTTCGTGAAGTCAATGAAGGACCCGACTGAAAAACAGTGCTGTGGTATCACTGAGACGGGAATCTTTTGATATCGCACAATGAATCTTTTGATAAATCTTTTGATATTTATGTTTTACCATTTTGTTTTTTATTTTATTTAGTATTTTGTTGTATGATTGCCGAATAAATGTGTTTTCTTTCTTCTTTCTTTCTTTCATTAATTAATTTATCATAATGTACATTAACTTCACACGTCTACGGAAGTAACGAGTCTCAGGGGACCCATTCAGACGTATTACAGGCACCTGAGAAGAACGCACTCAGACAATGCTCGAGGGATAAAGAGATAAAGGTACGTACTCCACCAATACAATTCCTATTTATAGGTAGGCATAATGAACTTTACTAAAGGGAGGCTGTAAATCCGTAGAGGAACAGTGGCAATCGCTCGTTTGTAATTTTATCTAGGCGAGTTATCGAGGTTCGAACCAGTGCAGGTACTGTTTGTTGAATTAAAAATCCTGATTACCTAATATACGAGGGTAAGCAGCATCGTGGTGGGTCGTTCACTTCCATTAATATGGTTTGGAGCTGGAGGAGGGTGATGGCTGTCACATTCATCATACTTGTGATCAGGTGCTGCTTGTGGAAGCGAGTCTGCTCGAGTTCGCAGTGCTTTAATTGTGGGGTTCACTATATTCTTGTAACATGCTCATTTCAGTTACCAATGGGATATTATCTTTTATTTTACGATGTATGCATTACAATTATTAAAAAGAAAAAAAAATTTTTTTTTTCAGAGAAGCGTCTTTACCAAACATCATTTAATATATATATTTTTTTATAAACTCAATACAATTTCATAGGAATAGAAAACATGGAGCCAGAAAGTAGCGGACATACAGTTACAGAACATTCAGAACCTCTTGGGTTGCATTTCAATTCGAATTGACGGTCGCCAGAAAGTTTTCTGAAATAGCGTCGGGGCCTCATTGTTTCCCAAAACCTCTTTAGGAAATATACCTCATGTATATTTATTGAAATACTTACTTTTTAAATTATGCGCGAGTAAATGTCAAAAGAAGAACAATCTACTTTGAATTATCTTCAGCATTAGTTAATTCCTGGGCTCTAATGAAGTCTACTAATTCAGAAATGTAAATGTGGCTTTACGATAACTTGTTTTCAATCGCACGCTGTGAAGATGAAGTAAAAATTATATTCTCTTTAAATTATACCTTGTCTGTTGAACATGACGGCTTATCGACAATAATAATTAAGCATATTATTAAACGTCTTGTAACGCTTTAAATGACATAATTTATCACATTGCATTTCAGGACTAATGTAATATAAATAACATTAAAAGGTTTAATTTAACATTAAAAAAGGCGTATTTAAAGATATTTTAAAACTTTTAGTTTACATATACGAAAAGTTAAGTTTCTAAATAAGTAAAACGTTATTAAATCCGAACCATATTCCGAATAAAACATAAATATCTACTTCCCTTTAGTTATAATGTAGCCCGAGTTAACTATGACATCTGGATGTCTAACAGATCAGTCCCCTTTGACCATGACTGCTGTAAACCAATAGAAACGTCGGGATTATAAAGACCTAATTAAACGCAATAAAATTCATAAATAATAGTTTTTTAACCAACGAGCATCCATGCGAAGATGGATGAAAGTGGAGGAAGCGAAAGACGTGTCAGGACCGTAGCAAGTGGAAGAAGATTGTCTCTGCCTACCCCGTTGGGAATAAGGCGTGAATATATATAAAAAATAGTTTAATTTCAAACGTGTAGTGTTCGCGTATATACAAAAAAATATTCCTTTAGTCTTACTGAAACTATTACCAAAAATGTTGACCGTGGTACAAACGTCTTATTTTTTAACATGTCTGAAGTATTTGACGTTACAGACCAGAATTTGCTGTTGGCAAGATGTTATTAATGGTATTAGAGGCTCAGTATATTGTTACAAAGAAAAACAATGCCTAGTACGTGGTAGAGCCAAGCGGCGGCTTTAGCTGCTGCTCGAATGGGCCGGCTCGACCGAGGTAGTGCCATGACCTTGCAGAATGTCGGGGTGAAGTAGAAGCATCTTGTGCTTCTGCAATTCGTTCGGTGACTTGGGTATCATACAGACTCTAGGCGTGGTAGAGCCAAGCGGCGGCTTTGCTGCTGCTCGAATGGGACGGCCGTGAAGTAGAGGTATATTGTGCTTCTGCGTTTCGTTCGGTGAGTGGGGTAAGCGGAGACTCTCTCCCCCTCCCTCCCATCTCCCAAATACACATAAAGGCCGGCAACGCACCTGCAGCTCCTCTGGTGTTGCAGATGTACGTGGGCGAAGGTAATCACTTATTATCAGGTGAACCGATAGCTCGTTTGCCGCCTTTCCAATAAAAAAAAAGTTTTTTAGTACCTACCTACAAAACTACAAAATAAATAAAAATTAGAAACGATGATATAAAAATTATGTAATTGATACTTACTTATTTATTTTTTCTCATGCATCATCATTATTCTTTTTAATTTTAAATAGATCAGTACTGGACTTAAATACAGATTACAAATAGCAAAATACTATTGTCATGTTTTGTAACCGAATATTCGAAGCCACAAATTCTATGTTCGAATTCCATTCTTGTTATTTCGGTTCAGGATAAACGTGATACCGGATAAACTCCTATAAGTTGTAGAAATAGATATTGGGGATAATATATACTATAATAATAGTTCAAGGACTGTGTATTGTGTTCATGAATATTTAGGTTTTAGGAAATAATTTAATATTTTCAAAAGTAAGACCTATGAACTCATTCTGAAGATCGACGGCTACAAAGTCGCGAGTAAAGCTTGTATTAAATAAACATCCATACTCGAGCACAAACATTTCTGTTTCATACATTTAAATTTTTGCAATAGGGGGGAATCGAACCGAGCCCCGAAGGCAAGGACATTAACGAGTCGTCATGGTCTTGTTTTCTCAATGTCTGCAATAGACAATATGAAGGCTCTTATATTTGATTTATGGCTTTCCTCTTTCTTTATCGCTCAGTCGGTCGAAGCCATAGCCTGATATTTATAACCGTCTCCTAAATGAAGTTAGCTCTTGTTTATTGTTGACTGTGCATTATTTCTTATTTGTTATTAGTTGTTTTTCCAAAAAAACACTGTTGTTATTATATATATACATAATACAATGTTGTACTGTACTACCAATGAGCGGCAGAAAGAGGTAAGATGGTTTCAACTTACCCACACTGCTCTTCGGAAGCAAAGGAATCTTACCGCCGAGTATAGTCAAAAATAAAATATCCAATACCACTCCATGACGGAGAATTATGGACTTTTACATACTGATAAAAATAATAGCGTATGGTATCGGGGTAAGAATCTGCCATCCGTGGGTGTCGTAAAAGGTGACTGATGGCAAAGCCTTGAAAAACGGAATGGCTACCGTCAGAAGGTGGGATAACCACCTCGAGAAGTTACTAGACCAATATTCAACGGATCTATGGCGGACAGAGATGGAGATGGAGTGACGGCCTGCGCAGCGTTGCGTGAAGTTGGTGGATGCAGGTGTCTCAGGACCGAGCTTTGTACTGACCTTTAGGGGAGTCCTATGTTCAGCAGGGGACTTGTGACAGGCTGGAATGATGACTATGATGGCGGACAGCAGCGTCTAAGGTGCGAGGTGTCTGGTACTGGGATCGGCAATCCTCTTGCAGAGTGTGGCTATTAGCAAATCCACCTTAGGGCTATGTCATGCTATGGACTATTATACGTGAGGCCTATGATCTGTAGTGGAGTACTTACGGGCTGGTATTCTAAGTACTATTCCTTTGAATAAAAATATGATTTCGAAGTGGGCTTGCAGTACTGAAAATTAGTTATCGAACGCTTCTTTATATTATATATATATATATATATATATATATATATATCTAAATTTAAAAAAAACATTTATTGATGTAACTTTTGTCACGTTAAGTACGTAAAATCATCAATATCTTTGCGTTAGCAACGGAACTGCTCTATAGGGATCCGTCTAGATCTCTTTTGTGTCCTCTGCCTCAATATCCGATGTACTATAATAGTGATGTGTTCCGATGCGATGCCGGGCACGTGACCTCAATACGATATGATAGTTCAATTTCGTGTAAAGTAGGTTAGTGTTATAATCTTCTCATGTTGCAAGAATATCTGATCACCGTTTTAGATTTAGTTTGCAACATAATTGCTATTAGATTATAGAATCTCTAATAGTAGATGATGAATTGTTCATTGAGAAATGAATGGATTGAATGGAGTGTAAGGATGTTTTTATCCCTCGGGATAATCGGAGATAGATCTCATCGGCACACGTGCACTCTGCCGGCTTTACTCGCACATTTTTTTTTATGGGAATGGCAGCAAACGAGCAAGCGGCACACCGGATAGAAAGTGACTACCGTCGCCCATACACATTCAAAACACTGGAGGTGCTGCAGGTGCGTTGCCGGCCTTTAAAGGGATTTATTTGGGAGGTGGGAAGGAGGATGGAGAGGCGGAGTGAGCCTCCGGTTAAATTTCAAGCCCGTATTCTGGGAGGCCGTGGTAAGAACCCGGTCGAGCCGGCACATTGTAGCAGCAGCTAAAACCGCAGCTCTACCATCTAAAAGTACATCCTTCCCAGCTTGTAAGTAGTTCACTGAAGAACATAGACATCTACTATAAGATGGATTTACGGACGCAGTACCAAACACGTCGCATCTTAGACACTGCTCCTTGTCATCGGACTGCTTAAATTTAGTTCTGGTATTTTTCGCGATTGTTATCCCACCGTTTGTCTGTAGCTTTCTGCGGGCTTCAAGACTTAGCGCACGGCAATTACGAACCATCTAAACATGCCTGGAATCAAATACCGCTGGCTGGAGATGGGGAGCAGCATCACTAGTGTGAGATTTGTGGCACTGCGCTGATCAGCACTCCTGCCGGGCGTGATGGGTATGGGCTAATTTTCCATCTTGGAATGGAAGTTTAAGTTGGTGCTTGCACATCTCAAGATCTATGTCCAGCTGTGGGCTTATAAAGGTTGTTAAATAATAAGAAGAAGATAATAAAAACTCGCGGTTTGGGTAATCTCTACGTTTCATTTATGTTTGTTCCTGTACTTGTTATGAAAGCGTCCATTTAAAGATTATGCGGGCGTGTAAGCCTCGAAAAGCCGTAAAAGCTTAAGAGCCGAACACTTGTATTAAATTATATAGCATGCGAGTGAGAGATCCAGAGAAAACGTGTCAGAGAAATAAGAAAATAAAGCAAAAATTCAAAAATAATTGTCAGTTAATAATGCTTATTTGTAAGTGGTAGAGCCGAGCGGTGGCTTTTGCTGCTTGAATGGGCTGGCTCGGGATAGTGGGCACCACGCCCACACCGAGTACCGGCGTGTAGTAGGCATCTTGTGCTTCTGCGTTTCATTTGGTGATTGAGGTAACCGGATACCCACTCGCCCTACCCATCCCTCTCCTCGTCCTTTCTCCCATCTTCCAAATATCTTTAAAGCCCGTAATGCACCTGCATTATCTCTGGTGTTGCAGATGTACATTGGTGACAGTAATCACTTACCATCAGGTGACAGTTCACCGTGAACTATTGCCACCTTTCCGATAAAAAAAAAGAATTTTAGAGCAACCTGACAGATGGTGAGTCTGACGACGTATTAGCATCCAAGTTAGCGATAAAAATCGTAAGCATACTTCGAAGAACTTATTGGTTCAAGCCCTCCATATGAGGGGTCGAACTCTTGTCTCATAATTCTGAGGCAGATCAACTAACAACTGGGACATGGTGGCAATTGAATAATGTTTCAAAACGAAAAGTCTAAATCTATATCTATATTCTTCGGCGTAGAACATATATTACATGAATTAAATAAATAAATAATAAAACATATTTATAATCAAATTAAATAGATATATAAAACCCAACTAGACGGAAGCCCTCGGCAGGGCAGACGGACCAGACGGCCGTTGGTTAGGGGGAAAGGGAAAGAAACCGACGGACAATGCGAGCGGTATCGGGGAGCAACGCCTTCTGCATTTGAGCTCGGAGCGGTCCGTCACGGAGTCCCAGCCTCCACAGATGTTCCGAGAGATTATTATTATGCAATGAATATAGGACTAAAAATAGAGACATATTTAAATATCTGTTCTGTATAACGTTTCAGAACATCGAAGGCTACTAAGAGCGCATAAATACGTAAGTGGTTACTGCCATTAACATAATGAGGGTGCATAATTATATCGAAATTATCAAGAAAGCGTACAATAAAATCTACATAAATAAGACCCAAGACATTTTAAAATCTGTTGAAAAGAAAGAAATCGATTTTAAAAATTGGAAAATGTAAATAGATTTTCGTTTTGTATTGTGTGGTAGTGGCAAGAGCTAAAGGAAAAGTTTTTTTTATCTCATGGCAATACTCGTGAGCATTGAAGGGGCCTTCCTTGCCATGTTACGGTTCTATCTCCGCGGGACGTGAAAGCGGGGAGCGGAAATTCGTTTGGCTATGCTGTGTCGCTGAAAGCCAGTTTTCTTAGTCGCGTACTTTTTTTAATTTTAACTTTCTACTATTATTATCGTTGTGTTAAGTTTTCTATTTTGTATTGATTTATAGTACACTGTACCCAATAGTACACGTTAATTCCCGTGGGTTGTATGAAAAAAATTGATGTGTAGCAATTGTTGTGATAATGTATTTGTATGTATGTTTGTCTGGTATCTGTCTATCCCATATTAGGCATGGTGAAACAAAAACTATTTGGTTATTGGCGCTGATGCTCAGACACTGAAAGCACATGAATGAAGCTGCAGCCTAACAGAGTCCAAATGCTGGATAAAAGCCTCCTCTCTCTCATGTACAATCCATCATTGCGTTCAATTCGTTAACAAACTGACTTCCGGTGATAAAGTTCAAACATTAAATACGTTTTCATATTGAATAGCAGAAAGAGCATAAATAACAGACATGTAAAAATATAAAAAAAATAAACAGATATGACGTGAAACAAATACAAGAAATATTAATAATAATTGTCGATATGGCTTTCACCAAGGCATTCAATTATAATTGATTGAATACCCTGAAGATGCCGTAAGTCGAAACCGGTCTGTAACTTACATACAAAAATAAAATGTATTGTGCAACTAGTATGAAATAATAATAATTGTCAAGTAATGAGTTAATTCTACAACTAAGATCGAAGAAGAAGAAAAGAAGGAATCCGTGACGTCACCACGCCACAATCAGGTAACGTGAAAGTTTTCCGAATCACGATTCTCTTGCAACGACTTCCCATTGATCGATATTAATTAATTTAATTAGATCACTTTTTCGTCCGGATTCATTTTAATTAAAAACCTTCCAGCTGCCGTTACCTTTTGGGAATTATGGAGATTCGTTAACCGGCAACCCCTAAACTCCTTTTAATTTTCACGCCAATTGATTAAAGCACGGAGCAGATTTCCTTCGAGCTTCGTTATATTTTTTTAATGAACCGTTGCGAGCCCGATGAAAAAAAAACAATTTTTACTTTTGCACGTGTCCTTTTACGTGTTACTTAATTTCCACAGCTACATGCAGAGCTTTCAATAAAAGCTTCAAGAAAAGGCAGCACACTTTTTCAGGACAGTTTGCCCATGCTCACCACGTTGGGCTCGCGGCGCCGGCGCTGGTGATGCCGCTCCCCGCGGACATGTGGCGTGTGGTGAAAGAGATGGTACATCAACACTTTACACTTTTGTTTTAGCCTGTTTTATTAAAAATGCTGCACAAAGGCAGTTCAATGAACTGGTCGCCTATATAATCTAGCGTGCTATGCATGAAAGATTCGACCGTACTCCAGCGGTGGGTCGTTGAAGGTTGTCGTAGAAAATATGATCTTTGTTTTAGTTGTTTTTTTTCTTTGAAACGATACGTTATACAATAGAATAACTGTCATTGGTCATTAGCATTTTATTAACGGAATTTAAGCAATGAAAAACGATTTATTTGTTTCTGATAAAAAGCAGTTTCTTGATTATGTCTCTCCATCCCGCACAGGTCGGTTGACTATTATATTACTGGATTAGTTTGAACTATTCAAAATTAAATAGATACAAAATTGTGTTTTATGTTCGATTTGAACCTCATTACGACAGTGTTGGATTTGCAGACACACTAAAATATAACAAATAAAACATCTATTTTTTTTTATGTTTGTAAACATTAAATTTTCATTCTGTTTCCAAAACAACGCCGCTTTCTTTTGTTAAATGACCGTACTCCCGCGGTGGGTCTTTGAAGGTTATCGTAGAAAATACGAGCTTTGTTTGAGTTGATACGAACACAATTAATTTATTTATTTAATTATTTATTCTTTATTGCCTTAAGCTTAAGGTTACAATGGGCGGACTTAATGCCAAGTGGCATTCTGTACCAGTCAACCCTTGTTATGGTGAAAGGTAGTTGGCAGGTATAAAACAAAGAATAAAAAATAAAATAAAATAAAAAACTCCAATAAAAATAAGTTGATAAGTACATATAAATAAACTATATAATTAAATAAATATTTATGACATAAAATACATAAATACGTATACAAGTATATAAAAGGATACATAAAAAAATATATAAATGCATTTAGTTCTCATAAAAATGTATAACTTTTAAGCTTTCTTTGAATCGAAAATATTTTAACTGTACAGAATGGAATGACGTTACATAATTTGATATATATAGGATTAGACTGCGTCTCACAGAACACGTTGCTTAATCTTGTTTGGCAAAGTTTACGGGAGCGCGACCGCCATATTCTATTACGTGTAAGCCTAAACTACGAGGATAAAATGTCTGCTGTAACATTAACCGAATAAAAACGAGTTTTGCATTTGTTTTAGAACAACCTCCCGGTCAGCCAGTCCATAATTAAGATTCCCTGTGTCTCGGAAACTCAACGGTGATAGGATAGATTTTTTGTTTATGGTAAAGGGGCAAATGAGCGAGCGACTCGCCCGATGGTAAGCGAAAGTACCGTCTGCAACACCAGAGGAGCTGCAGGTACGTTGCCGGTCTTTATGTATATTTGGAGGATGGGAGAGAGGATGATTTTTTTTTTATAGAAGAAGGGGGCAAACGAGCGTGCGGCTCACCTGATGGTAAGTGATCACCGACGCCCACGAACATCCACAACACCAGAGGAGCTACAGATGCGCTGCCGGCCTTCAAGGAAGGAAAAAGCTCTTTTCTTGAAGGTTCCTAAGTCGTAATTATTCGGAAATACTGCTGGCGACAGCTGATTCCACAAAGTCGAAGTGCGTGGCAGAAAACTTCGATTAAAACGCACTGTGGTGGAATGCCAACCATCTAGGTGGTATCGATGGAACTCCGAATTCAGTCGCGATGTACGATGGTGAAACTCAGCAGCTGGGATCAATCCGAAAGATGATGAATGGGGGGAAGAAGAAGAAGAAGGACAAGGTTACCTCTTTCACAGAACTAAATGCAGAACAATGCGCAAGATGCCTCTAATACGAGCCGGTGTTCTGCGAGGTCGTGATTCTACCCCGTTCTTGCCGGCCTGTTCGAGCAACAACAAAAGCCGACGCTTGGCTCTACCACGTACAACTCACGATCGAATGAATGGCACCTTCTTTGTATGATAGGGAAATACTTTTCCGCATAAATACGTCCTCGCCGCCTCAGAGCGGGCAAGAACAGATTATGCCAGGTTTGCTGCTACTGCTTACACGGTGTTCCATATTCGACACATATCGGCTACTTACGTGACTTAGAATCCCACGTGGGCATGGAACTTCACAGTGTCCGCTACACGCAGCACTCGGAAGCATCGTCCCTCCCGGCCCACACCGGTGAAACTGGTCCATCGTAACACCCACTCTCTCCTCTCCCCCCAGCGGCCCCCCACCACAACTGCATCAGTGCTGTGACCCAGCGATAGTCGCAGAGGATTTGGAGCATCACAGATTTCTACTCCATCCCATACATCTCTCATACAAACTTTACTCCTCTTTCAATTTCGTATATGTCTTGTTTAATTTCCTTAACCTTAACCCTTAATTCTTGGTAAAAAATTCATCACTCAGTAGGATGTTCCGGTGAAACCACATTGGTAATTTGTGTGACGAAACAGTGATGAATACACTTTGGAGAATAAAGTGCCAAGACGAAGAAAGTGATGGGATTTATTAACGAAAAGGTGTTTTAAATAAAGCATATTAAATTCAACAATTACGGGAGAGGTTGACGTTTGCAGAAACAGTTGGTATGTTTCCTATATGCTATGACCTTTAAAAGTAGCAGCTAATAATTTGTATAAGAACAATAGTAATGTTCAAAGAATCGAGTCGCCTATTAAAACCATGGATCTTTTGGAAAAGTTACTCGTAACAAGTTTAATTTTTTTTTTATTTCTAGGCTGATATTCAAGTGACATAGAGACAGATATAAGTAGAAACACATTGATTAGATTGAGCTTCGAAGGGTTCGCTGACCGAATGTATCAAGTTTAAAAATTTCACCGCGAGGACGAAACGGTGACTTTGTCTGTTGTATCGTACTAAGAGGACGAACGTCACTCAAAGAGCGTCTTTTCGTGAAAACCTAAAAGAAAACAACTAAAAAAACCTTTGCGAATATTTTATGTCTTAGTTATTATATATTACAATAGAGGCTTCACTTTTCTTAAATCGACGTAGACTAAATTTTTTTTTTAATATCGTTTAATATCGAAGACAGTATATCCATAATGCTAAAGATATAGTATGTTATATATCCATACGAATATGCTGCTAAATATATCAGACACTAGCCATGTCCATATTTGCCTTAGAACGTTGTGTGTTTGAGTATATTAATCTTGTATAATTGACCAGATGATTGATGCATTAGTTCCCAGTTGATCGGATAGATGGCGCTACTTGTCTTACATATTGCACCATCGTCTCGCTACTGACATATTTTTATAGCCGCTTTAATTCGAATTTAAAATGTCTAAGCTCTTTTTAAAAAAATTGTTAAAACACACCCCGACTCGTTAGCGGCAGCGCTGGGTAATTACACACCTGCGCGCGATACAACACTCCGCTTACGGCGCCCCAACAATGTCATCATAGACGATGATGTCAAAATCACTCAAATGAATACCGCGTATACGGCCACGCCCCACACGCACACTAGCACAAGCACCCACACCAGCCGGGTCCTACGGCTAACACAGCGGGATAGACTTCGTCGCCAGTACTTCACGACCCGCACGAGATTTACTCGAGGCAGAGGTCGTTACTAAAGTCACATAACAAGGCGATCTCAGAAGAGGTTTCACCTCCCTGTCGGGACCCTCGGATCGCCCCTAAACTAAAATTGGAAGATGTTCTTTCGTTTCAGGGGACGCAGCGCTTCATAGCAGCAGCTGTCGTCGACCCTCCGATGATAAGTCTCCTCCGATGAAGCTGTAAAGGCATCCGGGCCAACAGCAGCGGGGGAGTGTTTCAGTCGTTCCAACATCTTAAATGTTGTTTCCGACATTACCGGTCATCCCCTTCGGTGATTGGTAGGTTGATGTTAGCACCTTTCCCCTATTCTAGAGGGAAAATTAAAAAAAAAAATAATTTGTTGTAGCGTTTGGGGAATAATGATCAATTACAAGTGTACAAGTAGTGTGTATGTTGTATGTTTAATATATGTGTGTGTAATCAGGGAGGACAAGCATAGCACGTTGAGTATAAAGCTTCATAGCGATAAGGCCGCCTATTGTACTTTTTTTTTGTTTCTCTAAATAATCTAAGTACGTTAAATCTTTGTGTGTACAATAAAGTATATTTCATTCATTCATTCATTCATTCAAAGCAATGTGTAAATTTTGATTCTATAACTTTCGTAGCATATATATATGTAAATACATTAACGAGATTGCTGTAAACAATGCTCCTGTCTTCGGTTCGTTCATAAAGAGCGTGTGCGAGTGAACCCGAGTCATTTATATAATACATATATATATATATATATATGTTATCTTATACTGTTTGTTTGTATAAGTTTCTCGAAGCAATTACTGCAAATGTGAGCGAAAGTAAAAACTTTTTCGTTGGTTCCCGTTACAATGTTATTCATTCCTAACCCTAAAAATAATTTCTGAGAAATGAATAAATTGTTACAAATTATTAATTGTTCCTTCGCGTCGGTTTGACCGTGCGTCAAGCGATTTTATTTCGAAAAGGAGTAAGTTAAATTTTTTTTTTTGATTTAACGTGGGAGAAAGGTGCACCTACCCGTCACCGTCTCCGGTGACTGGTGATGTCGGGATCAGCATTGCAGATGCCGGACCGACTAAAACCTCTACGGTAGATCTGCTGTTGGCCTAGTGGCCTTTACAGCTGCATCGATGGAGACTCGCGAGCAGGAGGCCCGCAAGTTAAGTGAGTTGAAACGAAAGACTCCAGATTAAAATATGCACACTGTCTTAAGTTGTGTGTGGTCTACAAAATCCCACCCTCTCTCCACCCTCCCTGCCCCGAAATATTTTTATTTATTTTATTTATTTATTAAACTTCATATACATGAGAAATTACATAGGCGGACTTAATGCCAGAAGCATTCTCTACCAGTCAACCTTTGGACGATGCAGAGATGAAATGAAGTAGGTGTAGGTGATGGAATAGAGAGAACTAAAGAGGAAAAAAATTTATAACAAATGTAAATCTATATCAAATCTCTGTAAATATAAATATCCCTAAAGGCTGGCAATTCCTCTGGTGGCATCTGAAGTTCCTCTGATGTTGCAGATATACGTGGGTGACAGTCTTCTCTTACCATCAGGTGGGCCGCTTGCTCGTTTGCTGGCATTATCATAAAACAAAATATACGTTGCATTTTGAGGTAGTCTAGGAGAGCGTAAATGTCAATTTGAAATATTAAAAATTTGTTTTATACCCCCTTTCTGGAATATCACCTTAAAACCGACTGCCGAAGAAGATCTGCTGTTACAAGAAAACGAAATTTTCTCCGAGATCCGATAGAGTTCTAGCAGCTATTTTTGAGGAAGTAATATCGTCTAGTGGAATTTCAAAATACAATTTTTCTAAGAAGAAAATAGGTTATGAATAGCGAAAGCTTATTTCTTGCGATAAGAGATTATTTTTCTGTTACGAATAACTTCCACGACTTCGGAAGTTATAGGCCTAATAAAAAGATAAGAAAGAACTTGGTTCCATACTCCCTCAAAATAAAGTTAAATTTTATGGTAAATAACACTCAAGAATACAAATTCTTTATTATATTTAAAAAGGAGTTTGAGTTTGAACTTGTTTATATATATGACGGCCGCGTGGTCGAGTGGCTCGGGACCATGGGACATGTGTTCGATTCCCAGCTGAAGCCAATATTTGTACAAAACATAAATTATTGCTTTTCCGTCTGGTTATTTTGCTGACATCTTACCCATCCTCCGATCTTATCGTATGAGCGTTACATCGGATATGAGTAGGTAAAGACAAGTACACAGGTATTATCACCTGCGCTGCTGGACAACTACCAGGAAAGCATGATGTGTTATTTGTTTTTAATTGAAATTGAGCTTTAATTGAAAATAGCCATCTGTCCACCTGATGGTAAGTGACTACTGCAGCATGGGTACCAGCAAATAACCTCAATAGAACAAGCTCACAGATTCGTCGCCCCTGAGGAATAAGATAGAGTGCCACGCAGCCCTGGGTCTGACTCAGCCACTGGCTCTGTATACCATTCAAACCGGAACACAACAGTTCCTACGCAGACGACTTCTAAACAGAGCAGTCTGCTGTCTGGCTGCATCATGTTTATAAAATCACATTCCCATCACAATGTTTATTTTTATTATTGTCCAAATATTATTCAGATCCAAATCAAATAGAATTTACAATCTACGTATAAATTGTTCGATCAACCCACCGGTTTCGTGAATTCTTCCAAAGCCTCACCTGATGGTAAGTGGTTACCATCGCCCTCGTATAACTTCAACACTAGAGGAGCTGACGGTGCGTTGCCGGGCTTTAAGGATATTTGGGGGATGGGAATGAGAAGATAAGGAGGGGGAAAAGGACCTCACTCATCGAACGAAACGCAGAAGCACAAGATGGTACGCAGAGCCCGGTCGAATAACAGCAAAAGCCACCTCTTGGCTCTACCGCGTACCATAACAAAGCTCTGACGATTCCATTTCAAATATTGTTGTAACTCAACGGCTAGCTTAGATAACATTATAGTTTTATATCAAGCTTACGATTTTGTCAACCTATTACCAATCACTCTTTAGTATTCTTCAAGGAGGGTAAAGAGGAATATTACCATCATATTTTGCTCCAATAGCTAAACCTATCAGCACATGATACAGCCTGATAACTAACAAACGCTTCTCCGGCGTCCGAATTATCGCGGCTTAAAGCGCCAGTAGCATAAGGGGTAAGGTTCGGACCCGGCATTCGACTATTGTCGTGAACCACTGCACTCCAGACTCAAGCTGTAGTGCTTAATTGGAGGGTTAACAGGAATATTAGTAATGTAACTTAATAAATAGCATTGCTAGTATTCTTTTTTTTTAACAAAACTATCTCAGTCATTCGAATTTACCGTAACCTAGTCCCACCGGACCAGTGGGTGTGAATGGCGGGGTTGCCGGCAAGGGGTATACCAAAACGCTTACCCAGCGTGCTGAGTGCAGGCAAACCTTTCAAGAGCTGCATGCCGGCTTTTGCAGGCACTTGTTTTGGATTGTTGGTGTTAAATATTACATTTTATTTCAGAAATAGCATAGCAGTTATCAGTTCTTAGAGACTATTCTCTCCCACATCTTTCTTCTCTATCTCTGTTGAATAATTATTGTTCATAATTTTTGAAACACTAATTACAATTTTCAACATCAACCTGTATTACCTATACGAGGTGAACAAATCTTGTCAAAATAACATTTTAAGAGATATTTGATGGGAAATAGTTTGTAACCTGCATATATCAGCATCAATAGGAAGGTCTTGTAAATGACATATGAATTATTCATTGCCAATGAAGAGCAATGTATTCACATGGTGGAATCCGTTATTCACTCAGAAACTCCACTCATCGGGGAAAGTGTTTATTATCATAGATATCGAGAGGAAAACAATTTGTCATTGAAACGGTGAACAATTTATAAAAATTATACAGAAACTCAGCCGTGATAGCTTAGTGGATAAGGCGCACGCTTTAGTTTCATAGAGCGCGTGTGCCTTGGGTTCGATCCCCGGTGCCGGCACCGGGATTAAAAACAATTTTAAGTGCTATATTTACCACGTGCTCGGCGGTGAAGAAAAACAGAGAAATAATAAAAGACCCGCACTGGAGCAGCGTCTACGACCCTTCCCGGCCCCAAAAATCCTCTCAGATATTTGATCAGAAGGCTTTTGCCCAGTAGTGGGCACTTACAGGCTGATACTTGAATGATTACATGGAAACATAACATAATTTCAGCACATTCGCTACCATAACAACAAAATTAAATACCATAAAACTCCACAACTCCACAGTTTCATTTCGACTGTGTTAAATGTTTTAAATATGTGTACTAAATAAATGGTTCTTTATTTATTTATTTCTAAGTGAATTAAAAGTCATGACCACGTAGCGACTTCATAGAAGATCATAACATAAGCCTGCTTATGAAAGTAAAAGAGAAAAAGCTGAGTAAGTGCCCGCTGTTGGTTATAGGCCTCCTTCTCAAATACGAGTATCAGAGAGGTTTTAGGAGACGGGAAGGGCCCGCCACGCTGCTCCAGTGGGGCTTGGCAGGCTTCACATATCCTCACCGCTGAGCACGTGATAAATACAGCACTTAAAATTGCTATTAACAATTCTAGCGGTGTCGGCACCGGGAGATCGAACCCAGGTCACTCGCGCTCTATGAAACTAAAGTGAGCGCCTGGACCACTAGGCTACCACGACTCTTTTATATAATGTAAAATGAAAAAGAAAAAAATTAAATCCGATTAAAATAAAACAAGTTGAATTCGTAAACAATTCAACCGCCGTGTAAGCAGATGGCCGACTTTGAATTCATATAAAAAGTTTCAAAGTCTTCCCGCATATTGAGATGAATAAGACATACGCCGAGTACGTATTCGCGAGAATTATTCAAATTTGTTTAAAATTAAAGCATTGCCTACGGAACCTTAAAGCTCGAACTCGAAGCTCGAATTGTCATGTTCAAAGTTTTTTTTTTGTGCCTAACCGATCTCGCTGGTTTCGCACGGACAGAGCTGCGATATAATCGGTACGGAGTTATGTTTCTCAATATTAGTTGTACCGTATCATATCAATATCGTAATTTCTCGTCTACTCGTACAAATATCGAATTTACTCACGGGTTAATTTTTTTTTAAAACTTAATTACCTATGACTTAAATAGTGTGGGAATTTTGTAAAATCGGTACAGTGCTTACAGAAATCACATTTTTTTTTATTTTAGAAAGGAGGCAAACGTGAAAACGTCTCTGAGCCATGTTTACTTTTCGAGTCTCTAGCTCATCGGAAAGTTAGTATGAAATAGTTAGCAAAATTTCTATCGAACAGATAAACTAACAGACAGACAAGAAAGCGAGTTAAATTTGCACTGAATGGCTCAACATTGCCATTTAATTCTAAGCTGTTTGAAGTTGCAAGATCGTCGCGAGGTTAATTTAAAATCGATTGAACTATATGTACCGAACAGACAGACAAGAAAGCGACTTAATAAAAACGCCAGAAAATGATGAAACATGAATATTGTATTATTTACATTGATAGCAAAAAAAAAATTGCACATGGACAAACACCCGGAACCGGAACAATTATTTGTAGTACATACAAATACTAGTCCCGTGCGGGAATCGAACCCGCGACAGCACAGCGCCGCAGCTAAACGCTTAGCCGTCAAGCTTGGAACTGGATGACGTGTGTCTGTCTGAAATATTTTGATTAATTCAATATTGTAATAATGCCACCTCTATTTGTATCGCTCGCGTATAATTCGATTTATACGTAAGTCGGCGGATTAACTTTGATGTTACCTTATTCCTGATACCTCTGATATATAGCTTAATGATAGATTTATTAATAATTGAACATAGTTAATAATGTATCGTGCTGCGTAGATTTTGTGGCGGCCATTTTGTTTGTGCGTAAATGGCTCAGAGATTATCTTCATTATGTCCTTTTTTTTTTTCATTTTCTTCATAACTAGCGATGATTGAGTCCAACTGCTGAACTCTTACGATTACTTCAGGGTATTGGGTTTCTGGCTAGTGAGTGGAATTCCGGTAACCTAGAACTAGTTTTCCTACTCCGATCACTACAGTCTATGAAATTCAGATGAGACAAATACGGATCTATTCTCAGCCATCATTCGGATTCGTTTGTGTGTGATCATGGTGCATCGCGTGCAGGTGCAGGCAGAAGCTTGGAGAAAAGGATTATACGAGATTTTATTCTTCCTTTCCTAGTCACGTCATATGTTATAAACTGCAGATATGTAAAAAAATGAGCTTCGTGGCAATCTTTGGGGGAGGCCTATGTTCAGCAGTGGACTTCTGATAGGCTGAAATGATGATGATGATGATGATGTAAAAAAAATAGATATCAGCCATTAGAAAAACTAACAGTTCCATAGACATATGAATTTGAATATACCACCAACACTACCATACGATCCGAGGTAGTTTGGTAAATCTTAATTTAATATCATAGTACGCCAGTGACCCGGGGGTTCGATAACCCAGGCCCTACCTTACCCTGACAGCCAGTCCACTGAAGGACATAGGACTCTCCCGTAAGGAGGATTCGCCATAAACGCCACGTTTCGCCAGCGGGTTGCCGATGGCAGTTGCAGCTGTACGCAGTACAACGTTTAGCGTCCTCTAATATTTATGGAAAATGCCAAATATTATATTTATAGAAATAGGGAGAAAAGATACAAATGGATTCCGGAGACAGGAGAAACATTATTATTTGAACATTTAATAAGGTAAGATTTATTTGAGTTGCCCAAAAAGTGTTTTCTTTTTCCTCGCTGACGCACTCTATATATAGCTAATCTGCGACATTTGTCGATTCGTCAAATTTGTTCAAGAATTGGCGTTTCGTTTAGTGACGTAACAAAGACATCGAGGTATACAATAATGTTTAATCCCTTTGGCACTTCACAATATCATGACGATATCACTCTGACCGATTTCGACAAGTTTTTAACTGCGCAGGAGATATAATAGTCACATAAGTGTAGGCACAACGTTTTCTCTTCAGTAAAGAGTGACTGCTATTAGGTCAACAAACATAGTTAAACGCGATAAAATCCGAAAATAACAGTTTCATTACAAATACTTAGTTTTATTCTAAGTGACCGTATTGAACAAGGATTGCGGCAAAACTAGCAGACCCGTACGTCACGGTGATATTTTTGTTTCGTTGCCTTTATTATGCTTGACCAGACGTAGCAGTCGTTAATGAAAGAATAATATTAATTAAAAGTATGAACAAAGATAGCTAAAGTATCCTTTTTTATGAGAAAGGGGTAACGAGCAAGCGGTTGATGTGAAGAAATTACCTTCGCCCACATACATCTCGAACATCAGAGGGCTGCAGGTGCATTGCCGACCTTAAAGGGTATTTGGGGGATGGGAGAGAGTGGACCTCCGGATAACTCATTCACCGAACGAAACGCAGAAGCACAAGACGCCTCTACCTCACGCCGATATTCTGCGGTACTACCCCAGTTGAGCCAGCCCATTCGAGCAGCAGCAAAGACGCCGCTTGGCTCTACCACGTACTTAAGCGTTAATAGTAAAGTAACAGCCTGTAAGTGCCCACTGCTGGGCAAGGCCTCCCCTGCTCAAATACTAGTATCAGAGAGGGTTTAGGAGCCAGGAAGGGCCCGCCGCGCTGCTTCAGTGCGGGTTGGCAGGCTTCACATATTTTATTATTTCTCATATATACAGATTTCCTCGCGATGTTTTCCTTCACCGTTGAGCACGTGGCAAATACAGCACTTAAAATTGTTATTAACAATTTTAGTGCTGCCAGCTCGGGGATCGAACCCAGGTCAGTCGCGATCTATGTCACTAAAGTGAGCGCCCTGACCACTAGGCTACCACGGCTCTAACTAAAGCGTTATATATTAACATATATACTCTTTGTTTGTAATATAACAAGCTGATGTTGTAAGTATTTTTCTGCTTAGGAGCATACGGTGTTACCCTTCAACCTATACCTACCGCTGGCCAGCAGTGACCTCTGTTGATGTTTCCGGATCCGGTTTGAGCCGCTAATCAACAGCTGAACTCTTAGTTTGTTAGTAGTTGGAGTGATTTAAAAACTTAATCATATATGTGGATATGAAAGTTAGCAGTGTGTGATCATGGTGCATCGCGTGCAGGTGCAGGCAGAAGCTTGGAGAAAAGGATTATACGAGATTTTATTCTTCCTTTCCTAGTCACGTCATATGTTATAAACTGCAGATATGTAAAAATGAGCTTCGTGGCAATCTTTGGGGAGGCCTATGTTCAGCAGTGGACTTCTGATAGGCTGAAATGATGATGATGATGATGATGTAAAAAATAGATATCAGCCATTAGAAAACTAACAGTTCCATAGACATATGAATTTGAATATACCACCAACACTACCATACGATCCGAGGTAGTTTGGTAAATCTTAATTTAATATCATAGTACGCCAGTGACCCGGGGGTTCGATAACCCAGGCCCTACCTTACCCTGACAGCCAGTCCACTGAAGGACATAGGACTCTCCCGTAAGGAGGATTCGCCATAAACGCCACGTTTCGCCAGCGGGTTGCCGATGGCAGTTGCAGCTGTACGCAGTACAACGTTTAGCGTCCTCTAATATTTATGGAAAATGCCAAATATTATATTTATAGAAATAGGGAGAAAAGATACAAATGGATTCCGGAGACAGGAGAAACATTATTATTTGAACATTTAATAAGGTAAGATTTATTTGAGTTGCCCAAAAAAGTGTTTTCTTTTTCCTCGCTGACGCACTCTATATATAGCTAATCTGCGACATTTGTCGATTCGTCAAATTTGTTCAAGAATTGGCGTTTCGTTTAGTGACGTAACAAAGACATCGAGGTATACAATAATGTTTAATCCCTTTGGCACTTCACAATATCATGACGATATCACTCTGACCGATTTCGACAAGTTTTTAACTGCGCAGGAGATATAATAGTCACATAAGTGTAGGCACAACGTTTTCTCTTCAGTAAAGAGTGACTGCTATTAGGTCAACAAACATAGTTAAACGCGATAAAATCCGAAAATAAAATACACAAAGGTACAATTGGCGGCCTTATCGCTTAGAAGCGATCTCTACCAGGCAACCATTTTGGAGAGGAAATAATGACCAGTGAGCAAGGGTTAAGGGTGTACGCAAATTACAAAGAAGTGAAAATGTAATATAATAAATATACATTGATATATACACAAACATGTATATATACTCTAAAATATACTGAAATATCTAAATAAATACACAACATATACCTATACATATACAGGAACATAAAGAGTAAAGAATAAATAATATAAGAGCCATACGACACAAGGAAAAGTAAGTGTTAAAGGATAAACAGATAATGAGAGATGAAGGAATAAATATTTAGGGAGGAAGGAAGTGCGCTTTGACCAGCCTTTTAAAAGTATCTAGGGATTGTGCACGCTTTATATGAAGTGGTAGGGAGTTCCAAAGCCGAACAGCTTCAATGGAAAAGGATTTAGAATAGAAGGAAGTGTTATGGGATGGAATTTTTAAAGTAAGGTATGGTAAGTAAGGTACGTGTCCTATGGTTATTCTGCGATATAAGGCAGCTAGCAAATAAACGTCTGGATATGTCTAGGTAGGATATGATCTGGCTGCACAATATGTTGTGGATATTCAAGTGCTTAGCAAATTGTATATAGTAATACAGTTCAGGAATATCTACAACACACCACTTTGCAATAATTATATTTTACCTCGAACCCAGTAAAATATCACATCTGACACGGAAACATTCCTCATCATCATCATCATCATCATTTCAGCCTATCACAAGTCCACTGCTGAATATAGGTTTCCCCAGAAGATTGCCACGAAGCTCGGTCCTGAGCCGCCTGCATCCATCGAGGTCCCGCAAAACTGTGCAGGTCATCACTCCATCTTGTAGGGGGTCGTCCTACACTGCGTTTGCCTGTACGTGGCTGCCACTCGAGAACCTTTTTTCCCAAACTATGGCTAGGCTATGTCGGTTACCTTAGTTCTGTTGCGGATATCATCGTTGCAGACTCTATCACGCAGGAAACATTCTTAACTGGTTCTAATCTAACGTTAACTATAAAAAAAATACAATCAATAAGATAGAAACAAAAAATAAATATTTCAAAATAGTGACATGGTCGGTCCTATATTACAGCGTAATAAATAAATTTAAATCACAGACCTAGCACACCACTGTAGGGCCTGAAGATGCCGTGAGGTCATTCTGCGTAGATCGGAACATAAAGAAATAATAGGAAAACTGACGGCTGCCGGGCAACAGCGACACCAGGATGTCAAACACCTCATTCCCACGTCGACCACGTCCGCTATGACGGGAATAAAAATGTTAAAACTTAACCGTTAATAATTGACAAACATTTTCCGTTTGTAGAAACAAAAATGTTCGTTTCAGTTTTGTGGGAATATTAGGGAACGATATTATAACACCAAGTAGGAAATGTGCTCGCGTTTAATTCAAAGCTTTTTACATTTTGTCGAATTTGCGACGATGAATGGGGAGAGATTTTTCCCAAGTCATTTCTTATTTTGAATTACTTGTAAATTAATGTTTTTTTTTTCTGGAAGCGTAAAGCAAAAAACTTGCTTTTTATAACCGGGTTTTGGTAAAGCCAAGTGGCAGCTTTTGCTGCTCCACGAACGAACCGGTTCGTTCGTGGAGCAGCAAATATTAAAATATATTTCTTATGATTACATCGTTCCCTCACCGCCCGCACGCTATGCATATTTTTAACGTGGTAGAGCCAAGCGGCGGCTTTTGCTGCAGTTCGAATGGGCCGGCTCGACTATCGACGTATTCTGCTAGGTACTTTGTACTCCTATTTTCTACACAATGGGAATTGTGCGATATAAGGCAGCCAGCAAATAAACGTCTGGATATGTCTAGGTAGGATATGATCTGGCTGCACAATATGTTGTGGATATTCAAGTGCTTAGCAAATTGTATATAGTAATACAGTTCAGGAATATCTACAACACACCACTTTGCAATAATTATATTTTACCTCGAACCTAGTAAAATATCACATCTGACACGGAAACATTCCTCATCATCATCATCATCATCATCATCATCATCATCATCATCATCATCATCATCATCATCATCATCATCATCATCATCATCATCATCATCATCATCATCATCATCATCATCATCATCATCATCATCATCATCATCATCATCATCATCATCATCATCATCATCATCATCATCATCATCATCATCATCATCATCATCATCATCATCATCATCATCATCATCATCATCATCATCATCATCATCATCATCATCATCATCATCATCATCATCATCATCATCATCATCATCATCATCATCATCATCATCATCATCATCATCATCATCATCATCATCATCATCATCATCATCATCATCATCATCATCATCATCATCATCATCATCATCATCATCATCATCATCATCATCATCATCATCATCATCATCATCATCATCATCATCATCATCATCATCATCATCATCATCATCATCATCATCATCATCATCATCATCATCATCATCATCATCATCATCATCATCATCATCATCATCATCATCATCATCATCATCATCATCATCATCATCATCATCATCATCATCATCATCATCATCATCATCATCATCATCATCATCATCATCATCATCATCATCATCATCATCATCATCATCATCATCATCATCATCATCATCATCATCATCATCATCATCATCATCATCATCATCATCATCATCATCATCATCATCATCATCATCATCATCATCATCATCATCATCATCATCATCATCATCATCATCATCATCATCATCATCATCATCATCATCATCATCATCATCATCATCATCATCATCATCATCATCATCATCATCATCATCATCATCATCATCATCATCATCATCATCATCATCATCATCATCATCATCATCATCATCATCATCATCATCATCATCATCATCATCATCATCATCATCATCATCATCATCATCATCATCATCATCATCATCATCATCATCATCATCATCATCATCATCATCATCATCATCATCATCATCATCATCATCATCATCATCATCATCATCATCATCATCATCATCATCATCATCATCATCATCATCATCATCATCATCATCATCATCATCATCATCATCATCATCATCATCATCATCATCATCATCATCATCATCATCATCATCATCATCATCATCATCATCATCATCATCATCATCATCATCATCATCATCATCATCATCATCATCATCATCATCATCATCATCATCATCATCATCATCATTTCAGCCTATCACAAGTCCACTGCTGAATATAGGTTTCCCCAGAAGATTGCCACGAAGCTCGGTCCTGAGCCGCCTGCATCCATCGAGTTCCCGCAAAACTGTGCAGGTCATCACTCCATCTTGTAGGGGTCGTCCTACACTGCGTTTGCCTGTACGTGGCTGCCACTCGAGAACCTTTTTTCCCAAACTATGGCTAGGCTATGTCGGTTACCTTAGTTCTGTTGCGGATATCATCGTTGCAGACTCTATCACGCAGGAAACATTCTTAACTGGTTCTAATCTAACGTTAACTATAAAAAAAATACAATCAATAAGATAGAAACAAAAAATAAATATTTCAAAATAGTGACATGGTCGGTCCTATATTACAGCGTAATAAATAAATTTAAATCACAGACCTAGCACACCACTGTAGGGCCTGAAGATGCCGTGAGGTCATTCTGCGTAGATCGGAACATAAAGAAATAATAGGAAAACTGACGGCTGCCGGGCAACAGCGACACCAGGATGTCAAACACCTCATTCCCACGTCGACCACGTCCGCTATGACGGGAATAAAAATGTTAAAACTTAACCGTTAATAATTGACAAACATTTTCCGTTTGTAGAAACAAAAATAAATATTTCAAAATAGTGACATGGTCGGTCCTATATTACAGCGTAATAAATAAATTTAAATCACAGACCTAGCACACCACTGTAGGGCCTGAAGATGCCGTGAGGTCATTCTGCGTAGATCGGAACATAAAGAAATAATAGGAAAACTGACGGCTGCCGGGCAACAGCGACACCAGGATGTCAAACACCTCATTCCCACGTCGACCACGTCCGCTATGACGGGAATAAAAATGTTAAAACTTAACCGTTAATAATTGACAAACATTTTCCGTTTGTAGAAACAAAAATAAATATTTCAAAATAGTGACATGGTCGGTCCTATATTACAGCGTAATAAATAAATTTAAATCACAGACCTAGCACACCACTGTAGGGCCTGAAGATGCCGTGAGGTCATTCTGCGTAGATCGGAACATAAAGAAATAATAGGAAAACTGACGGCTGCCGGGCAACAGCGACACCAGGATGTCAAACACCTCATTCCCACGTCGACCACGTCCGCTATGACGGGAATAAAAATGTTAAAACTTAACCGTTAATAATTGACAAACATTTTCCGTTTGTAGAAACAAAAATAAATATTTCAAAATAGTGACATGGTCGGTCCTATATTACAGCGTAATAAATAAATTTAAATCACAGACCTAGCACACCACTGTAGGGCCTGAAGATGCCGTGAGGTCATTCTGCGTAGATCGGAACATAAAGAAATAATAGGAAAACTGACGGCTGCCGGGCAACAGCGACACCAGGATGTCAAACACCTCATTCCCACGTCGACCACGTCCGCTATGACGGGAATAAAAATGTTAAAACTTAACCGTTAATAATTGACAAACATTTTCCGTTTGTAGAAACAAAAATAAATATTTCAAAATAGTGACATGGTCGGTCCTATATTACAGCGTAATAAATAAATTTAAATCACAGACCTAGCACACCACTGTAGGGCCTGAAGATGCCGTGAGGTCATTCTGCGTAGATCGGAACATAAAGAAATAATAGGAAAACTGACGGCTGCCGGGCAACAGCGACACCAGGATGTCAAACACCTCATTCCCACGTCGACCACGTCCGCTATGACGGGAATAAAAATGTTAAAACTTAACCGTTAATAATTGACAAACATTTTCCGTTTGTAGAAACAAAAATAAATATTTCAAAATAGTGACATGGTCGGTCCTATATTACAGCGTAATAAATAAATTTAAATCACAGACCTAGCACACCACTGTAGGGCCTGAAGATGCCGTGAGGTCATTCTGCGTAGATCGGAACATAAAGAAATAATAGGAAAACTGACGGCTGCCGGGCAACAGCGACACCAGGATGTCAAACACCTCATTCCCACGTCGACCACGTCCGCTATGACGGGAATAAAAATGTTAAAACTTAACCGTTAATAATTGACAAACATTTTCCGTTTGTAGAAACAAAAATAAATATTTCAAAATAGTGACATGGTCGGTCCTATATTACAGCGTAATAAATAAATTTAAATCACAGACCTAGCACACCACTGTAGGGCCTGAAGATGCCGTGAGGTCATTCTGCGTAGATCGGAACATAAAGAAATAATAGGAAAACTGACGGCTGCCGGGCAACAGCGACACCAGGATGTCAAACACCTCATTCCCACGTCGACCACGTCCGCTATGACGGGAATAAAAATGTTAAAACTTAACCGTTAATAATTGACAAACATTTTCCGTTTGTAGAAACAAAAATAAATATTTCAAAATAGTGACATGGTCGGTCCTATATTACAGCGTAATAAATAAATTTAAATCACAGACCTAGCACACCACTGTAGGGCCTGAAGATGCCGTGAGGTCATTCTGCGTAGATCGGAACATAAAGAAATAATAGGAAAACTGACGGCTGCCGGGCAACAGCGACACCAGGATGTCAAACACCTCATTCCCACGTCGACCACGTCCGCTATGACGGGAATAAAAATGTTAAAACTTAACCGTTAATAATTGACAAACATTTTCCGTTTGTAGAAACAAAAATAAATATTTCAAAATAGTGACATGGTCGGTCCTATATTACAGCGTAATAAATAAATTTAAATCACAGACCTAGCACACCACTGTAGGGCCTGAAGATGCCGTGAGGTCATTCTGCGTAGATCGGAACATAAAGAAATAATAGGAAAACAGACGGCTGCCGGGCAACAGCGACACCAGGATGTCAAACACCTCATTCCCACGTCGACCACGTCCGCTATGACGGGAATAAAAATGTTAAAACTTAACCGTTAATAATTGACAAACATTTTCCGTTTGTAGAAACAAAAATAAATATTTCAAAATAGTGACATGGTCGGTCCTATATTACAGCGTAATAAATAAATTTAAATCACAGACCTAGCACACCACTGTAGGGCCTGAAGATGCCGTGAGGTCATTCTGCGTAGATCGGAACATAAAGAAATAATAGGAAAACAGACGGCTGCCGGGCAACAGCGACACCAGGATGTCAAACACCTCATTCCCACGTCGACCACGTCCGCTATGACGGGAATAAAAATGTTAAAACTTAACCGTTAATAATTGACAAACATTTTCCGTTTGTAGAAACAAAAATAAATATTTCAAAATAGTGACATGGTCGGTCCTATATTACAGCGTAATAAATAAATTTAAATCACAGACCTAGCACACCACTGTAGGGCCTGAAGATGCCGTGAGGTCATTCTGCGTAGATCGGAACATAAAGAAATAATAGGAAAACAGACGGCTGCCGGGCAACAGCGACACCAGGATGTCAAACACCTCATTCCCACGTCGACCACGTCCGCTATGACGGGAATAAAAATGTTAAAACTTAACCGTTAATAATTGACAAACATTTTCCGTTTGTAGAAACAAAAAATAAATATTTCAAAATAGTGACATGGTCGGTCCTATATTACAGCGTAATAAATAAATTTAAATCACAGACCTAGCACACCACTGTAGGGCCTGAAGATGCCGTGAGGTCATTCTGCGTAGATCGGAACATAAAGAAATAATAGGAAAACTGATGCACGCTATGCATATTTTTAACGTGGTAGAGCCAAGCGGCGGCTTTTGCTGCAGTTCGAATGGGCCGGCTCGACTATCGACGTATTCTGCTAGGTACTTTGTACTCCTATTTTCTACACAATGGGAATTGTGCGATATAAGGCAGCCGGCATCCTACCTTCCTCGACTTCCATCCTCATCATCCCTCCCATCCTTCAAATTTTCTTAAAAGCCGGCAACTTGCACACAAAACACTTGCTTCTCTGATGTTGCGGATGCATATGGGTGTCGGTAATATTATTATTATTAAGTAAGGCGCTTGCTCGTTTGTCGCCTTTCCCACATCTCCTGGACAATCGACAACTGGTACAAGTTGTTGCCGTGTTAGAAATTGGTCAGGAAAACATTAAAAATTAAAAACAATAAAAAAAATAAAGGTGAAATATTCAATATTACATCTGAAGGTTATATGAATTCTGCACAAGAGGATGCTTGCTCTATGGAAAATGATGAAACGACTTACATAGCGTCGGTATAAATAAGGCGAGATATGGTGTCGAAATGTATCAGGGGTCTCGTTACAGGGAGCTTCTCAGACCCTTTCGGGATACATTTCAATTAGAATTGACGTTCGGCGAAAGATTGTCCAAATACCACAGGGGTTTGTATGTATCCTAGGTCTCTCCTGGGAAATTAATAGTGAGAATAAGAAATATAGGTTTACCGTGATTAACAAACGCCAGTATATTTGCAAATGAATTTATTTCGTCGAAATGTACAGCTTTAAGTTATGATACCTACGATGAAAGTAAATTAAAGTAGCCAGCTTGTAAGTATCCCACCGATGAGTTCAATCTATTAGGATGTGTTTTGAAGACGGAAGGGGTCCGTCATGCTGCTCCAGTGAGTGGAAGACCCGTCACTTTCCTTGGTTGACTGGAAGAGAGCACTATGCACCGATAAGTTCGCCAAGTATCTTCTACGTAACTTGCTCTTTTAATGTATTCTGTATCCTTCTGTACCACAAAACATATGGTGTACAATAAAAGTGTATTCATTCATTTATTCATTCTCAACTCCTTGTGATGATATTTAGTTTTATCTCACAGACTCTAAGCTAGGTAGAGCCAAGCGGCGGCTTATGCTGATGCTCGAATGGGCCGGCTCGACCGAGTTGGTACCACGGCCTCGCAGAATACCGGCGTGAAGTAGAGGTATATGCGTTGCTTCTGCGTTTCGTTCGGTGAGCCTTTTCCCCCGGAGGGCCTTTCCCCCTCCCCATCCCCCTCCTCTTCCTCTCTCAAATAGGCCGGCAACCCACCTGCAGCACCTATGGTGTTGCAGATGTATGTGGGCGACGGTAATCACTTACCATCAGGTAACCCATTCGCTCGTATGCCTCCTTTCCCAAAAAAAAAACCAACAGGAAGTCTCACGATGTTTCAATGACCGCCGAGCAACTGCCACACTGCCGTGTGGGATTGGTGTAAGATTCTGCCGCCCACTTTCATCCCATGGCTGTTGTAAGAACGAATAAAGAAAACTATCGTAAATCCACACTATGGGACTGGCCTTCTGTCCCGCAGAGGACTATCTACAGGTCGGTTAGATAAGGTGCAAGAGGTAAATTCAGCCGAAAAACTTTCATTAACAGTTTCTCCATCAATTAACAAGTGGTCATCCGGATTTGAACTCAGGTTAATGGCGTACTATGAAATTAAAGTGAACACTGTGAGCACGAGCCTGTAGTACTATATCTCTATTGTATGTAGAATACGTTTTTTTAATTTCGAGATAAATGTATCCACACCACAAGCGTTTGCGATCATTCTAAACTTTTCCGGTGTTGTTAAAATTCCATCAGCAAAGCATTCGTTAGCGAGCAGCGTTCGCTGTAGAATGTGCTCATAAAGAAAGTTCGTGCGCGCATTTGAGTTTTGTAAAGCTCGCCACCGTACTGAATTCTCGGCGAACATCGCTTGTAACGAGAGCTGGTAAATAGCAAACATAACGTGCGATGTCCTATGGTGCTTCGTGGTCGCTTCCTTATATCTGTTTCAACTTACATTCTAACCGAACGCTCAATGCGCGTGAGTGCTCGGAGATGCATAAATATAAATATCGTTTCGTGATGGCTATTAAGCCATCCGTTGCCTTTGTCGTTGAAAGAAATTGGCCAAAATTCATTTTGTTATATCTCATATCTGAAAGTTCTTTTCCGATGATAATACTATACAATATGTTAACAGGTAAACAGCTGTTACAGTTTTAGGCGATATTTGCATTTAAGTTTCAACTTTTAAGACACCTATTGCGTAAGTTGTACGTGGTAGAGTCAAGTGGCGGAAGTTGGTGCTGCTCGTAAGTGCCGGATCGACCGGGTCCGTATCACATCACAACCACGCAGTATACCAACGTAAAGTAGAGGCATCTTGTGCTTCTGCGTTTCGTTCAGTGAGCCTTTTCCCCGGAGAATAACACCCTCCCCATCCCCTCCTCTTCCTCTCTCAAATAGGCCGGCAACCCACCTGCAGCACCTATGGTGTTGCAGATGTATGTGGGCGACGGTAATCACTTACCATCAGGTAACCCATTCGCTCGTATGCCTCCTTTCCCAAAAAAAAAACCAACAGGAAGTCTCACGATGTTTCAATGACCGCCGAGCAACTGCCACACTGCCGTGTGGGATTGGTGTAAGATTCTGCCGCCCACTTTCATCCCATGGCTGTTGTAAGAACGAATAAAGAAAACTATCGTAAATCCACACTATGGGACTGGCCTTCTGTCCCGCAGAGGACTATCTACAGGTCGGTTAGATAAGGTGCAAGAGGTAAATTCAGCCGAAAAACTTTCATTAACAGTTTCTCCATCAATTAACAAGTGGTCATCCGGATTTGAACTCAGGTTAATGGCGTACTATGAAATTAAAGTGAACACTGTGAGCACGAGCCTGTAGTACTATATCTCTATTGTATGTAGAATACGTTTTTTTAATTTCGAGATAAATGTATCCACACCACAAGCGTTTGCGATCATTCTAAACTTTTCCGGTGTTGTTAAAATTCCATCAGCAAAGCATTCGTTAGCGAGCAGCGTTCGCTGTAGAATGTGCTCATAAAGAAAGTTCGTGCGCGCATTTGAGTTTTGTAAAGCTCGCCACCGTACTGAATTCTCGGCGAACATCGCTTGTAACGAGAGCTGGTAAATAGCAAACATAACGTGCGATGTCCTATGGTGCTTCGTGGTCGCTTCCTTATATCTGTTTCAACTTACATTCTAACCGAACGCTCAATGCGCGTGAGTGCTCGGAGATGCATAAATATAAATATCGTTTCGTGATGGCTATTAAGCCATCCGTTGCCTTTGTCGTTGAAAGAAATTGGCCAAAATTCATTTTGTTATATCTCATATCTGAAAGTTCTTTTCCGATGATAATACTATACAATATGTTAACAGGTAAACAGCTGTTACAGTTTTAGGCGATATTTGCATTTAAGTTTCAACTTTTAAGACACCTATTGCGTAAGTTGTACGTGGTAGAGTCAAGTGGCGGAAGTTGGTGCTGCTCGTAAGTGCCGGATCGACCGGGTCCGTATCACATCACAACCACGCAGTATACCAACGTAAAGTAGAGGCATCTTGTGCTTCTGCGTTTCGTTCAGTGAGGTAGCCCGGGGGTTCCAATTATCCTTAAAAACAGGCAAAGCACCCGCAACTCGTGAGAAACTTGCTCTTTTGCCTCCTTTCTCTTTTTATTCTATTCTAAATAAATTAATAAATTAACCATCTTGTCGGTTATTTTATACAGATTAGATGTCAAAGCTAATTCCGTATATCATTAAAAATACAATAAATTGTTTGTTAAAACATGCTTCAGGTCACTTTTTAAAGGTTTCATGAAGAGAGCTCGTAATTTAACCCCCCAAAGCCACAAAAAGCAACATGTCACGTAAGCATAGCGATTTCAACTAATTGAATACGACGTGTGGTTTTAACACGTGCGAAATTTTATTGGTGGAATCTGTTGCAGCAAAATCAATTTATTAAACTTGGATCATTATGTTGACGTGCCTCCGAATACTATCGACAGTTGTCAACTGCGCTCTCCTCCTGTTCATGATGAGTGATCACTTACTCCTCTCTATTTTTCCACGTCCCATGTAACTGAGCTATAAGATCAGAGGAGGCGTCAGACGATCGGATGTAGAGTCATATCCACGGGACGAACACAACACAATCAGACCCGAAAGTTTGATTGGGTTTTGAATTCAGGACTCATGGCTCAGCAGTCATGAACTCCGATAGCCACGCTACTCAGCGTAGTTGACAGATTTATCTCCGAATCAGGAGACTCAAGTTTCAATGAGTATTTCGAAACCTATGTAGGATTCGTATCGTAGTCCTAAATAGAAAGACAGGTGACAGGCACGCGTTGTTCAGTATAAGCTCTGAAAATGAGTTGAAACGACACTAAAGCAGCGTCAGCAACGTCGTTGCCCAATTTTTTCAACCTACCTTGCGGGCCTTCCGCTCGCGGGTCTCTACCGTCGAAGTTGTCAAGCTCACCGGGCTAACAGCGTATCTAACGTGGGGGGTCTTTAGTCGGTCCGGCATCTTAAATATTCAAGTAATAAATTAATATCTTTGATAGTAAGATGGAAAACAAAACTAAACGTGATAAAATCCGTAAATAATAGTTTAATTTTAAAATTATTCCTCTGTTACGTAGTATACTTTGGATATATCTTAAGTCTACTTAAGTAAATGAACTCTGGTTTTAAGGCATAAGTAATCTGAACGTAGGTTGAACAAAGTGTCTGTCGTTTGTCAACTGTTTCTTAAGAGTCTCCAGTAATAAACAGGGGACTGAGATGGATATAAATTCTAAAACCGGGAATAAAATGAATTTTTTAAACTTGGATCATTATGTTGACGTGCCTCCGAATACTATCGACAGTTGTCAACTGCGCTCTCCTCCTGTTCATGATGAGTGATCACTTACTCCTCTCTATTTTTCCACGTCCCATGTAACTGAGCTATAAGATCAGAGGAGGCGTCAGACGATCGGATGTAGAGTCATATCCACGGGACGAACACAACACAATCAGACCCGAAAGTTTGATTGGGTTTTGAATTCAGGACTCATGGCTCAGCAGTCATGAACTCCGATAGCCACGCTACTCAGCGTAGTTGACAGATTTATCTCCGAATCAGGAGACTCAAGTTTCAATGAGTATTTCGAAACCTATGTAGGATTCGTATCGTAGTCCTAAATAGAAAGACAGGTGACAGGCACGCGTTGTTCAGTATAAGCTCTGAAAATGAGTTGAAACGACACTAAAGCAGCGTCAGCAACGTCGTTGCCCAATTTTTTCAACCTACCTTGCGGGCCTTCCGCTCGCGGGTCTCTACCGTCGAAGTTGTCAAGCTCACCGGGCTAACAGCGTATCTAACGTGGGGGGTCTTTAGTCGGTCCGGCATCTTAAATATTCAAGTAATAAATTAATATCTTTGATAGTAAGATGGAAAACAAAACTAAACGTGATAAAATCCGTAAATAATAGTTTAATTTTAAAATTATTCCTCTGTTACGTAGTATACTTTGGATATATCTTAAGTCTACTTAAGTAAATGAACTCTGGTTTTAAGGCATAAGTAATCTGAACGTAGGTTGAACAAAGTGTCTGTCGTTTGTCAACTGTTTCTTAAGAGTCTCCAGTAATAAACAGGGGACTGAGATGGATATAAATTCTAAAACCGGGAATAAAATGAATTTTTCCCCGAGGAAATCGCAATTGAATATTATGTCTGAAGTACGAACGCTACAACTCACCCCTTGTGATCTGTTACCGTATCTGAAATTAAATTTAATTTCTCCATCTGACGTAAGAAATTCAGTTTCTTAACGAGGTTCCTCTGACGGAGAAGAAACAGACGAAGATTACTCCGTGGCTATCCCATATCCATCCGGAGATGACAGCGATTCATAGCGTCAATGGAAAGGTTTTGATTCCTTGACAGTAAGAGCACTTACTCGTACACAATCATGCAAATTTTTGGCATATTTGTATATTGTTGCTTTCTACCATATCTGTGGTAATATCGAATACATAGTCGCATATTATCGTCGTCATGATAACAGCCTGACTAAAGTCCACTGCTGAACATATGCCTCCCCCATCCGTCGACTTCCCGCCACACTGTGCAGGTAGTCGTACACCGCGGTTTTACCTGTATAAGGTTGCCTTACCGAACCTTTCTTCCCCATTTACAATCCGTACAGCAAGCTTTAGACATTGATAAACAGATGAGCTCGTAATATAATTATAAACGTCGAATCGATTTGATTATAAATGTACAAATTCCGCAAAATAATGATCCAATTGTTGAATAATTTCGATGGTCATTGACAAGAATCTACAAACCGACTCACAAACCGACTCTCTTAACGGTACTATGATGATTTATAACAGTGATTTCTTCTGAGTGCTCTCTCCCTGCTAACGACCACTACAGCAATGGATTGACATTTAAGAAGGAGCACTCCAATAAAGCAATGAGGACTCAACACAGCGAAAGGTAAAAATACGCGCCACCATTCGCTTGTCAAATATATTTAAAGCATTGAATCCATTACAGCTGTCTTAATTGATTGCCCATCGATACGAGAGTCTTTGAAGCCTTACCTTAACAGCCTGTAAAGAGTACACTGCAGGACCTAGACCTCTCACTTACGGGGGAATACTGTAAACCATCCACAGAGGTAATCGTCACGCTCGGATTGGCGCAGTATCGCCAACCGACAACCATAGACGCTTCCTTCGTCCTTCATCGCTTTGCGGTATTTTCCGATAAGGTTGTTATAGGTAGCTTTTGACATTTTCAAGGCTGCTTCCTTAGACGCATCTTACAACACCCACGGGTAGAAATACTGCACGTGGTAGACCCGTGCACAGCGACAGCGACTTTTGCTGCTGCTTCGAACGGCCTGCTCGACCACTGCCTCGCAGAATACCGGCGTGAAGTAGAGGCATCTTGTGCTTCTGCGTATCGTTCGGTGAGTGAGGTAACCGGATTCCCACACCCCCTTCCCATCCCCCTCCTCATCTTCCCTCCCATCTCTCTAATACCCTTAAAGACCGGCAACGCACCTGCAGCACCTCTGGTGTTGCGGATGTACGTGGGCGACGGTAATCACTTACCATCAGGTGAACCGCTTGCTCGTTTGTCGCTCGTCCCATAAAAAAAACATGTTGGTTTCCTCACGATGGTTTCTCTCACCGCCGAGAATGTGGTAAATTCATCACTTAAAATTGCACTTAACAATTTTAGCGTTGTCGACACCGAGAATCGAACACAGGTCCATCGCGCTCTATGAAACTGAAGCGGAACTAGCTTACCACGAACAACCGAGCGATCGGCAAAAAATGTTATATAGAAAGGAACAACTCTGTACAGATACGGCGAGGCCTTTGATCATCGATCTTCCACGACGTCTTTTCCATCTAAATTGATTTTATTACAAAGTTTAGAACTACATTTTATACAACAAAGGAGGTTCGTTAATTAATAATTTGTTTGAATATCATAAAACACAATAGAAATCGAGCACAAGGCTTTAATTACCTTAGCTGATTTGTAGTTAAAATTTAATATTACATTTCAGGTTTAGTATTTATTTGGTTAAACAGTTTAATAACTTAAGGTTCTGAGCAAGTTATTGTTTATGACATGAAAAGTCTGTGTCAGTTTTGTAATAGATATTTTTTCTTTAATTATGTATCAAAATAAATAATACAACCTAAACTGTCTTATATATTTCGAATAACAGGTTTGTGATAAGCGAATTAAAAGATAAAACTAGTCGACTTTTTAAATAAAGATTTGCTTTTGATATATCATCATCATCATCATCATCATCATCATCATCATTTCAGCCTATCACAAGTCCACTGCTAAACATAGGCCTCCCCCGAAGATCAAAAATATTTGGAGAGAGGGTCGGAAGAGTGCAGCCACCGGTTACCTTACTCACAGTACAAAGCGCAGAAGCCCAAGATGTCTCTACTTTACGCCGGTATTCTGCGAGACCATGGTACCAACCCGGACGAGCCGGCCAATTGGAGCAGCAGCAAAAGCCGCCGCTTGGCTATACCACGTATTCGCTAGGCTCTCTTTCGTATTTTTTAATTTTTATTAAACCCCTGACGTTTTAGGCGCTGTACAGACCCGTGGTCTCGAGGGAACTGAGGTGTCGCTACCTTCAGCTTCATGCTTAGTAATTTTTGCTACGATCTACGCAGAATGAGCTCACGGTGTCTTGAGATCGTGCAGTGGTACGCCTGGTCTTGGGTTTAATTTTATTAATTACCGGATCCCATGCATGTGGCAGCACACAGCCATCTTCTCTATTGAAATTAGGATGTATTTTGAATTCAATAGCCTTGCGAATCATCCTTGGCAGAAACGGTGTTGTTATGCGAGGATTTGTTTTTTTGAGGTGTTTTATATAAGGAACAAATATAATTACATGTATGTCTAAGTATCGTCATATATAAGTATATATATATGAGCAAAATATTTTTGTGCACCCTTTTACATTTTCTCTGTTCAATCTAATGGTAGACTGGTAGAGAATGCCTCTTGGCATTAAGTCCGCCTTTTTGTTATGTTATGTGCAAATAAAGTTTAAATAAATAAATAAATATATTTGAAGTCTCTGATGTAATGATTAGGACGCTATAGCATATAACAGATATAACAGACTGCAGACTTCCCCGATGTTTCATCTGTCGCGCTAACGATCGTTAAATAATCGTTTCATTTCAAAAATAAATAACTAAATAAGCTCTTTCGAGCGTGTACCCAATACTTGGGTTTGTTCTAGACACTTCAGCCTTTTCAACCCACATTTCACTAGAGTTTATTTGAGAAAAAGATAAGTTATCGGCAGTTCTAAAAACAATGAGTTCAGTAAATAAACACATTATCAGTTTCTCGACAAAGTATAGTGCTTCGTGGATAGGGTACCTGGTGCTGGGAACAACAGAGATCGAAGTTTAGTTTGATAATACGGTCTACCTCCATTAAACCGCAACCCCCACGACTCTGCAATCGTTGTCTCTTATATCTTAATGATAATATTTAAAATTGTGCATTTTATTAATGATGAAAAATATTGTATCAATAAACATACAAATCTGTGTAAATAATGAAAACAAACGTACATTATTCGATTATTCGATGTGTTTTACGAAATTATTCCGCGTTTGATTGCGAGCGCTCGGATTTAATGAATTATTCATTCGGTCACCGGTTTATTTTGTGAAAATCGTAAAGTCGATTCACGCCGATGAACGTGAGATCCGTTTTACATATTTTTTTCAAGAATACATTTATAACATCTAAATATTCATCACGTTATAAAAATAAATACCATATTTTGCCATTGAATTTTCGAATATTCGAAAAACACACATAAATGTAGCAGCCTGTAAGTAACCACTGCTGGGCTAAGGCCTCCTTCTCAAGTACTAGTATCAGAGAGGGTTTAGGAGCCGGGAAGGGCCCGCCGCGCTACACCAGTGCGGGTTGACGGTCTTCACATATCCTCGAAATAATATTTTTATTATTTCGCAGACTGCAGGCTTCCTCACCATGTTTTCCTTCACCGCTATCCTTCATTGCTATTAAAAATTTTAGTGGTGCCGGGAATCAAAGCCAGGTCAATCGCGCTGTATGAAACTAAAGTGAGCGCCCTGACCACTAGGCTACTACTCCTGTTATATTTCAATACATAAAATATTCTTCAAGATTTACAATAGGAAACTTTACAGTTCAATAGGCGACAGGCTCCTTGTAGACAGTACTTTCTTGGCAGTACAAGTCCTCAGGGGTGATGAAGTATTCGTAACCGTCTTCGATTGCATGTGTCTGCAAGTGTCCACGGGCTGTATTATCCATTTAATCTCATGAAAACAAAAAAAACATATTTCTCAAGTGAGTGAGGTAACCGGGGACCACACCCCCTTCCTATTCCCCTCCTCTTCCCTCTCATCTCCCAAATATCCTTAAAGACCGGCAACGCACCTGCAGCATCTATGATGTTGCAGATGTACGTGGGCGACGGTAATCACTTACCATCAGGTGAACCGCTTGATCGTTTGCCGTCTCTTTCATAAAAAAAAAATGCTACACTAGCTGTGATACGACGCCATCTGACGAGGTTGCTCGCTTGCCTTATGTTATCATAGTAGAGTAAAAATATAAAGGCCTTTAAATAGAGATATAAAAAAAATAATAGGTTCAGTTTCCGAACGACGCGTTGTCACTAGTCGCAAAGGTCTTAGATTCAAGCTTCCTTTCTTTCATGTGAAGCCGGCACACCCGCGCCGCTGCAGCGTGGCCTGCCCTTTATTTTACTGGAGAGGAGGCCTTTGCCCGACAGTGGGCTTTTACAGTAGCTGTATCAGCGGCGATGTCGCTGCAGATCTACACACTTGCTTAACATAGTGAGCACAAGCGTAGGCATCAGTCCGCCAGCTCTTCTCTATCTCTCTCTCATTACGAAACGGTGGTAGTTTTTGAAAATAGAATTACGTTTGACTTTTTTGTTCCTGTTTCCCTGTACATAGTAGAGCCAAGCAGTGACTTTCGCAGCAGCTTCAATCGGCTGACTAAACCGTGGTAGTACCACGACTTTGCAGAACACCGGCGTGAAGTAGAAGCATCTTGTGATTCTGCGTTTCGTTTATTGAGTGAGGTAACCGGAGGCCCACAGCCCCACTCCATCCCTCTTCCTCATCCTCCTTTCTATCTACTAAATATCCTTAAATGCCGGTAATTACTACCAGGTGAGCCGATGGCACGTTTGCCGCCTTTCCCATCAAAAAAATGTCGAGGGTCAGTGTCTTTCATTTACATTCTATCTGTTTTGGAGCAAAGTGGGTTGTGCCGCCTCATTGACAATACCGAGGAACGATAGAATGTCCATAACCTCTGCCTATCCCCGTGTCTGACAGGGGTGGGTAACATTAAAAAGTAGGAGTCTATAAATGGACACTGGACAAGGTATTGTGCGGGTTTTGTATAAGGGAAATATTTTTTGTAGGTTATCAGGAAGCTGCAGTGATTGTACTAAAACTTGTACCCCCCAACGTTAGGGTGATCAGAGATCTAGTCCGTTCAACTCACTTCTCACCAGAGCTTACTTGGTACAGCGTTGGTACTTGGACAGGTGTTGTGCCAGTCGCCTCTTAGTATCCAACCCAATGATTCAGTAAACAGCACTCTGGGAATCGAATTGGAAAAGCTCCTAATTAGGATCCGCTGTCCACTTACCTACCGTAGCCACGTATATACGATGCTTGCTATTTAATCTATCGTTTTTGTCGCGCGGGTCAAATCTTCTAATACACGATAATACTTTACAAGTAATATCCGAAACTGCAGCCAGAGTTCAATGAAACCGTCCGACGAATTTTATTATCAAAACTAAACGGTTTCTTGCATAGTCATCTCAGATAAAACGGCCGCGCAGTGGGCGGTAATCAAATATCCCATCATAAATCTTTAATGTTCGCAGAAATGTTTATTGCCGTCATTAGGAATTAATTTTGGGTGAGTGCTACACTGAATAAACTCACCTAATGAGTCGCTATTGTGTTCATTTAACATGTAAAGCTACATTTAGTCAAATTTTGAGAAAGAACAGTAGAGCTGAGAGATTTTTGGAGCCGGGAAGGTCCCGCCACGCTGTACCTCTGACGACATACAGGTTTCCTCACGATGTTTTCCTTGACCGCCGAGCGCGTGGAACGCGCGTGGTTCAACACCTAAAATTGCTATTTATAGTTTGTGTGTAAGTGTGCAGTGGTTCCGGCACCGGGGCCCAGGAAACTAAATCGAGTGCCTTGGCCACTAGGCTTTATAATAATGGCTATTTCATTTACTGGAAGGTAGGTATGCTTGCTAAGGAACCCTTTGCATGGGTACCTTATTTCTTACCTAATGTCTGCAAATAATCAGCAGCAACTATTGTTGTGTTCCAGTTTGAGTGAGTTGAATTACAGGCTATGAAACTATGGAGTCCTCATGGTTACCAGGCATCTGTAACCATGGGTTGCTGTTGTAATTTCTCCATCAGATATGCCGCCAGGTCGTCTGTCGATCTAGCGTTTTAAATGGACTAAATCTATCGACAGAAGAAAGTCACATTTTGGATTATTTAAAGAGGGGTTCCATTTTGATTGTTACTTAACAGGAAGTTCCATTTGATACTGTACACGCAATTACCGGCCGAGCCCCCGTATTAATGCTTGGCATTGTTTGCTTCCACCAGCGGTCTGTTCTTTACCTATCCATTACGCTATGATACTACACAACTCGGAGGTCAATTAATTAAACGTTCATCAGACACAAGGACACAGCTTTGTTTGAATACATAATATTTACGCATTGAATGTCTCACTAAATATTTACAAACACAGCCTTAATACTCAAGTACTTAATCTCCAATTTTGATCACAGACGGATAGATTCTTATATATATTTAGTAAAACTCTGTTATTATTGACAATTATTGTGTCCTGTGATAGTTTCACAAGATAAAATTAACAATAGGTGAATAAATTAACAATAGGGGATTGTCAATATGATCAATGTGACATTGAAAGGAGAGCGATGGCAGGTAATATGGTGAATGGGGCATTGCATACATTTATGAACAGCCAGACGATATCTCACAAAGCTCGTTTGGCTGTGCATAGAGGGGCATTGGTACCAACACTAACATATGGAAGCGAAAGCTGGGTATGGCAGAAGAGGCATGAAAGCAGGATTAATGCAGTAGAAATAAGAGCGTTAAGAGGTATGATTGATGTGAAGATATAATGTGATCAGAGAGCGTTGTGCCGTGAAAGACGATGTAGTGACACGAAAAGGGATGCTGAACTGGTTTGGACATGTGGAGAGAATGAATGAAAGTAGGTTGACGAAACAAATATATGTGTTAATGGTAGAGCCGGGAGAGGAAGACCTAGGCGAACATTTCACGATCAAATCGGAGACGTTCTGAAAAAAGGCCAGGTGAAGAGTACTCTAAACCAACGAGTATGCATGCGAAGATTGATGAAAATGGAAGAAGCGAAAGACGTATGTCAGTACCGTAGCAAGTGGAAGAAGATTGTCACTGCCTAGCCCGATGGGAACAAGGCGTGAATATATACATACATACATATGATGAAATGTCACCAAGTGACAACAATCACAACTATAAATTATATCATAGCATTAATAATGTTTTTTTGTTTTTATGGTTAAGCGGCCGAACGAGCAAGCGGTTCACCTGACGGTAAGTGATTACCATCACCCACGTACATCTGCAACACCAGAGGAGGGTTTCTAAAGCGCATTTACGTATGCGATTTGGGGAGGAGGGACAGAGAGGGAGAAGACTGGGAGATGGGGAGAGGGGGGGGAGGGTCCGGTCACCGCGCACGTGCTTCTACTTCAGGCCGGTATTCTACGAGACCGCGATACTTCCCCAATCGAGACAGCTCATTCGATCAGCAGCAAAAGCCGCTGTTTGGCTCTACAGATTAGAAGTTGTTTAGTTTCTTTTTTTTTTATAAATAATTGAAATACAGGTAAGTTGAATTATTCAATTTTAACAAAATGCATTTCGATGTAAAATGTTGGTTTACTCTGTGACCTCCGTTTTAATTAATTCGAGTAAAAAAGTAAAGTAAAGTAACAGCCTATAAGTAGCCACTGCTGGGCAAAGGCTTCCTTCTCAAATACAAGTATCAGAAAGGGTTTTAGAAGCTGGAAAGGGATGGCCACTCTGCTCCAGTGCGGGATGGCGGACTTCACATATCCTTGTAATATAATTCTTTTTTTATTTCTCAGATATGCAAGTTTCCTCACGATGTTTTCTTTCACCGCTGATCACGTGCTAAATACAGCACTAAAAACTGCTATAAACAATTTCAGAGGTGCCGGCACTGGGGATCGAACCCAGGTCACTCGCGCTCTGTGAAACTAAAGTGAGCGCACTGACCACTAGGCTACCATGGCTCTTCAAGAGCGGTGATTCATATTTAAAACATGACATTTTTCACATTAAAATAATTAGGCTAACTCTTAAATAAGGGCAAACATATCCATTAAGAGCAACACTCCCATCCTTATTATTTATAGCTAAATATTTTTAATTAAATGATTATTTTAAGTTTTGTTTTCGTTTGATTCTCAGTTTCAGCGGCGGGAATTCGGATTAGTTACACAAACACTTTAGCGGTCCATGACACGGGTTATAGAGGAAGCTGAAGGAGAGGATTTTTTTCTAACAGCGATACACTAACGAGACGAATTTAATAATATCGAGTGTCGGTACAATGTTAGGTTATACTTAAGGAAAGAAAAGTTATTAAACACCTATTTTTTTCCGTGGTAGAGCCAAGCGGCGGCCTTTGCTGCTGCTCGAATGGGCCGGCTAGAACGGATTAGTACCACGGCCTCGCAGAATACCGGCGTGAAGTAAAGGGATCTTGTGCTTCTGCGTTTCGTTCGGTGAGTGAGGTAACCGGAGGCCCACACCCCCTCCTATTCCCTATTCCCCTCCTCTTCCCTCTCATCTCCCAAATATCCTTAAAGACCAGCTACGCACCTGGAGCATCTATGGTGTTGCAGATGTACGTGGGCGACGGTAATTACTTACCATCAGGTGAACCGCTTGCTCGTTTGCCGCCTTTTCTATAAAATAAAAAAAAAATCCTTTTCTTTCCAAGAACTTTACCTCTATCTCTTTTTCACAAAAATATTAAAACTATAAACTTCCAACAGAATTCCAACAGATTGCTTTAATCTATTTTATGCTCAATTTCGTAAATAATTCAATAAGACAGTCACCAACGTCTTTAATAGAAACGCATTCTTAAAAGTGCTTTGGTAGCCTAGTGGTGAGGGTGCTTGCTTCAGTTCTAGACAGCGAGTGTAACCTGGGTCAGATCCCTAAAACTTTTATTAGCAATTTTGTGTGCTGTATCTACCACTTGCTCGATGGTGAAGGGAAAAATCGTGAGGAAACCTGCATGTCTAAAAGATTAAAATATTATTAAAAACTATAAACTTCCAACAGAATTCCAACAGATTGCTTTAATCTATTTTATGCTCAATTTCGTAAATAATTCAATAAGACAGTCACCAACGTCTTTAATAGAAACGCATTCTTAAAAGTGCTTTGGTAGCCTAGTGGTGAGGGTGCTTGCTTCAGTTCTAGACAGCGAGTGTAACCTGGGTCAGATCCCTAAAACTTTTATTAGCAATTTTGTGTGCTGTATCTACCACTTGCTCGATGGTGAAGGGAAAAATCGTGAGGAAACCTGCATGTCTAAAAGATTAAAAAATGTTATATCGCCGACACGTGATGTACGCCATCCCCGGCTCATCCCCGGCTCCAAAACCCTCTGAAGATATTTGAGAAGGAGGCCATCGCCCAGCAGTGAGTATTTACATTTACATTTACATGCTACTTTACATTACGAATTCGTAAAAAGAAAATTATGATAATAAATATCGTATCTTTTAAGTTGAGTTCGACACAAATATTACACCGCCCTCTCCTAATATTTATTTTTTGTAACTGAAGTTTTGCAAACGGAATCATTTCGAAAGCCCCCGAGCATAATTCCTTTTTAAACTTATTCATGCGAATGGGATTTGAACACGTTTCAGTCGTAATCTAACAAAGGATAATTAGTATTATTTTATGAGGTAATCGGTATAGCAGAATAATACAACATTACCTTTCGTTCATAAACGGTGGTGGACACCTGTGTGCTTGTACCAAACTCTTGAACCACCACGAGCAGCCCAGCCTCCACAAGCGGCGCCTGTTCATAACCACGACGCATGCGAAGCCGTCGCCCGCCTCAATCACATAGACACCTGCAAAACAACTCCAATCGTGGAAGGTTGGAGATGCGCTGTCATAAAAACCAAACACGGAACAATAACTTGCATTCAATAAAAATAGTTTCAACTTGTGGGAATCGAAGCCGCGACCCGTAGTGCCGTGGCCACTTCCAGAATATATTTACGTACGTGAACATCTCTTCAAGACATCCGTTCCCACTTAGTGGAATTGATATCAGCGGTCATTGTAATTATAATAATATTTTGTATGCTGTATGTATGTATATATATATATATATATATATGTTTATATGTATTAATATTTGTTTATATGTATTTATTCCGTCTTTATGTAAATAATTGTATGTGAATTTTATATATTTATTTATGTATCTTTTTTTTTCAAAAGGCATTAAGTCCGCCCTTTGTAATACTATGTTTAAAGGTATTTAAATAAAGTTTAAATAAATAAATAAATATTTCGGATTAAGGGACATAATCACTCAGCTGTATTATTCTTTGTTGTAGAAATCTATCAAAACCACGTAACAAATGTTAATATTCATCGAAGCGTTAGTTTCTGTCCCTTACAAATCCACATACCGTGAATACAAAAGCTTAAATCCAATTATAACTACCGAAGTCCAAAGCGAGCTTTTATTAAGTGATGCGTGTAAGTCCGTGCGGTATAGGCGTAAGAATCTACCGCCCCATTTCTTGAGCTTAAAAGCACCCCATTGCTTAAAATTAAGCAGAAAGATGACTGGCAGCAGCCTCTCCGGTGTGAGGTTCTGCGATCGCGGATCCAAATCGTCCTGTAATGGACTATTTGCAGGTTGTTATGGTAAATGCCATATTGCGGCCAGATTTTTCACGGAATGTCAATCTCCCCTCTACGCATTAACCCTGGTGACTAACCTGTCATACGTATATGTAATGACGTACAGACTATTTTAACCTCAAATGTCACAAACTAGAGATGGGGCAGCATCTCTGGAGTGAGGGTACAGGTACTGCGCCCAATAACCCGTCTGCCTTGCGTGCTGAGTATAGAAAAATCTTATATGCTTCACTGTTGTCTCGTGTACAACAATTCTCTGGTGCAATCTTAGTACGAGAGATAACATTTCCATATTGCACTATTTCCTCATAAGTTTTCCAAAAAGTCGACTGAGAGTAGAGGCTTGAAAAAAAACTCATCGCGTTCGACTAATTGCAGGTAAAAGAAACGAGGCTGTCCCCCGAAACACAAAAAAAAAACATCTAAGTATCTAAGTATTGCTGGTTTACACACCAGAACAAACGTTGACATGCTAACATTTTGTTGTCTTCAAACAACACGTCACGTCAAAGTTCCGCAACAATCATTTGGCAAAATACATTCGGCGACGGCATGTGATTTCTCGTCTCGTTACGTGACCAATTTAGCGAGTAATATCCTATTGATATAAAGTTTCTTATTCCGTGGAGTAATACAACGGAAAGCGAACATTAAGGGAACTTCCTGACGTAGACGTTGCTAAGTATTGGAAACATTTGCAAATATGTTTCGGAGGCAAGCGTGTTGGAATTTACGTTTATGCTATTGTAGCGACATCTATGTCTCACATATGAAGCACAAGAATGACAATCCATCATCACACTATCAAAGTTTTTACGGTACATTACATATATATGCAATAACAACATTGTGGGTAGTTTTTGTTTACGTAGTTAACCTATGAAGCTGTCAAAGCCAAAACGGCTAACTGCAATAACTTCATCGAATAAAATGCTCGCAAGTCTCTACCGCAAAAGCTGAATCGGGCCAACAGCATATCTACCCGTGGGGGGTTCGGTCCGGCATCTTCAATGCTGATCCCGAAATAACCCGTCACCGGAGACGGTGGCGGGTAGGAGCGGGGACCACCTTTACCCCACGTTAAACTAAAAAAAAATATTTTCCGGCATTATAAGGTATTTTCCGGCAACCCTTGTGGTGAATAACGGGCTTTTAGAGGCCGCTTGGTAAGTGGCTACTGCGGTCTATAGACATACGTGCAAGCATCTTCAATCGAAGAAGTGTCACAGATGCGTTATAACCCCTGAGGACTAAGATGGACCTTTCAAACCGGAATACAGCAGCAAATTCGGTTTGGAGGTATTTCCTGCCCGGATGACTGCTAGGCAGAGAAGGCTTCATAAGGCGAGTCTCCAAATGCCGGTGTCTGATGATAGGGGAGCAGTAGATCTTCTTCCTTCTGTCAGACTGTAAGTTTCTAGTTCCTTCTGTCTCAATGTGACGAGCGCAGTCCGCTGCTCCAAAGAACTTTACTTTATCAGTATATTTAAATTAACTACGCTGAACATTCCTTAACCATAACAGTCCGAAAGTAGCCTCGTTGGACGAAGGCCTTTCCCGTGAGGAGGATATGCCATAATTGCCATGGTTGGAAAGGAGATTGGCGACCGCAGTACCAGATACCACGTACACTAGACGCTGCTACCCATCATCGTTCTTCTTAACTCTGGTCGGTTATTTTTCGACCAAGTAATTCCGCCATCTGACTACAGCCATTGTAATTTTCTAGGTTTTCCCACTTTTATGCCGACACACTGCAAATGGTGAATATAGGCTCACATATCAGCCGGTGGAGTATCGCCATTTACGTAAAAAAAAGATCCATTTGCTTTTGTGTGAACTTTTGCATGTTAACAAATGAATTATTCAAACACTAAGCAGTTATTCCAACTGCGCGGCCTGGATTTTAATCCCCCGCCCCCTCATACACACACCCCCACACATACAATAAAGCAAGAGCAAAAGGGTTTGCAAAAAGGCTAACAAAAATTAAACGGATGTAATCAATCACGGTTGGGTCTCGGGTGTGGCCGACACACGTGGCCACTTCTGACGATCGGCTTTTTATTTTAAAAGGTTTCCATGGAATAATTATAGCTTTTTTAACTAACAGCAAGACGGAATACTTTTGTTGAATATATCAGATAAGGGTCGGTGATGAGATATATTCTTCTAAACCCAACGAATCGTTGAAATAAATGCTTGGCTCAGATTTAATACAAAAAGATTCAAGAAGATGTGTAAGTCTGTTAATCAGCATTGGAGCAAAGGGACGCTCTCTTACCGACTCCAAAATCCTCTAAAAATTAGTAGGCTTAGCCCAAAAGTGAGATATTTTGAATATTGTTCCTTGACTTTATTATTATAAGAATATTTTGTAAGGTTCATTACACTTGAATTATATAGAAATAAAGTAACAACCTGTAAGTGCCCATTGCTGGGCAAAGGCCTAAGGTCATGTTGGTGCTGCATTACTTGTAAAGGGTTCTTCGCTGCGTAGGAGTCATCTGTGTAGGTACCACACTCTTATCCATCTCTACCTTCACCAGCGCATCTTTGACCTTTTTCGATAAAGGTTGTCAGAGAAGGAGCGATCTTTTGTTTAAGTTAATAAGTTTCTTCCGTCTGTTTCCCGTTACACAGATGAAACTCATTGAGAAACATCGAATAATACAAATTATAAAATATGTATAAATATTTGAAATGATTTTGTTTTTATATTCACGACGTTTCGATTGCTTAACAGCAGCCGTGGTCACGGAGGGACAAAATTAAATGCGATAAAATCCGTAAATAATAGTTACATTTCAAATGTGTAATGTTCGCTTAAATGTAATAAATCATTATATACTAAATATACTTAGAAATCGCACTGGTATCTAAGACAGATAGTTATTATTTACTAGATGTATCATTAGAACCAATGGCCTTATAGTTCTTAAAGTGTAGAGCGAGTAGAGCTGCCACATAGAGCACGATGTTTTCAATTAAGACAGCCTGTCAACACCGCGCCATTTCTCACGTTCCGATCACAGAGAACTTCTAACCAGGGTTGATTGCTTGCTCTCCTGATTAATTTTTATATGGTAGGTTAGAAATAGACACATTTGAATTAAAAAAAAAGGTAAAAAGCTACTGTTCCTAATCTCCTGATCGTGTTGGATTTTCATGATGGAGTATTGGAAAAAAATAAACATTCAAAAGTACGAATTCGATGCACTACAGATTGATTCCTTGTATAAATTCACAAGTACACTAACAAAATTTTTGTATTTAACTTGCGGGCCTCCTGCTCGCGAGTCTTACCGATGTAGCTGTAAAGGCCACTAGGCCAACAGCAGATCTACCGCGGGGGGTTTTAGTCGGTCCGGCATCTTCAATGCTGATCCCGACATAACATGGTAGGCGAGCACCTTTCCCCCACGTTAAACTAAAAAAAAAAAAAAATTTTTGTACGGCGTAGAGACAAGCGGCCATTTTTGCTGCTGTGCGAAAGGCTCGGCACCACCTGGGTAGTATCATGACCTCCCAGAATACCGGCGTGAAGTAGAGGCATCTTGTCCATCATCCCATCCTCATCCTCCATCCAAACTCCCAAATAATCTTAAACGCAGGCGTTGCACACAACGCTGCAACGCACCTGCAGCATCTATGGTGTTGCAGATGTATGCGGGCGACGGAAATCACTTACTATCAGGTGAACCGCTTGCACGTTTGCCGTCTTTTCCATAAAAAAAAAAAATTCTCGTGTCACAATGTTCGTTCGTTCGTTCACTCATATTCCACATCCTTATACACTTCCAAAATAAGTTAGTTATTTTTTTTCTACACTAGAAATTCTCTAGAAATTATTTACATGGCAAAACAACGTTTGCCGGGTCAGCTAGTGTTTCTATAAAGTTACTAGGAGGTCCCAACCTTGTTTTCTTTTTGATTTGAAATAAATTAAAATTCATTTGAATTTATCGACGCACAGCTAATTTGACTTTGGTTAACTTCTGTGTTATCTGAAACGTGATTCGACTCGTGACGGGGATTCCATGCCCCCTAATTAATTATTCTTTTTAACAGTCAGCTTAGCGTGAAATAATGAAAAGGAGACGTCGTTATTTGAGGTGATAGGTGTGACTTTATTTATCTTTTGCGAAGATTAAAGATGACTTGTGAAAAATAATATTGCTTAATAATTTCTTGTATTTTGTCGTATAAATTATGGCATTTGATATGTAAATTAGATGAAACTTATATTTACCGATTATCTTCTATATCCGATATTTTGAACTACAGGGTCCGACGGCGTTTAACGTCTAGATGTCATGTTTTTTTTTATAGGATAGGGGCAAAAAAGCAAGCGGTTCACCTGATCGTATGTGATTACCGACACCCACGTACATTGCAACGCTAGAGGAGCACCTGCAGCCAGCATTGCCGGCCTGTATGGATATTTGAAGAATTGAAGGGATGAGCGGAATAGGTGTTGAGGAAGGAGGAGAAGGCCTCCAGTTACCTAACCCACTGCTATTCTGCGAGGTAATACTCAAGACGAGCCAGCCCATTTGAGCTGCAGCTAAACCCGCCACATGACTCTACCGCGTACAAAAACCTATGCTATGTTTGATTTAAGAAAACATTTTTTAACTTAGCATTTACAAAATATGAAAAGCTCAATATTCTAATAATGACTCCGAAAGCTACCAAAGCCATTTTATAAAGAGGAAGTTTATTTTCGACATTAACAACGAGGAAAACCGTCAATCTCCGGAATTATTCTTTGAACATAATTTCTTAGTCTTGAAATATAATCTTTTTCTATCTTAATTCGTAAGTAACAATGAATAAAATTCCTTGCGTTGATTTGAGTGTGTTTTGATCAGTTTATTATTTAAAAAAAAAATACTAAGACATTTTCTTTTTAATTAGTTTTAATTATAAATGAAAAAATAAAATACTGTGGTTTTGGAGGCGAGAAGGGCACGCCATGTTGCTCCAATTAAGGGTAAGCGGGCTTCACATGTCCTCGTAATAATATTTTTTATTATTCACCGCCGATCACGTGGTAAATACAGCACTTAAAATAGCTATTAACAATTTTTATGGTACCGGCACCGGGGATCGAACCCAGGTCACTCTCGCTATTTGAAACTAAAGCGAGCGCACGCGCACGCACCCTAGTACGGAGCACGTTTGAGATGAAGTTTTGTAATACATGCTGCATTTTAAACGTGGTAGAGCCAAGGAGCGGCTTTTGCTGCTGAACGAATGGCCCGGCTCGACCGGGTTGGTACCACGGCCTCTAAGAACACCGGTGTGAAGTTGACGCATCTTGTGCTTCTGCGTTTCGTTCGATGAGTGAGGCGATCCCCTTCCTTCTATCTCCCAAATACCGTTAAAGGCTGGCAACGCGTCTGCAGCATCTCCACCTTTGCAGATGTACGTGGGCGACGTTAATCACTGACCATCAGGTGAACCGCTTTCTCGTTCGCCGCGGATCCCAAAAAAAAAAAATGCTAATCGACTGATATATTTACGAAGACGTTCCGTAAATTCGAGTCGTAGTTAAAAGATAATGACGGGATCAGATAGGAGGATGCATGTTGCAGCAGATAACTTTCTGCTTTAATTGAGATGAGAAATTAAGTTGCTTAGCTATTACAATGCAACTTTTCATTTCCTTTTAAAGTTTCGAATGACTTAAGGAACCTGAAACCGTTACCGTTCAACATTTGAGCGTTGTTTTTTTTTAATTTATAAATGGCCAATGCGTCCATTGTTTAAATTTTAACTTGATTAATTCTAATTTTTAATATTTAATTACAAAACAAAATTGTGCTTAAAATATTAAGGACTTCAATTTTAAAGGCACTACTAAAGTTTTTAATTACATATTAAAGTCCTGAATTCGACTAGTGCTCAATGGTGAAGGGAAACATTGTAATTATTATAAAATAATAATAAAATTCTTATATTTCAAGGACCGGTGAAGTCCGCCATCGGAGCAGTGTAGCGAATATTTCCCAGCTACGAACCCTTCTCCAAAATGACCCAGTAACTTTAAGTTTTTTAATAATAACATATCTATGCAAAATAATATTTCAATATCGCTAGGCTTTATCCTCTTTATCTTCACTGTAGCAACACAAATCAATATCAATATATTTATTGTAAAAAGGAGAGGAATGAAAAAGTAGGGGGTAGAGATACGTGTTAGAGCCAAGCGGCGGCTCTTGCCGCTTCTCGAACCGGCCCGATTGGGTCCCAGGACCAGGACATGCCACGCAGAATACCAGCGTGAGGTAGAGGCACGTGCTTCTGCGTTTCGTTCGGTGCGTGAGGTAATCCGAGGCCCACTCCTCCCTCCCCGTCCTCGTCCCCCTTCTCTTCCCCATTCCCCAAACATCCTCTAAAGGCCGGCCACGCACCTGCAGCTCCTCTGGTGATGACATTGACTCCACTGACTACCAGATGAGCTCGTTTGAGATCTCTCCCGTAATAATGAAGCTGGAAGACCTCCTTCTTAAATATCTGAGAGAGTTTCTGAATAATTCTGAAAAAATTCTGCATAGTATTTCCTTGCATTTTCACAAAATTTACCACGGATTATGTTTTGAGGAACTGTTCGGATTGATCCCAGTTGCTGAGTTTCACCATCGTACATCGCGACAGAATTCCAAGTGCCATCAATACTACCTAGATGGTTGGCATTCCACCATAGTGCGTTTTAGTCGAAGTTTTCTGCCACTCACTTCGACTTTGTGGAATCAGCTGTAGCCAGAGGTATTTCCTAACAGTTACGACTTAAGTACCGTCAAAAAAAGAGCCTATTCCTTCAGGTGAGCCGCATGCTCGTTTGCCCCCTTATTCTATAAAAAAAGCTCTAAGAACAGCAGGGAGATCGTGTAGTGGTATGCTTGGTTTTAGATTTCATTTTCTTTGTTATCGGATCCCAATGCCGTTGGTAGGACCCAGCCATCTTCTCTGTTGAAATTAGGATGTTTTTTTATTTCAATAGCCTCGCGAATCATCCTTGGCTGAAATCGGTGTTCTTTTGCGAGGATTTGTGGTCTATCAAATCTGATGCAATGATTAGGGCGATCAAGGATATGAGCACAGACTGCAGACTTCCTGCAGCGTCAGTGTTTCCAGTCAGCTGGGTGTTCTTTACGCGGGTCCTTACGTATCTTTGTTACTATCTTCACTTTGTTGTTCTATTCTAGGTCTAATTAGCGCGAGTTACAAACCCTTCGCAAACGGAAACAAACGGCTCGATATTTATTGACAGGCGACGTTAATTGGCACACACAACCTGGCAGCTTCACTCCGAAGCCTTAATTGTTTTGGTTTATTAATTAAATACTAAAGTATCAAAAGAACAAGTAATGAACAGCCACAACGGCCGAGCGGTTAAGGGATCTGTCAGGAGACTCAAGTTCGATCCCCCATGTAGAGGGCTAGTAACAAAGACTTTTTGTAACTTAACTATGATTTGTGAATAATCAAAGACAACAATTGTGTCCAAGCCAATGATACAAATCGTTGCGTGTGTCGTTTCTCTCTCATGAGAATTCGTCACAGAAACACACAAGTATACTTCATCATCATCATCATCATCATTTCAGCCTATCAGAAGTCCACTGCTGAACATAGGCCTCCCCCAAAGATTGCCACGAAGCTCGGTCCTGAGCCACCTGCATCCATCGACTTCCCGCAACACTGCGCAGGTCGTCACTCTCATCTTGTGGGGTCGTCTAACACTGCGTTTGCCTGTACGCGGCTGCCACTCGAGAATTTTTTTTCCCCAACGGTTGTCAGTTCTGCGAGCTATGTGGCCGGCCCATTGCCACTTCAGCTTGCTGATCTTTACGGCTATAAGTATACTTACATTAAAGTAACATATTATTAAAAAAACGAAGAGTTAAGTATTTGTCCGTCTAAAGAAAACATATTGCGTTTTCACAACACAATAAATCCTCTTATATCTGTTCCAACTATACATTGACCCTCTGGAAATCTTTTGTTCATTTCCCTTCACGTATTATTTATCGCTGGAGACGATGTCCAGGACAATTTGGCCGAGCGCTATTTATAATGTATCTACTTGTTTATTTTATTAACTAAAGTAAATAACTAACATTTTTTCTACAGTCAACCTCACCTGCAAGCGCCCCTACCCTCCCTCCCCCCCCTGGTGGATCTGGCGCTCGACTGATGGCGACAGACGCATCCTAATACACTGAATCCAGATTCCACAGGCTCGTGATGGGGAGCACCTTCGCGGAGCGAGCAGCTTCCACCTTCCGTGTATATTTTCTTTTATGTTAGAGGGGCAAAGGAGCAAATGGCTCTGCTGATGGTAAGTGATTACCGTTTCCCGCTTACATCTGCAAAACCAGAGGGGCTGCAGGTGTATTGCCGGTTTTTGAAAATATTGGGATGATGGGAAGATCGGGGGATGGAATAGGGGAGGGCCTCCGGTTACCCCACTCACCGAACAAAACGCAGAAACATAAGATGTGCCTCTCCACTTCACGCCGGTATTTGCGACGTCGTGTTACTGCCCCGGTTGAGCCGGCCCATTCGAGCAGCAGCAAAAGTCGCCGCTGAACTCTACCACGTATATGAAGACAACATACATTTAGACAATATTTTTTAAGATACCAGAAAGTTCTGTGAATAAATCATGATATTTTCAAACTGAAAACGGATCGGATATTGTATTTAGGACTGTAGCTGGCTGCCACAAAAAAAATCGAAAGGTTTCCTATAGAATGTTTTAAAATTATTTCAAAAGAAGACCTACCTTTTTCTTATTGTATTTCAGATAAAATTTAGAAGAATAGACTGTACACGTAGGATTGTATTCAAATACATATACTGTTTAATCAGATCTAATTCTCCGTATGTAATCTGATGAACGTTTAATTAATTGACTTTCAAGTCGTCTAATATATGCGTAATGCATGGAGGGATTGCTAGCGAAGGTAAACAAAGCGACGTGTTAACGCTCTGGGCTCGGCCGGCAGTCGCTGTCCCGAAATCAAATGGAACTTCCTGTTGAATATTATTCTATCGCGATTCATATAATACATGATCGCAAAACTGCAACCTTTTATTGCTGATCGTATTATTTAGCACGTTTCCTAATTGTATATTAAGGCCTTTTTTTATACGCGGTAGAGCCGGCGGCTTGTGCTGCTGGTCCAACCGCTGGCTCGACAGAGATAGAGCCGCGGCCTCGCAGAATACCGGTGTGAAGTAGAGGCATTTTGTTCACTGCGTTACGTTCTACCCCCACGCCATCGTCCCTGCCATCGCCTAAATATACCTATAGACCGGCAACGCGGTAGATTACCACGTTAAACGTGGTAGAGCCAAGCGATGGATTTTGCTGCTGCTTGAATGAGGAGGCTCGACCGGTTTGGTACCGCTACCTCGTAGAATACCGGCGTGAAGTAGACGCATCTTATGCTTCGGCGTTTCGTTCGGTGAGTGAGGTATCCGGAGGTCCACTTCCCCTTCCCATCCTCCCTTCAATCTCCCAAATATCCTTAAAGGCCGGATACGGAACTGCATCACCTCTGGTGTTACAGATGTACGTGAACGACGGTAATCACTTACCATCAGGTGAACCGCTTGCTCGTTTGCCGCCTTTCCCATAAAAAAAATGCACTTGCAGATGGCAAATAATAATATTTTATTTTCCTTTCATTCCCCAACAAAAATATATATATTTCGAGCCATCATAAATTACTTTCATAGTATATAGAGTACGTATATAAGCGAGTCATTTAAGGTATTATATGAGCATCTCTGTTTCTTCATAGGTGAATGATTATAACTTCGTAGAAAGTGTACCAAAACAAAAGTATGCCTAAGGAGTTTATTTCGCCCGTTTCTTCTCCGTCCTCAGAGGAGCCTTATTATGAAGCGGTGGTAGATTTAAAAAAATAAAATACGTTTGACTAGTGAAATTTACGTTTCTTATGTTGATGAATAAATGATTTGATTTATCCATTTACTTCTTCTCCGAATATTAGAATAAAGGGACCGGTACTGAGCTCACCGCAGTGTTAGCATACTCGGGTTTCCTGATTCAGAGGAAGACGTCATATCATGGCCTGAATATGAATATTATAGAAACTACAAAATCTATTCACGCCATTGCCGATGATATTAAATCGTTCTAATATGTGAGGCATTTACCACGTGCTCGGCGGTGTAGGAACCCGAGAAATAAGTAAAAAAGAATATGTTTCGAGGATATTTGAAGTCCGCCGACCCGCGCTTGGAGCCGCATAGCGGGTCCTTCCTGGCTCCAAAATCTTCTCAGACACTTGAGACGCAAGCCTTTTCCCAGCTGTGGGTACTGACAGCCTGTTACTTCACTTCACTTTACTAAGTTTTGTTATGAATAAACAATCTTGAAAATCAAAACTGTATAGAATTTCCAACTCATAATCGTGTTTTAACAACAATTCCACCAAGATAATTAATAAGCTGTCCGAGATTCTATCGTCTTTTGTCTCGCACAAACAATTACTTATTATCGGAGCTCCTTTTGTTGTAACATTCATGTTACTAAACTATAAAAAGAACAAGCAAAAATATATGTATATTGACGCCTTGTCCGTAACGGGGTAGGCACAGACAACCTTCTTCCATTTTGTTTGTTTGAATACGAATACTATGTTAATACAAGACGCTCGCTTTATTTTCACGGAACGTGTGTTACCTGGGTTCGATCCCCGGTGCCGGTACCACTGAAATTGTTAACAGCCATTTTAAGTGCCGTATTTACCACGTGCTCGGAGGGTGCTGGGAGGGATGATGAGAAGGGGAGTGGGCCTCCGGTTACCTCACTCACCGAACTAAACGCCTAAGCACAAGATTCCTCTACTTCACGTCGGTATTCTGCGAGGCCGTGGTACTAATCCGGTCGAGCCGGCCCATTCGAACGGCAGTAAAAGGCGCCGCTTGGCTCTACCACGCTTAAAAAGTGGACCTCCGATTACCTCACTCACGAACGAAACACAAAAGCACAATATATGCCTTTCAAACCGGAACATGGAAGTGATTACACTCCTGTTTGGTAGCTGAAATAGATAAGAGTGAGATATCAAACCAGATGACCTCTAGGCGGAGGAGGACTCTGCCATCTGTGCTCCTACTAAAGCAAATTATGATGTAACATATTCAAGCTTCCCGGAACTCCATAAACCGACATTTGTTACAAGCGATGGAATGGAACGTGAGTTAAATTGAATTTTGTACTATTGCTCTCAACAAGAACTGCTCAGCTCAAGCACTCTCAGAACGTCTCACCTTTATGCAAAATAAAATCCGTTTAAACAGATCGAGGAAACAAAGTGACAAAAACGGGCAAACCTCGTTAACATATCATTGTTTTTGGTTCACAAACGTCCGGATATAGACGTGACATAAAATAGAAAAGCTCTATGTCACGTCAAAGCTCTCTATATACAGAACTACGCAGTCAGGTATAGGTGTAAGAATTTCGCCCGGAACTCGAATGGTTGCTCGACAGAAATGTTCAATGAAACGTCATTTATTGCCGGAGCCTTTTCCGCAAAGTCACGACGAATTTCAGAAAAAAGGCGTGTGACGTCATTCCTGTTTGAAATCATACTGTGCTTTTGTTTAACAAGGTTCGGTTGATCCTCGACCGTTACCAATAACAGATATTGTCTCATAGATGCAATGCCTTGACACGCATCCTTTGTGTAATGTTCTCGAGGAATAGCATAGACGTTCCCAGCTGTGGACAAGAAACAGGCTAATGAAGCATAATTTCATTTTCAACTTCAGATCACCGTTTTTTCCGTGCGCTTATCGCGCAAAAAAACAAGATTACAAATGAGAGACGCTCTGTTCCACATGCGTATATTAAAGAGATAATCCCAGCGTTTGTTTACTTGGGGAGATAACTGATAGATATACCTAGAAGATTTTAAATGAAACTATTATTTACGGATTTTATCGCGTTAAATTTTTGGTCTACGCAGAATTAATAAATAAAAGCTGAAGCTAGCCCGAGTTGACTATGACATCTGGACGCCTAACACATCAGTTCCCACGTGACCACGGCTGCTGTAAAGCAATCGAAACCTCGGGAATATAAAAACATAATTAAACGCGATAAAATCCGTAAGTAACAGTTTCATTTCAAATGTGACTAGAAATCAATATCTTAAGGATATTATTATGAGAAGAATAAATATTAAAAAGATAAGCCTCTACGAACGTATACAGAGGTCTGAATATGTTAGTCCTTTCAATCTATTGTTTATTTAGGACAATATTACAGGTGGTAAGCCTGTCACGGTCTTAGTGTTAGGCACCAAACCAACAGGCCAACGATACAAATCAGATTCAAAAAACACTATGGTATGAACAGAGATTTTCGTATATATATATATACGTAACGTACGGCTCGGTGGCGTAGTGACTAAGAGTTTAGCTGCGGCGCTGCGGGTCGGGGTTCGATACCGCACGGGACTAGTATTTGCATGGACTACATATAATAGTTCCCGGTCTGTGTGTTTGTCCGTGTGCAATTCATATATGTATACTGCCTCTGTGGGAAATTCCTACAGTGGGAGGTAATGTTATATTATAATACTTATTCGAAAGCGATTGAGGCCAGAGGCAACAATTGTAGTCTTCTGTCCGCTTCACTTTCGGCGCGCTAATAATGTAAAATTATAAAATCATACGAGTGCTCCAAATGAGGGATCAACCTCGAGTCTCCTGTTTCGCAAGCATATCTATTGCTTTGGGAATATTTCGGAAATAACAACATAATTCTTTGTATTCTGCGGGGTGGCGTAAAAGTCTAACGGAGGAAATGACAATAAAAATGTAATCTGTCTTTCATTACTTACACCACATGAGCGACACGGTTTAGTAGTTAGCGTAGTCGACCGCCGTGCCTCGGGCACTTGGTTCGAATGCCAGTCGTAGCCAATGTTTGGTGCAAGAACTCAAATTATTTGTTTACGTGTCTGGTCCTGTTATGTCGTGTCCCGTGTCCCGTGGCCCGTGACTCTGACGCCGCTGTTGTGTGACATGTTGACATGTCACGCAGCATGAGAAAAAAAATCATTAAAGAGAAATCATTTTCAAATATGTTTATAAGTCATATTTATGTATTTTTTAAAAGAAGACGATTCCATTAGTAAAGGTATTAATAAAAGTAATTACTTGCTGAACTTGTAACAGCCTGTCCGAACCCAGGACCAATTAAATGTTCAAGTTGTTTAAAACAAGTTGCAGACATACGGAAAGAGAGTTACGTTAAATAACGTTCTATTTACACTGTGGTACTGCGACATCTCTGTCACAATTAAATTTTATAGCCTCAGTGGAGACAAAAATAATTAAAAGTTAGAAGAAAATTCTTAAATAAATGACGATTGGTACAAGGTAGAAGTCAAACGGCAGCTTTTGCTACTGCTCGAATGGGCCGGCACTACTGGGGTCTCATAGAATACCAGTGTGTTTCTACGTTTCGTTCTGTAAGTGAGGTAATCGGAGGCCCACTCGCCCTCCCTCCCTCACCACTTTCCCCTTCCTAAAATATCCTTCAAGGCTGACTGCGGTGTTCCAGATGTACGCGGGCGACGGTAATCACTTACCATCAGGTGAACCGCTTGCTCGTTTGCCGCTTTTCCCATAAAAAAAAAAAAGAAAACCTAACAAATAAGGAAATGTAAATTGGAATGTCGATTCCGTGCATTAAGATTCTGTATCGTACGCAATATTTCACTCCAAACAAATTTGAATAATATCCACGAATACATTTTAGGCTCATGTCTAATTCATTTCGGTGTTCGTGAAGACTGTCAAACTTGTTATATGAATTCGAAGCCTCCGCGGATCGCTGTTGAATTGTTTTCCAATTCAATATGTTGTCAGTTTTTTAATTCCTTTCCGTCTTTGTATATAACTTCGTATTAACAAATGTTTGCTCTTAGTTTTTCGCGGTAGCAAAGTAGCACCCTGTATATGCCCACTGATGGGTAAAGGCCTCCATCGCAAATATCATAAAAGGTTTTTGGAGCCGGGAAGGGTCCGCCACGCTGCTCCAATGCGAGTTGACGGACTTCACATGTCTTCGAAATAATATTTTGTTTATTTCTCGTGGTAAATTCAGCACCAAAACTTGTTAAAAAGTGCCGCCACCGGGGATCTAACCCGGGACACTCGCGCTCAATGATATTAAAGCGAGCGCCCTGAACACTTACGCGGTAGGCTTTACAATATTTACGTACAATTCTTTGTACGCGTAAATGCCTGAGTTTAATGTTATTTACTAAACTAACGCTTACCTAAAAATAATTAAACTTTTTTTTTTAATTTTGCTAATGTAGCAAACTGAATAAACTAAACGGTAGCAGACCGTAAATGCCCACAGCCGAACAGAGGTCTCCTTCTCAAATATCTGAGTGGGTTTTGGTGGCGATTGAAACAAACCCAGGCATCACTACGCATGACTATCTTATGCTAGTGCTTTGTACACATTACCAGCGAAGTTGCACGTACCGATCTACAGTCCCAGGTTCACGTCCCACACGAGAAATACTCGTCTGCCAAGTGGTTTTTAACACCGGGTCCAAGTCTTTCCTTCTTCGATTGCAACCCGAATTTTATTTTGTTAAGAGGGGCCCTTGGGTTGTTTTCAGTCCCTTCCCTACTTTTTATCAGAAGTATAAGTCTTTCGTTTAACAGAAGTCCGAGCGCGACACAGCAGCAGGCAGCGGTCGTCGTTGCTCATGTTTCTACCTGGCTTTCGGTCCCTCTGCTCGCGGGTCTCAACCGCCGAAGCCGTCAAGGTCACCGGACCTAAAGCGTATCTACCGTGGAGGGTTTTAGTCTGTCCAGCAACTTATTTGTTGATCTCGACATAACTAGACACCGCTAACGCCTATTGTGTTTAGTAGACCTGGACTTCAGGAATGAAATGGTTAATAAACCCAGTATCTTATTCATTGTCTAGATATCTAATTCTTTGTCGTCTCGTTCAAATACCGAATTTTCTCTCGGATCCCATTTATCTTTCATCAAACTCTTGAAAAAATATGTTATTATTGATTCGTTAATATTTACATGTTTTAATAAGACGTCAAAGCTGAAATCACATAAATTGGAAACATAATGACATATAATAAAATATCAATCAAATGTTTCTTTCATCTAACTACCAATACATTGCTTCGGAACTCCTGGAGAACGTATTAGATATCGACTAATATCATCGTTTCAGCCCCGTGCTCTACTTTCGACGGGATACGTAAGTGTTTTTTATAATTACGTATTTTATTTTAATAATTCATCAAATAATTTTTACAATCGCATGCTTTCGAAACCACTTTTTGAATATTTTCGATATGTGCCATTATTTACTGCTATTAACTTACACATTTGTAGCGATATTGTTTTTAATAACCGATATGTGTTTCGAGCTTTTCCCCGCGTGATAATATATTCGCGAGCTTTAAAAGTTCATCGCTGTTAGATAGGTTCTCAGGTCAAAACGACAGATTATCAGTAAAGTAGTAGCAGCCTGTAAGTGCCCACTGCTGAGCAAAGGCCTCCTTCTCAAATACGAGTATTAGAGAGGGTATAGGAGCCGGGAAGGGCCCGCCACGCTGCTCCAGTGCGGGTTGGCGGGTTTCACATATCCTCGAAATAATATTTTGATTATTTCCCAGACATGAAGGTTTCCTCACGATGTTTTCCTTCACCGCCGAGCACGTGGTAAATACAGCACTTAAAATTGCTATTAACAATTTTAGAGGTGCCGGCACCGGGGATCGGACCCAGGTCACTCGCGCTCTATGTAACTAAAGTGAGCGCCCTAACCACTAGGCTACCACGGCAGATTATCAGGCATCCACAGAGTTCTACTCATGTTGAAGGGGTGTAATACTATAAACATATCGGAATTATTATTATTATTATTTTTATAAAAATAGGCTTACGTTTGACCTCAATCTCGCTTGATGGAAGGAGAAGATGAGGCCTAGGATGATACACGTTTACCTAGAAGCTGTCTGTTCACTTTGGCCTTAAAGATGTCCAGATTATAGTGTTCCAGGAAAAACTGACCTCGGCAGAGAGTTCTACTCCTTAGCCGTCCGCATAATGAAAGAAGAGGCAAGCCGCTTCGTGCGTAATGGAATGTTGGTATTCAGAGTTGCAAATTTAGCCAGAGATCCTCTGCTGCGGAATTCGAAAGCGGTTCTGCGAATGAGCTGGATCGACCGGGTTGGTACCACGACCTCGCAGCACACCGGCGAGAAGTGGAGGCATCCTGTCTTTCTGCGTTTCGTTCGGTGAGTGAGGTAACCGGAGGCCGACTCCCCTACCCATCCCCCTCCTCATCCTTCCTCTCATCTACCCTCTCATCTCCCAAATACCCTTAAAGGCTAACAACGCAACTGCAGCACTTCTGGTGTTGCAGATGTACGTGGGCGACGGTAATCACTCACCATCAGGTGAAACGCTTGCTCGTTGGTCGCTCGCGGTCACGGCGCCATACTATATAACTGTCATCAAAAAAACTCTGAATCCAAGATACAATTAACCAACCACGTTAATACAATAACATCATAGGAATTCAAGTTAATCTGTCGATAAACCGTATCTGTTTTAGTTCTTAGACCCCGTCCGTTCTAATAAAAAATAAGAAGACAACAACATATAAACAAACACCGCGGTGGGAGGAGACATCCTTCCCAAGGTACGATGCCACTTCATCTGCCAAATAAGTAATTGTTTTAACAGTAACGTCACCCATCAACTAGTAACAAGATATTCTATCTCAGTCCTCAGGCGTGAGGATCGCTGCAATCTTTGACCGCTGCAACTGTGTAAAGATACCATCATCATTTCAGCCTAACACAAGTCCACCGCTGAACATAGGCCTCCCCCAAAGATTGCCACGAAGCTCGGTCCTGAGCCACCTGCATCCATCGACTTCCCGCAACACTGCGCAGGTCGTCACTCCATCTTGTGGGGGGTCGTCCTACACTGCGTTTACCTGTACGCGGCTGCCACTCGAGAACCTTATTTCCCCAACGGTTGTCAGTTCTGCGAGCTATGTGGCCGACCCATTGCCACTTCAGCTTGCTGATCTTTACGGCTATGTCGGTTACCTTAGTTCTGCTGCGGATATCATCGTAGCAGACACTATCGCGCAGAGAAACACAGAGCATAGCCCTTTCCATAGCGCGCTGAGCAACTTTGAGCTTCCTTATACGGCCTGCAGTGGCAACACGCACTGGTTGTATACTTTGCTATTGAAGTTTTGAGTTATACTCGACGAGAAGATGTTACGTAGTTTCCCGAACGCAGCCCAGCCGAGTTGGATTCGTCTTTTGACCTCTGGGTCTTGGACTTACCTAATCGGACAATTTGTTCCTGGTATACGTACTCGTCTACAACTTTGAGCCTATTGTTCCCAGCAACAACCGGTATTGGTGTGTCAGGGACGTTAAACATGATACAAACATACATGTCGATACATGAATCATTTTAATAAACTAAGCAATGAACAAGGAATCGATAAAGAATGCTTCATTGCTAAATATACAGCCGCGTTATAATGTTTTGTCCGTCGATATCCCGAGTATAGAAAAGAAAAAAAAGGTATTGTCGATAAAGGGCCCAGTCGGGATCAAACTCATTCATCATTTTATCGCAACTCATAACGGTACATCAATCACAGCAGCCCGTATTTTTACACGCTTTGTCTCCACTGATGAGTGAAGATAACACCGTGATTTGTCAGGGAATCGTTTCATGTAACTTGTTACAGAATAGAAAAACACAATGTTTTTTGTTTGGCCGCAGCGAAACTACATTCTTGTTCTTTTTCATAAGCTCCACACTTGGCAAGTAAAATTTACGCACACAGCCATTTAGACGGGCAGCATGCCATTGTATTTTCGGCATGGCATTTTTTAATACTGGATGGCAGTATAAGTTGCAAGGATCTCGGTAATGATATATTTCTTCTTTGTCAGAGGAATCTCATTACGAAACAGTGGTAGATTGTCATAATTTAATACATTCACTCATTCTATTGACACAAGAATGTTTAATAGAATGAAGTGTTACTTTAAAAGAATGGATTACCCCAAAGTAATGCCGGATTCTATTATTTTAACATTTAAAAAGAAGATCATTGTGTTAATAATTATTCTAAAAATTTAAACTTGTACATAAGTTAACACATGCATAAGCTGAATTTCCTTTTGTCATGTAGATAATCTACCATTCCATTTGCAAACGGAAACATCAGAACTTTGAATTTCGTTTTGTTAGCGGTATCGAAAGGTTGCTAGAGCAATTTGTATGTAGATTGTGGAGTGGCTCTGATGAGGTCAGTGTGATATGATCTGCATCGTAAAAGAACTATTGTTAAAAGAAGCTTTAATTAAAAAAACATTTCAATCAGTAATAATAACATATTAAAATGAGTGTCTTTGGTTTGCCGATTATTTTTGGTTCCGATGGATCTCTGTGAGCGACGCCATGACGTTCGTGGTAGAGCCGAGCGGCGGATTTTGCTGCTGCTCGCTTGAGCCGGCTCGACCGGTAGCACGGCCTCTTAGAAACCGGCGTCAAGTAGAAACATCTTGTTCTTCTGCCTTTTGTTCGGTGAGTGAGGTAACCGGAGGCCCACTGCCTCTCCCCATCTCCCCATACCCCACTTCATCCTCGTTCCTAGCATCCTATCTCTCCTATCATCATACATTGGGCAGAGCCATAAGACGCGATGTAAGCCACAATCACAAGTACAGCTGTCATAAAATTTTATGTCATACAACCTCTTTCGGAAGCAACTGTGAGCAACCAGAAGCTGCAAAGTTTTGTAATTTAGAACGACTCTTTAAGTAGATACTTAAGATATTTCATTGTAGGTTTATCCTGCAGCAGCATTACTCTTTTCTTATTTTCTGTTATCCTTCTCTTATTTGAGGATATTTTTAGAGAGTTACTATTGGCCCACAGCATCAATTCGACATATATATTTTTATTTCTTAGTCATGCAGGTTGCTTGGCGATGTTTTCCTTTATCGTCGAGCAAGTGGTTTTTTTTTATGGGAAAAGCGGCAAACGAGCAAGCGGTTTATACCTGATGGTAAATGATTACCGTCGCCCACGTACATCTGCAACACCAGAGGTGCTGCAGGTGTGTTGCCGGCCTTCAAGGGTATTTGGGAGATGGGGAGAAGATGAGAGGGGGAAGGGGGAGAGGGACTCCGGTTACCTTACCGAACTGTTACATCCCTTAACTGAAGGGCTAATACTGCTTTCTGAACTTGCCTACTTAATATTCTGAAGAAGAAGTTCACGTCACAGACATCAGTCCGATTCCATCCTCGAAACACGTTACACGCTTGCCAAATAACTAATTCGAAACGTCGTCTTTTATTGAAATCAATTAACTGTTTTACACTAATTACTTTTTTGAAAATTGAAGTAAAGAATCCCGTATAACAGAACGTAACGCAGAAGTATGAGATGCGTCCACTTCACGCCGGTATTCTGCGTGTGCAACCAATGCTGTATACTGGGCCAGAAGTCGTAGCAGTGAGACCGGCATCCCATCTTATCCCTCTGGGATGACAACGCATTTGTAACCTGCATATTGTTTCCTTTGCGGCTGAGAACCTGGTACATTCAGCACTTAAGCTTTCCGTTAAATATTTCAGTGGCGCCTGCATCGGAGATCGAACCGGCTGACTACACTAGGTCGAGGTTTATGATTGTTCTAACTAGAATGAAACTTCATTTCTAGATATATCGAACAGAATAGATTTATCAGAGAGCTATCTCGTGCTGTGTTCACGACTTCATTTATATCTCCACATATTTCGTAGCACCTTGCGAAACTAAAAGCCCCGTAAACTTAGAGCGAAAGTAATATTGCTTAAGTTATGAGCTCAGAGGATATGTAGGAAGAGTTTATGGTTTTATTTGTGACCTCTGCTAAAGTAAAATAAATATCTTTTTAAGTAAAGTTTTAAAAACATTTTAATTTGAATAAAAGCAAATAAAGTAAAGCAACAGTCTGTAAATGCCCACGGCTGGGCAAAGACTGGGGAAATTTGTTTTGAGAGAGATTGGAGCCGGGATGGGTCCGCCACGCTGCTGCAGTACGGCTTGCCGGATGTGACACGTCCTCGAAATAATACTTTTCATTACATCTCAGACATGCAGGTTCCCTTCGCCGCTCTGGGCATGGAAAGTTCAACACTTAAAATAGCTATTCTAAATTTTAGTAGTACTAGCACCGGGGATCGAACCTAGATCTCCCGTATACTCTAATTGTTACGTACGCGTTTTGGTACAAAAAGCCCATCAATTTAATGTTATCAATCCTCTTTAAGCCCTGGGTTCAAGGCCAAGTCTCTAAGTATTATGAAGTTAAAATTTCCAAAATGAGTTTTTCATAATCTATAACTTGTATCGATGGTTAGGACGACAAGACGGCGGCAGGCTCACCACCTGTCACCTTGTCCCAAATAAGCTTTTGGTGTGAAATTTCATAGAATTATTTTTCAGTACAGTGTACTCGTATGTTATAAAATAAAGGTTAATTAAAGAGGTAGAGCGGGCCTCCAGTCACCTAACTCACCGAGCGAAACGCAGGAGTACAAGATGCCTCGACTTCAGGGCGATATTCTGTCCCTGGTCGTCATCGTTAGAAGCTCGATGAGCAGCCGCTTGACTTCACCACGTACATCATCACCGTACATCATCACATGTAGATATCACGTGTCATTTGACCGATATATTATTTTAATGCACTTCTTCGTCATCTCCTTCATCACCCTGTTGTAGTCCACTGCTGAACCTAGGCTTCTCTGAGAAAGTGCCAGCTAGCAGGCAGACAGACACTTCTTGGAGAGTTTACTCATACCTACTACACCGGGTAGACGGGCTGATGAGCATAGCACCTACTTGTGATGCTGCGCCCCATCCAAAGACTGCGAGATTTATTTATAAATCATTTTTAACCCAGATTTATTTGAATGAGAAAAAAACTTTTATTTTGAATGTGATCAAGACTAAACAATTTTAAGGAGTCCTTGTCTGTTTCAGCTTATTTAACTTCTTGAGAATAAAGAACCGAGTTTTTTCTTATCTTTTTTTATTAGGCCCGTAACTTCAGAAGACGCACAACTTATTCGCAACAGGAATGTAATCCCTTAGCGAGCAAAGTTACCTACTTTCTATCTTTATTATAATTCATAACCTGCTTTCTTTTCCGAAGACTTGCGAGTTCGAAATTCAAAGGATTCGCTTTTAAGCTCGTAAAGATTTTTAGGATGCAAATTGTATTGTGAACTTTTTGATTTTCTGTTTTTTAGTTATTTTTAACGTTCTCGTGATTATATTGGTGTATGAAAGAGATCATTTACATAACAGTTTCTAAACGGCTCACTATTATAACTGGAAGCGACCTGGTGAGTGATTGCTGTACGTTTGCAACACCAGATGCTGCAGGTGTCTTGCCGTTCTTTAAAGAAACCCTGAAAGGGAATGGGGGAGAGATGGGAGAGGAGTGAGAGACGAGCGGCAGCAAGTATATAGAAAAAAAGTACATTTTCTGCACGCAGAATGTTGGCGTGAAGTAGAGGCATCTTGTGCTTCTGCATTTCGGTCGGTGGTTGAGCTGACCGAAGCCACCCCCCAAGCCTCCTTCCACCTTCACTAAATAGTTCCTGTGGTGTTGCAGATGTACGCGGGCCTCGCTAATCACTTACCATCAGGTGAGCAGCTTGTTCGATTGCTTCCTCTTCTATAAAAAAATGAAAGCCCTATTTTCACGTTTTCCATGTTATTTTCGTAAATAGCGGGAGAATGTGTAAGGTAGTAGCGGGTACAAAAGGTTTTCATTTAGAGAAATTGCTACGCGCAAGTTCACAAACAAGACACATAAAAAATAATGTCATCGGTTTACTTCGTACGTACGAACTGATCAGTGTACTTTGCGAATCGCAATCACGTTAATGTATTTTCTTGCTTCTTGCCTATCCGTAATGTGTACAGTTTTTATTTACCTTCTCTCTAAATGAGGGTAGATATCTATTTATTTTTTTATTAGGTGATTAACAGATATAGTTATTTTTGCTTTTATCAAAAGCGTCAAATGAGAAATTAAAATTTTAGTTTTTAGACAAGTTCGACAACCTGCTCTCCTTTTGATTCTTTTTTTTTATATAGAAGAAGGGGGCAAACGAGCGTGCGGCTCACCTGATGGTAAGTGATCACCGATGTCCACGAACATCCACAACACCAGAGGAGCTACAGATGCGCTGCCGGCCTTTAAGGAAGGAATAAGCTCTTTTCTTGAAGGTCCCTAAGTCGTAGCTAAATTAAGATTCAATCAATTATAAATTTGCTACAACCTTAACGCGAAGACATTGAATACCGGGCAGCGATGACAAGTGAGTGCCGCTTGCGTGTATACTTACGCCACTATGTCACTATTTGTAAGTGGTAGAGCCAAGCGAAGGCTTTTCCTGCCGGCACGACCATGGTGGAACCACGGCCTCGAGGAATACCGGCGTGAAGTAGAGGCATCTCGTGATTCTGCGTTTCTTTCGGTTTTGTGAGCTAACCGGAAGCTTACTACTCCCTTTCCCCTCCAATTGGGGAGAATTATCGTTTGCAACTGGTGGCTCCGTGAGGGGAGAGTAGTGTATTAAGTCGGAGCCATAGATCAGTTTCCCCGGGGGTAGCAAGAGGGCTGGTGCTAACGTCCGCTCACCTTTCTGATCTCCATTGCTTCTAGGTGCCAGACTCCGTGGAGATAGTTGCCTTCGGGAGATTAGGGGCTGATTGGGTTCGCTGGCTAGGTGCGTCCGTGTCCTGGCTGATCTAGCCAAGAGGGAAAGGTAGAGGATGTCTTCGGTTAGGTTTTCTCTTAGCGTTGAGTAAAGGTCAATATGACTTACCTTATACCTGGCCCCGTGTGAGAGCGGGTATCCGTTAGGGATCATGGAGAACCAGGACGGCATTAAGTAGTTGATTATTTATTGTCTTGTTCGTTGCCGGAACATTTCAACGAACGTTTCCAATAAAAAAAAACATGTATTTATATTTTAACGTTTCGTTACGTTCATAACGCATGAGATATAGAGAGACTTTACTTATTTGAAGAAACATAACAGTAGACATTTTATCCTCGCAAACGGTTTCGGCTAACAGACAGACATACGATGTCGCGCGCACGCGTAACCTTCGACAAATAAGATTATACACAACGTGTTCTGTGACACGCAATGTAATTCATTTACTTTCTAAATTGTGAGACGTTCCTGCTACTGCGAGACGGGCAAGGATATTAAATGGGTGATATTTCCACGCAAGGAAAAATCTACGCATTTGTTATCGAGTTTATTTTTTAAATAGCTGTTAACCGCGACGTTCACGTGGTATTTAAAACGAGAGTATAATTTTAAAAGCCTTTTTTTCACGCTTTTTAAACTTAATTTCTGCTATTTAACTTCTTGTAAAAGTCAAAATTTGTACAATAAACAATATGGGCTTAGGTAAAAAAAACGTTATTAATAAATCACAGACAGACGCAAATATAATAACAAATGTAGAAGATAGGAAGACAATACAATGTTTCTTTATTCTATATTTAAAAACGCAGGTACACATGCACAAAAAAGTATTTAAAATATATAGAGGTTCACTCATTTACTCGCCGAGGTGGAAAGGAAATTCATCCCTATCATTCCGGGGATGCGGCAAAAAAGTTGCCGAACAGAATATACAGAGGGGATGCAACTTTACGACATTCATTTTAACCTCATATTATAAAGAGTATTTATAGGTCATATACGAAATATCAATTGTATAAGTACGGTAGTTTAGTCACAGTATCTCCCAGATATATTTGCGCTACTAGTTAACCAGGGCATCGACACCCAGGTCAACGACCTTATCGACCTTCCGCACCGGCGTCCGGTGTCCGCGTTTGAAGTCGCCGACACGCCGGCAATAAAATCCCGCGAGGTTGCTGCTCTTGATGACGTCAGTACACTACTGCACGCGTTTTATTTAGATTATTAGGCTGTTTAATATGTTCGAAGGCCCCGGTCTTAGACGAACACCTATGCGGAGCCCAGATGCATTAGTACCGTGGTACTTTGTGTTACTTGGTCATTCAGAATGTTATCTGTTCCTGAGTAAAAAAGGATATTAATCATATTTCCGCGGTAGAGTGGTCAGAGCGCTCCCTTTAATTTCATAGCATGCGAGTGATCCGGGTTCGATGTCCTATGAGAAATAATAAAAAAAAATACAGCGTAGCGAAGTAACGGTCGTCTTCTTGCGTCGCGATAAAATTTTAACAACTTTCCCATAAATTAAAATAGGAATAAGAGTTTGAATAAGGAACGGAATTATTACAAAAGGAAGGAATTATATTTGTCGCAATGTAAAAGGCGACATTCACGATTTTCGACTTAGCTGCAATCACTTTAAGTTCGTTTTGGATTGTGTTCATAACATTTATTCGCGGCTCAATCATCCGCTCACTACTAAAATTTCAGCTAAAAAAGTATAAAATATTAAGAATAAGGTTAAGAGAAGTCCCCGGAATTTCTTGTCGGTTCTTCTCTGAGAAGAAGTTGTTTTCGAACCGGTGTAGATTTAAAGTTCATAACAGCTTAAAGAAACTACTAAATTGAAAAAAAGTTTTGTCTTTGATTTTTTTCGTCTTTGAAAGACAAATAATATATTGGATTATTGAAAATTATTCCAATCCGTTGTGGTAAGCGAACTAATTACAAAGCATAATGCTTCGTCGGAATATTACGCATACAAATAAAAACCAGCCAAGTGCGAGCCGGACTCACGCACCGAGGGTTCAGTACGACCACACAATATACTGTGTTATTATTGGTGGATAGATTATTTGTATTTCTACTACAGAGTTGGCATTAAAATCTCACTAAGTTTGATTCTTGTACGTATTTACGTTTTAATTTTAGTTTGATAGAGGAAAAACAAACACGCCATAACACTGTTCTGTAAAAATTCGAAACGATTATTCGATACTATTCAACAGTTACAGCTCTTTCATGGTAGAACCAAGCGGCGGCTTTTGCTGCTGCTCGAATGGGCCGGCTCGACCGGGTTGGAACCACGGCCTCGCAGAATACCGACGTGAAGTAGAGGCATCTTGTAATCGCTTACCATCAGGTGAACCGCTTGCTCGTTTGCCGCCTTTTCTATAAAAAAAAGGACATGTGAATAGACGAACGAATGGACAGATGGCGTAGGCTTAGTGACAGCGTACGGAACCTTAAAAATAATGGAATACACGTCCTGCATGTATCGAAAAGGTACAAGGAAATCAAAGATGCATACATAACGCACGTAAAATGAAAAACACCGAAAGACTGACCGAGATTGGCTGCCAGACAGGATCGCCTATTAACTTCTTGGCACGCTCTCCTCTAAGTCCAAAACTATTATTTTGGTAATTTGCAGCGCCATCCTAAAAGCCGCTTTCCCCTGTATTCCACACACGATCGGACCTAAGCTTCATATAGAGAATATACTTAAAATACATAAAGGTTATAAAGGTTCATTTAGGCAATTCTTTGAAGAAATTAACTGATCAACGATTTCTTGTATTTACGCGAACACTACACATCTCCCAACTACCTTCAAGGGCCGGAAACGCACCTGCAGCTTCTTCACTTACCATCAGATGAACCGCTTGCTCGTTTACCGATTTTACCATAAAAAAGAAAATATAAGAACATAACGTTTTTCATACTAAAATAAATCCATTGCCGAAATTACTAACGTCTAGAATAGGTATACAATACGAGGTAATGCTTTTATGTTTACGACTCAATTCCGTAAGCCTCTCTCCACATTAACCCTATTAAATATCTTTGGGATCGTCTGGCAAAGCAAAAGTTACAGCCATTCTAATATTGCAGGCAGTGTAATATCCGACGTGATAAGTTGGAGTCTGTAAGAATAACTGATATTTTACAGATTAATTCGGCATATTTTATTGTTATTGTAAACTGATATTCACATATAACTCAGTTCCAATAACTCTTTAACACAGGTCACGTTCGATTTCTTTACTCCTAGTAATATCTTTACATTATAGATGCATATATTTGATAAATGACAACACCCAGTTTCCAATATTTTTTAGCTGCAGGTGCGTTGCCGGCATTAAAGAATATTTGAGTGACGGGAGGGATGATGTGGAAGGGGGTAGGGGAAAGGGGAGTAGGCCTCCGGTTACTTCGCTCACCGAACGAAACGTAGAAGCACAAGATGCCTCTACTTCACGACTTGACTCAAGACACGTAAATTCTATTGTCATGACACGTTAAGGGATTACAAAATGGTGACGTTGTTAGTAAGTACCTTCACTTAGTTCAGTATCAAAGTCAGTTTACTTTTCGTTTCTTAACATTAAAGTGAAGCCTTAACAAAACATTCCCTAACAAGAAGAGATCCCGGAAATGTTTGTCCCTTTTTTTTATTCAAGTAGATGTGGGGATTTTGTCTCATTGAAGTATATTCTCATTTAGACGATCTTTTGTTTCATTGTTCAGTGTAATCTATACCACAGTTTAATATGAGAATTGTAATCCATATCATCAAATCAAATCAAATCAAATTATTTATGAAACGTAAGAAGCATCAATCATCGTCTTCGTTGGTCGCACTAGTTTCGACTTGCGAGTGTTTTTTAAACAGACAATATGTAATATGTAAGAGCCTAAAACATTTCCAAAGCTTTCCCCATTCTCGACACCTGCACAAAAAAGCAGCTGGAGATCTTTCGTTTACCCACACAGCAAAAGCCGTCATGCATTGGAAGGTTTGTAAATCGCACTAGGGGTGCAGCTCTTCAACATTAGTCTAGGGGACTAAGGTTCTTCATTCCATAGTCAGGGAGTCGTTTCTTAACCAGCACACCACGCGACCACACAACGTGTATGTGTGAATGGCATTTAGAAAAATTAAAAGTGGAATATTTTCGTTTTCATCTCGACTGAACTTACGAAACAATTTCTTATAATGTTTGCATAATGTAAAGATAAAATCTGTCTAGGAAATTGTATTTCAACTCAATTGACACTTTAAAGAAAACGTTCGAACGCTTCTGTAGCAACCTCATTTCACTGGCATAAGAAGGGATCACTTCATTCGTTTCCATACAGATTAAGGTCACTACGGGCAAATTGACTCAGTTCGAACATTTCATAGGAGAGCAGCAAAGCTAGGAAAATATAGTCAAGTTATTTCTGTATTTCAATGGGAATATAATATTAAGTTTTGATGGTTGTATCAAGTCACTTTTAGTAGAGAGTAAGATAATATTAAAAGCTTAATATTATCTTACTCTTGCTGCTGGACAAAGGCCTTCTCTAAACTATTCTTGAGAGAGAATGGAACCGGCAAGGGTCCGCCACGCTGCTACAGTGCGGGTGGGCGGATTTCACAATAATATTTTTAAACTCTTAACTAATGTGTTCTTACACCGCCGAGCACGTGGTAAAATCGGAACTTGAAGTTGCTATTGCTTTTGTTTAAACCCGCGACTCCAGTCTCTACTAATATTATGGTAGTCTCTGTGAATCCACTGATGATGGAAAATCCTTTCGAATATACCGAACCCAAATTCAGTCTACTTAATTTATAGACTAGTGAGGTGGAGCACCATCGCCGGTGCGAGGGTACTGATATTACGCTCACCGAGCATAGCATTCTGGCGCATGGCCTTCGACGAAAGACATGTGTCCAGTCCAGCAGTGCACTCTAAAGGCTGATGAAGTGAAGACAACATTCCTTTGAGGTAGAGTAAAGCCTTAATAGAGTCTGCAACGATAATATCCGCAGCAGAACTAAGGTAACCGACATAGCCGTAAAGATCAGCAAGCTGAAGTGGCAATGGGCCGGCCACATAGCTCGCAGAACTGACAACCGCTGGGGAAAAAAGGTTCTCGAGTGGCAGCCGCGTACGGGCAAACGCAGTGTAGGACGACCCCCCACAAGATGGAGTGACGACCTGCGCAGTGTTGCGGGAAGTCGATGGATGCAGGTGGCTCAGGACCGAGCTTCGTGGCAATCTTTGGGGGAGGCCTATGTTCATCAGTGGACTTCTGATAGGCTGAAATGATGATGATGATGATGAAAGCCTTAATTGTGTAATTGGATAGCCGAGCTCCTACTTCTCCTTTCGTTGGATACGAAGAACCTACGGAAGCAACACAGCATCGAGGCTCATCAGTTGTCAAGTACTGTCTTCCCTTGTCTCTGCCCTCACCTCCTGGTGTCGTAAATCGTCTAAGAGAAATGAGATAAAAATCTTATTGCGTTATTGGATTAACCTGAAAAATGCGCGGTATGTTTTTTTTTATTTTAGTATTTTCACTTAATGTGTAATAGTTAACTAGGCCAACGGCACCCAGGTCAAAGACCTCATTGAAAGCCGCACTGGCGCCACCTACCCACGAATAAAGCAGCCGTCGTGCCGTCAAAGAAATCGTGCGAGGATCGAAGGTCTTGCCGAGGTCAGTTAAGTATTATTTACCCATGGGTTTTATTCGGATTAATAGGTTATTTAAGTTTAATTAGCTTTTTTAAATCTCAACCTTCCGTCAGGCGTGGTCACTAGGGTGTTTGACCTCTTGACGTCATAATTAAACTCGCCTACCGTTAGCTTTTTAATTATTAATTTTTGGTCCGATCTACGCAGAAGGAGCTCACGTGGTATGCTTGATCTTGGATTAAGTTTTATTAATTACCGGATCCCAAGCAGGTGGAAGCACCCAGCCGTCTTCTCTATTAAAGTTAAAATGTTTTATAATTTCAATAGCCTCGCGAAATTTTTAAGCGTGGTAGAGCCAAGCGGCGGCTTTAGTTGCTGCTCGAATAGGCCGGCTCGATCGGATTGATACCACGGCCTCGCGGAATACCGGCGTGAAGTAGAGGCATCTTGTGCTTCTGCGTTTCCTTCGGTGAGTGAGGTAACCGGAGGCCCACATCCCCTCCCTATTCCTCTCCACTTCCCTCCCATCTCCCAAATATCCTATTAAGACCGGCAACGCACCTGCAGCATCTATGATGTTGCAGATGTATGAGGGCGACAGGAATCACTTACCATCAGGTTGCCGTCTTTTCAATAAAAAAAAAAAATCATCCTTGGCAGGAATTGTTGTCCTTTTGCCAGAATATCTGAGCTATCAAATCTAATGTAATGATTGGGACGATCCAGAATATGATCAAAGACTGCAGACTATGTGTGCTATGTGTGCCTTGGCGCGGCTTTTTTAACTGTATGTTTGAGCTATGTGGGAGAGACCCCAAATGTCGGGTTTCAAAAAAAAACTAATTATACTCGATGTACTCTGTAAATAATAGTTTCATTTCTTACGTGTAGTATATATTTTTTTTATTATATCATAATAATTGGGACCACTGGTGTTAACAAAGTCAAAACAGGATACCCATGTAAGTATTTTAGTATTACTTAGAATTTAACTTTAACAAAATACTCTCAAGGCCGCGTGTTCAATGTAGGGGTGGTCAGCAATCAAGACATTTTATTTAAGTCGCTTCAATACACTTTTAACCGTTTGACTTAATTTAAAATAACGAGGCAAAGGATTAGTCCGTGGCGGGCTTAATTCATCACAAATGGTACAAATCGTAAATATTCTAACTCGGGCATGTACAATTTTATATAAATATTTCAATCACAGTAATTAGGCATACAATTGAAATTATTTTCCATTCAAGTATTTTCTTTCTTAACATTATATATATTTTTCAACGTACCGGCGTACATTTCACCACGTTGATTTTACCGCGCAGTTCTATAAAGTGCACTTTTCCGTTGAGGAGTTCGCGGATTCGGTGAAATTGTGAGCATCCATTATTTTAATGACCGCAACCACTCAAGGAATGTTAAGTGCTGGAAATAAGCTCAGCGATCGATGCTGCAACATACTGTACCTACCTACCTTTTAAAATACGCACAAGTTATATGTATACCGTACGTACGTTTTTTATTCAATTGCCTAACGCGTGTCTTACTTCGTGAGGTTTGGGATCATTCGTCGGCGGGACTGTAACGATTACACCCAAAACTGTCCCCTACCCTACCTAATACATACATACATACATATATTCACGCCTCGTTCCCAACGTGGTAGGCAGAGACAAATCTCCTTCCTCTTGCTACGGTCCTGGTATACTTTTTTTTTTATGGAAAAGACGGCAAACGAGCTCTGATAACATACTCTTTATTGCACACCGAAGCATAGAAAAATATTCATAAACAGTTAATATGTGACAAAGGTACTTTTTGTTTTTTGTTTTACGGGATAGGGGCACGCGTGCAATCGGCTCACTTGATGGTAAGACCGTCGCTCAAGATTTGCAACACCAGAGGAGCTGCAGGGGCGTTACCGGCCTTTAAGAGTATTTGGGATATGGGAAGTAGGATGAGGAGGGAAGTGGGCCTCCGGTCGCCTCACTCACCGAACGAAACGCTGAAGCACAAGATACGTCTACTTCACTTGAATAGTCACTGTCTGCAGTTTTCTTTAACCCATACATTGTTGTTTCCATATTACTGGCTGACGGCAACGGCTTAACACTGTTCTTACCCACCTTGCATCTGGCGCAGGAGTTCCGTCACCAGTGAAAATATCAAAACCTCGTGCTGGTGCGTATAAAATAATTTAAGCAATGCTAACAAGAAACAAACATTTTCGACAAAGCTGCTCCGCGAGCTTTTATTGAAAAACAAAAGAGCAGCCTCGTCTTCCGTCCAATGTAAATAAACAGTGCGCCACGCTACAACTGAAATAATAAGGCTTTTCCACCAACTTTTGACTAGTGAATTTATTATTCACTTCGAATTTAACATAAAAATATGCTTTTAACATAAACTGAAATGAACAAGTTAAATGTACATGCGGAATTTAGCAAATTCTCGTACAATGATAATATTAAATTCAGGACAAAGAAAAAATAACTTAAATCTTTACGTGTTTTAAAAATAGAATTTTTATTGTTACAACATGTCAAAGTTCATTATGGAGACATAATTTTTGCAATGAAAAGAAATGAAAAGAAATATTTTTATTTGAAGTAAATAATTCATATATCGTTAGACAATTATCATTTTTTTTCAATCGAAGTAGATTAAAAATACGTAGTTTCGTTTGCCTGATTCTTCTCCGTCAGAGGAACCTCATTACGAATCGGATGTAGATAAAAAAAAATACATTTAACTAGTGCAATTTATGTTACTATGTCGAGGAATAAACATTTTGATTTTGAATGCTTTAGACCAGGGATTCTCAAACTATTTTGGGCAAGAGACCCCTTTTCCAAAATGAACTGATACCCGTAGACCTCCACAGCCAAGTAACTCTATATTTATGCCTATTGATACAAAATATATACAATTTGAAAACTTTGCGGTTGGTTAAGTGAGTAAACTTGATATTATTTTCACATTAAAATTTAAAAAAATAAATAGATAATCATATAATCAATAATTAATATTTTTTTTTTTTTGGGAAAGACGGCACATGAGCCAATCGGTTCATCTGATGGTAAGTGATTACCGTCGCCCACATACATCTGCAACACCAGAGGTACTGCAGGTGCGTTGCCGACCTTTAAGGGTATTTGGGAGATGGGAGGGAGGACGAGGACGGGGATGGGGAGGGGTAGTGGGCCTCCGGTTACCTCACTCACCGAGCGAAACGCAGAAGCACAAGATGCCTCTACTTCACGCCGATATTCTGCGAGGCCGTGGTACCAATCCGGTCGAGCCGGCCCATTCGAGTAGCAGCAAAGGCCGTTGCTAGGCTCTACCATGTTAAAAATACAAATAAAAAAAAATAAGACGTAATTTTTTTTTCAAACTACTGCAATGATGCTAAAATATTAGTCATTCTTGTAACAAGTTGGTACACGTAACACAACTTCGTGGTCGACATTGGACCCCTTTGAGATTCCCCGCTGTGGACTAACACTGTGTACACAATGTAGTGTAGATGCTTTTTGATTCCAGTGGTAAGATGGCAGTGTCAATACGTATGGGAATTATAACTTGAAGTTTTTTTTCTTGTGTATCAAGAAATGATAATTCATTTACAACGAACTCCTGCTCTTTTCCTATATTTGTACATGCAGCGTTGAAGCTTACGTTATATCGCAAAAAAAATTTTATTGAAAATATTATGTACGATAACTGATTCCATGTTATTCAGAGCAAACTTTGAATTGATGTGAAATGGTCAAGTAACATCAGAGACAGCTTGGTGGCTCCGGACTGGTCGTAAAGCCAGTTTCAAAGACTTATCGGAAGTCTTTACAACTCGAAGTTGCTGAGACATTCGACGAAAAGTTTTAACGCCGCACCTAACGCGCTTGGAAAATGTTAAAATACTTCTGTGGTTAGTCACTTCAGAGAAAATATTGTTCACGTTTTTTATAAAATGTAAAAGTAAAAGTTAAAAGGAAAAATTAACTATTTATTTGCTAATCCTAAGTTCTATTCTGTTCGAGTATTTACGAAATGCTTTATTTATAAACGTGTTAAAAATCGTATATATTATTGAAGGTAAAAACGTTGAAGATACTCTGAAGATGGCTTGGTGTAGGAACGAAACATAACTTTGTTACTCATTCTTGGACAAAACTTGGCATCTTTTCTTTCTATGATAATATGTACGTACGTTTTACATTTTTTAACTATTGTTGAATATATTATGTACGTGGTAGAGCCAAACGGCAGCGTGGGTTGCTTGTCGGAAGGGCCGACTGGACCGGGGTAGGTGAAGTAGAGGCATCTTATGCTTCTGCGTTTCTTTCGGCGAGTGAGATTACCGGGGCCCTTCTCCCTCCCGATCAGAAGGGTGATGAGAAGGACTCATCCTCTCTCCCATCCCCCAAATGTCCTAAATCTCCTTGCAGTTTCTCTGGTCTTGCAGAATTACGTGGGCGGCGGTAGTCACTTGCCATCAGATGAGCTCCGTGCTCATTTGCCATCTTACTCAAATAAAAAAAAAACACACACACCACATAGGTACGTCAATCTTGTGACTAGATGCTGGTTGTTGAAGCTGGACTACTCTGCAGTGGACTTCAGCCTTAATTTTGTTGTATCATTATATTCTTGTACCATGCTTTCAGTCCCCTGATGGATCTTTTACTTCAACGACGTCGTATGCCTTACAATCACTAAAGGAAAGTAAAAGAAGAGGATAGTTATGGAATTTCTTGAGCCTATTTCTTCTTCGTTTGAGGAAACTCATTACGAAAAGTTTTTTTTTACAATCTACTATAGTTTGCTACAGTTTGTAAAGAGTAAGAATTTGAATTTGAATAACGAAAAAACATTTTCGCTCATACGCGGATGGATTATGAATTTTCGTACATTTAGTTAATTCAATATTTCAGTAACAAGTTATTCTTCAAAAATATTCGTTATACAAAATTAAGCGCTTTACAATGACGAACTTAATTTACGAGAAAGCTATGAATAGAGGGCAAGGGAGCTCGGTCGGCTGGGCGGTAGAGGCGGTGAAATCTTGAAAGAAGGAAAGCGTCGTAAATCGAATTTATGAGCTTTCGGAGTGTCTTCTGCAGGAATGGAGCACCTATTGAAAATATTATTTTCATTTAGCGGTAAGGAACACCGTGTCTATGTCTTTTGATAGGCTGCTATTTTTTGCTGAATTTATTAAGAGCCGAGGTAGCTTTGCGGACTCTTTTTTATTTCATAGGGCGCGAGTGACCTGAGTTCGGTCTCCGATTCGTTGACAGATAACCAGGACAAGACCATCGTGGGTTATTTTACTATCTCTAGAATTATAGATTTCCAGAAGGACACAATATCACCGATCAGCCTCACCATGTGCTTCTACATTTCGTTCGGTGAGTGAGGTATCCGGTCGCCTACTCCCCCCCTCCGCATACACACTTCTCACCCTCTCTCACATCCCCCAAATGCCGGCAATGCACCTGCAGCTTCTCTGGTGTTCCAGATATACGTGGGCAATGGTAATCACTTACAGGTGAACCGCAATCTGGTTTGCCGCCTTTCCTATTTAAAAAAAATCGATATTTATTATCTGTTATTAATCATTCAAGTGTAATAACTTTGAGACTATTAAAATTCTATTGTTATGAGTAATATCAGGACTTATAACACTAAAAGGCATAATGTGTGATTAAACGTATCTTATAAATTTATTAAGAAATAAACAAGATAAGTTGATTCCCATCATAATATTTTCGCGGTCAAAAACTCGGAGCTCGAATACCTTTCAGAAATATCTTTTGTATTTCGAATTAGTTACAGAAATAGATACTCGTACTTGTACTGATTTCTTGTACACGAATAGGTCGAGGGCTGTTGTTTGTGTTCGGGACCATTTTAATTTGATGTAAGGCTCGGAGATCTGAGCCTCTTTGGATGAGATTTGTTACAACAATTTTCGAATGTATATATAAGAGAGCTAAATATTGGAGTTTTAAAATATGTTGACTTTTTGATTGATTTCAAAAAAAAAGACTTTAAGTGGGCGCAGTGGCTTTAAGATTCCCGGACAGGACAAGCAATTGCTCCAGGTTTGGTTCTGGTCATAAGCGACTACTCAAATTAAACACCACAAAACGACCTGAATGATTACATTGTTATACTCGTATGTCTACTATTAAAACGTTTTGTTTTGAAAAAATGACAAAAAAAGAGGACACCTACACCACCTACTTTCTTTCGCTTATTTCTTTTTCGTCAAAGGAAACGGTGATCATTTTTAATTAAATGAGTTTTGACAAGTTAAATGTATGTTCTCTAATGTTGAATAAACGATTGGATTTGATCCGAATTCGCCGAATCCAAACTACACAGACTAATGATGTAGAGCAGCGTAGCGGGGAAGCGCATTGGTGAGCGTAGACCCTCTACGCTTCCCTAGCGTGGTGAGTATTAAGAAATGCATGCTGGGTTTCGCTGGCGTTATCTTAGAGAGACCTTGTTCCCCAATGGACTTTGGGTGATGAAGCTGATGAAGAAGAAGTGTATTTATCCTAAATTGACGTTGAGTTATTTCATAATTATGTACCCCTGTCGTAATTGTTGGCAGACTCCTCTGCCAAGGAGACGTCCGGGTAGAGAACACACTCTTACCCATTTCTTCAATAAAACAGGTATGCAACTACTGTTATGTGCTGGTATTATAGGTGTAGAGAGGCGGTATAATTACGAGCTATGAGGAATCAGCAGTTAATTAAATTTTTTTGCAAAATCCAACAAAAAAAGAGTCTCCATAGACCGCTTTGACGCAATGTTGGTGCTTTGATTCAGATATATTGGAGTAAGGATGCATCAGGCGGGGTGATATTACCATTGGAGAAAAAGAGAATTATACGTATCCAGTACGTAATGCATATAAATTAAGCTGGTGGATACCTAAATAGCTAAGTCGGGTGAATAAATTGAAGAACTAAAGAGTTTTTTTTAATGAAGTTGGAAATGAACGTCGGTATCCCTGGAAAACTCATTTCTATTAGAATGGGTGGATTCATTTCTATGTAAATTATCCATTTAGAACGTCTCGTCACCATTCAGTACGAGAATATAATTGGCATATTAAAGCATCGTATGAACTAGGATAACTATTATCTGGAATATTTCTTGAAGAATATTAAAGTAGATAACTTTAAGTATGGCCACGGTAGAGTGGTTAGGGTATCTGCCTTCAAATCAAGAGTCTCGAGTTCGATGCCCTATGTGAAAGACTCGTAATAATGCATTTTTTGTGTAAAATGAGGCAAACGAGCAAACGACTCTCCTGATGGTAAATGCACCCACGTAAATCTACAACAGCGAAGGAGCTGCAGGTTTTTAAGGATATTTGGGAGTCGGGGGAGGGGATGAGGACGGAGGAGGGGGAGTGGGCCTCCGGTTACCTCACCCCCCTATCGAAAACCAGAAGCACAAGATGGTTCTGCTTCACGCCGGTATTCTGCGAGGTCTTGATACTACGTTCAGTTCCGTGGTCAGTTGGAGGAAAGGCCAAATTGGCCTCCAAAAAAGCTGCTGTTTATCTTATCTTTATTCAAGCTGCGGGCTTTAAAAGCTGCTATTTATCTTATCTTTATTCAAGCTGCGGGCTTTAAAAGCTGCTATTTATCTTATCTTTATTCAAGCTGCGGGCTTTAAAAGCTGCTATTTATCTTATCTTTATTCAAGCTGCGGGCTTAAAAAGCTGCTGTTTATCTTATCTTTATTCAAGCTGCGGGCTTTAAAAGCTGCTATTTATCTTATCTTTATTCAAGCTGCGGGCTTTAAAAGCTGCTATTTATCTTATCTTTATTCAAGCTGCGGGCTTTAAAAGCTGCTATTTATCTTATCTTTATTCAAGCTGCGGGCTTAAAAAGCTGCTGTTTATCTTATCTTTATTCAAGCTGCGGGCTTTAAAAGCTGCTATTTATCTTATCTTTATTCAAGCTGCGGGCTTATAAAAGCTGCTGTTTATCTTATCTTTATTCAAGCTGCGGGCTTTAAAGAGCTGCTATTTATCTCTTCTTTATTAAAGCTGCGTTAATAAGCTCAACGGAATTATGTAATAATCAATAATTTTGTTAGCAAACTTCCATGCGTTGACACTGATTGTGAACTGGTTCTGCACGAGTGTGCAGTGCATTTGTGCTTAAACTTTGTAGATCATTATATTCTTAATACCTTTTATTGTATCATATATAATCGTATACAATCGTTGAAACAAAATATTAAAAAAAAGGAATAAACAAAAAATAGTAATAATAATTAACAAACGAAATTATCCTCCACAAGGCGTTGTTGAAAATATTCATTCATTAATTCATTAATTCATTAATTCATTAATTCATTAATTCATTAATTCATTAATTCATTAATTCATTAATTCATTAATTCATTAATTCATTAATTCATTAATTCATTAATTCATTAATTCATTAATTCATTAATTCATTAATTCATTAATTCATTAATTCATTAATTCATTAATTCATTAATTCATTAATTCATTAATTCATTAATTCATTAATTCATTAATTCATTAATTCATTAATTCATTAATTCATTAATTCATTAATTCATTAATTCATTAATTCATTAATTCATTAATTCATTAATTCATTAATTCATTAATTCATTAATTCATTAATTCATTAATTCATTAATTCATTAATTCATTAATTCATTAATTCATTAATTCATTAATTCATTAATTCATTAATTCATTAATTCATTAATTCATTAATTCATTAATTCATTAATTCATTAATTCATTAATTCATTAATTCATTAATTCATTAATTCATTAATTCATTAATTCATTAATTCATTAATTCATTAATTCATTAATTCATTAATTCATTAATTCATTAATTCATTAATTCATTAATTCATTAATTCATTAATTCATTAATTCATTAATTCATTAATTCATTAATTCATTAATTCATTAATTCATTAATTCATTAATTCATTAATTCATTAATTCATTAATTCATTAATTCATTAATTCATTAATTCATTAATTCATTAATTCATTAATTCATTAATTCATTAATTCATTAATTCATTAATTCATTAATTCATTAATTCATTAATTCATTAATTCATTAATTCATTAATTCATTAATTCATTAATTCATTAATTCATTAATTCATTAATTCATTAATTCATTAATTCATTAATTCATTAATTCATTAATTCATTAATTCATTAATTCATTAATTCATTAATTCATTAATTCATTAATTCATTAATTCATTAATTCATTAATTCATTAATTCATTAATTCATTAATTCATTAATTCATTAATTCATTAATTCATTAATTCATTAATTCATTAATTCATTAATTCATTAATTCATTAATTCATTAATTCATTAATTCATTAATTCATTAATTCATTAATTCATTAATTCATTAATTCATTAATTCATTAATTCATTAATTCATTAATTCATTAATTCATTAATTCATTAATTCATTAATTCATTAATTCATTAATTCATTAATTCATTAATTCATTAATTCATTAATTCATTAATTCATTAATTCATTAATTCATTAATTCATTAATTCATTAATTCATTAATTCATTAATTCATTAATTCATTAATTCATTAATTCATTAATTCATTAATTCATTAATTCATTAATTCATTAATTCATTAATTCATTAATTCATTAATTCATTAATTCATTAATTCATTAATTCATTAATTCATTAATTCATTAATTCATTAATTCATTAATTCATTAATTCATTAATTCATTAATTCATTAATTCATTAATTCATTAATTCATTAATTCATTAATTCATTAATTCATTAATTCATTAATTCATTAATTCATTAATTCATTAATTCATTAATTCATTAATTCATTAATTCATTAATTCATTAATTCATTAATTCGGCCCTGGTATACGTCTTTCGCTTCTTCCACTTTCATCAATCTTCGCATGCATGCTCGTTGGTTTAGAGTACTCTTGACCTGGCCTTTTCCAGAACGTCTCCGATTTGATCCTACTCCCGACTCTACCATTTACACTCGCCTCATATATTTGTTTCGTCAATACGTTGTTCAAACCAGCTCAGCATCCCTTTCCCAATTCATGTCACTACATCGTATATCACGCCGTTTGAATAAAGATTTCTTTTATACCCGTTACATACAATAAAAACTAATAAAGCTTAAATTCGAGCTTGCTCGCTAAAATCATGCGGCAGTCAAACTAAACGAGAAGTAATTATTCAAATGACTTCGTTCTCGAACGTTTGACGTTACGTTTCGAACATCCCCTGAATTTCAGTAACAGTAACGGTTGTTTAAGTTAAGCAGAAATCGTTTGTAATTCATGAACTTTGTACTTTCAGTTTCGAGAATTATTTCAATTCGAAGAAATCGCTGAAACAAAGTAATTAAACGAGAATAATTCGTTTAATATTGACGTTGCTGTACCCTAATGCTGTTACCAGTTCTTTTGTAGTTTTTATTCTTCTTATTTTTAAATGAGGCTTAGTCATCGCCTCTCACTTTATATTTCGTAGTGAACGATGGATCGATTCCCAGCATGTGCATCATTCAAATTGTTAATTGTCATTTTAACTGGCAAATTTAACAAATGCTTGGATGTGAAGGAACATATCGTGAAGAAACCTGCATGTCTGAGTAAATATTAAAAAAAAAAATTGTATAATTCTCACCTCTAGGTCTTTTCCTTTACCCTGCTGTGCAGTGGGCTTTAAAAAGCTGCTATTTATCTTATCTTTATTCAAGCTGCGGGCTTAAAAAAGCTGCTGTTTATCTTATCTTTATTCAAGCTGCGGGCTTTAAAGAGCTGCTATTTATCTCTTCTTTATTAAAGCTGCGTTAATAAGCTCAACGGAATTATGTAATAATCAATAATTTTGTTAGCAAACTTCCATGCGTTGACACTGATTGTGAACTGGTTCTGCACGAGTGTGCAGTGCATTTGTGCTTAAACTTTGTAGATCATTATATTCTTAATACCTTTTATTGTATCATATATAATCGTATACAATCGTTGAAACAAAATATTAAAAAAAAGGAATAAACAAAAAATAGTAATAATAATTAACAAACGAAATTATCCTCCACAAGGCGTTGTTGAAAATTTTCATTCATTAATTCATTAATTCGTACAAGTTAAACAGACGGTGAATTACATATAATATATAGTAAACTATTCAACTTGAGCGATGTTAGCACAAGTTAATATAACACATTCTGCTAACTGAAAACTAACTTCATCCTAATACATCACAAATGCTAATCTTATTAGAGTTTCTAAGTAAAAGGCATTAGAATAATGTTGGATGATGATCCGCAATAGATACGCCATATTTATATATATATACTAGTATATATAAATTTTGTTTTGGAAATTATTAACAACAAACTAAACCAGCGATTACTATAGGCTGGGTTTATTGGACTGGTGTGACAATCGAGATAACAGTTCAGCTGGTGGTAACTGGCCACTTCAGCCACCTGCAAACAACTTTAACCGAAGAAGGTTACAGATGCGTTATCACTCCTGAGGACTGTGGTGGAATGCCGCACGGCCTGTAATTATACTGGCTCCCTACATCCATTCAAATGGGAGAGAGAATGAGAAGGAAGTGGGCCTCCGGTTACCTCACTCGTACGTAACTCAGAAGCATGACTCTTCTTCACGCCGGTATTCTGCGAGGTTGTGGTACTGCCCCAGTGCCTCCCAGGTTGCTGTGTGCCAAGTGCTGTGTGTAGAGCCAAGCGGCAGTTTTTGCTCCCATGCTCATACGAGCAGCAGCAAAAACTGCCGCTTGGCTCTGCCATGTGCAGTAGTATTTACAGGCTGTTAAGGAAATTTACCTTTTCCTTAACAGTCTGTAAATCATATAAAAAACTTTTATATTCTAGGTTTTTTTTGTTGCTTTTTCGTTAGTACGGTAACACATATCAAGTGACAAGCTTGGTGTGACAAGCTTGGTGTGATTATAGTGCAAACTCTACAGTAAAATGGAGCCGTGGTAGCCTAGTGGTCAGGGCGCTCATTTTAGTTTCATAGAGCGCGAGTGACCTGGGTTCGATCCCCGGTGCCGGCACCACTAACATTGTTAATAACAATTTTAAGTGCTGTATTTAACACGTGCTCAACGGTGAAGGAAAATATCGTGAGGAAACTTGCATATCTGAGAAACAATAAAAGTATTATTTCGAGGATATGTGAAGCCCGCCAACCGGCACTGGAGCAGCGTGGCGGGCCCTTCCCGGCTCCTAAACCCTGTCTGATACTAGTATTTGAGAAGGAGGCCTTTGCTTTTTTACTTTACTTTACTACAGTAAAATAACAAATAATAAAAACCGGCCCAGTCAAGTGTGAGTCGGGCTCGGGCTTTGGATCCCTTTGATTAATGAATCAAAGGAATTACAATTTTTCGGTAAATATGTAACACCAATAGATTGTGTTGTTATACGGAACGCGGTGAATGGGACAAACGCCTACTTGATCGGTTTTTTTATCTAATATCAACATCATCTGTTTGTAACAATTTCCAATGATAATTCGTTATCCGTTAACTGTAAGAAGCATTAGTATATCTGTCTGCCCCCTAAGAAATTGAAGGCGTGAATTGTGTTGTTGTAATACGTGATTAGATTTTGACATAAGTTAAATATACAAATCCTTCTTTTACGAAGTTCTATTAAAATTTTACGGTCTTTTGACTCAGACAAAGAATAATTAATTCGGAAGCTGCGATTCTGTGCCGTGGGAAGCGAATGACTAAGTACGTTCCGGGGCCGAGCAGAAGTTAATAAATCAATTACAGTCGGAGCGAACGTCGTTCGACAGCGATCACGGTGCTATGTAAACCGGAAAGTGATTTTAACGTTGCTTTAATTCTTATGACAATAGAAGTTTCGCTCTAAATTAAAGTTGTCATACGAAACACTTTAAAACCAGCCGCGGAGCAGTGACAGACCGGTGTTCGGGGCGCACGCCTCAATTACGTAGTACGTAAGTTCGATCCCCGGTGCTAAGCTAGTCGTTAAAGTTGTTAATATCCGCTTTTAGTGCAGAAACTATCACGTGGTCAGTGGTGAAGGTAAACATAGCGAAGAAATCTGCCTGTCTGAGAGATAATAAGAAACCCTACCCGGTTTCAATCTCTCTCAAAAAATATTTAAAAAGAAGCCTTTGCCCAGTATTGGACATTCACAAGCAGCTATGTTATTCATTTACAATCTAACAATTATTTGTCGGTGGAAGAAGAAGGAAAGAGAAGATTCGAACCCAAAACGCAGGTCTATGTGTAACAGACTTCATGCTACTTGTCGTTCGTAATAAACGAGGTTGCAGACTAATTACTAAGACAACGTCTAGACATGTTTTGTCGAAAGATAAATAAAGACTCAAAACGAGACCAGTCAATCCCTTGGAAGATTGTAATGTCATATCTTAGCCAACAAAATGTCCGCGCATCTTGTAAACATTTTCTATTTATTTGATATATTAGTTTGTAGATGTTAATATTGTTCTTAAAAAAAATACAAGTGGAAGAAGTAGTAGTAGTTTTTTGGACGGTCAGGACGCTCACTTCAGTTTCATAGAGCGCGAGTGCCCAGGGTTCGATCCCCGGTGCTGGCACCCCTGAAATTGTTGTTAGCAATTTTATGTGCTGTATTTACCACGTGCTCAGCGGTGAAGGAAAACATCGTGAGGAAACCAGCATGTCTGAGAAAAAATAAAAAAAAATATTTCGAGGATATGTGAAGCCCGCCAACCCGCGCTGGAGCCGTGTGGCGGGTCCTTCCCGGCTCCTACACCCTCTCAGATAAATACTCAAATGAGAAGGCGGCCTTTGCCCACTGCGGGGCCCCACCCCTTGACTCCTCCGCCATGGCTACCACGGTACGTGGGCATCGGTAAACATTTACCATCAGACGTGGCTCGTTTGCCCCCTATCTCCATAAAAAAAGAAAATCCAGCGCAGTTGACCTCTGCTGCTGGTAAAGAAAAGTCAGCGTCCTCGAAATCGGCCAGACGGACACCAACATAGTTTTTTTTTAATATTTCCATAAATCCTCTACCATAAACAAATTGTTACTTTTATTCCAGGGGAGGGCCCGCTCGTCTCGATAATAAAATGCTGAATCCTGCTTGTTCTTACAAACGACTTTAATATTTCATGCGTTAGGTTGGATTGATTCTCGCGTAATCTTTTCCACCACTTTTATATGATGTTTACGACTGTTCGAAATTTGTTTTATGCTATTTGTTGTGAAACTCATATTCTACACAGAAAGAACAACAAGTCGTCCTTATATAACATATGTATTTTTTTTTATTAAGGATTACCAACGACGTAAACACATAATAATGAAATTTTATAAAATTGCTTACAAAAAAAGACATGTGCCACCTTACTTAAATCCAACCACGGAAAGCCAGTAGATACAGTCTAGTACAGTTAAATGTTAATATCATACAGATCTATTACTTACCTAAAGTCATCGAGTTATTTTCATAGACTCTGATTACAAATGTCATTTCTAGTCTATCCTTAAATATTTTAAATATTATTTGGACATAAAGACGCGACGCATAAGTCTGCTACCCTATTACTTCCCATAAATATATTTGTTACAAGCCTAAGAAAATTTGTAACATGTCGGCGACAGCGCTGACGTCATCGTATTCGACAAACCACAGACTGAACCCTGTTTACTGCTGTACCCCTAGTTAACAAATACTTTGACTGATATGTTATTAATCTATTTAACATTTAAAAATTATATAATAATTAATGTTGAAAAGATTCTGGAGAAGCAATGATTCGGACTCCAAAAACTCATTCTGAGTTATATTTTTTTTTCTTATAGAAGAGGGGGGGGGGGCAAACATGCATGTGGCTCACCTGATGGTAAGTGATCACCGATGCCCACGAACATCCACAAAACACCAGAGGAGCTACAGAAGCTCTGCCGGCCTTTAAGAAAGGAAAATAGATCTAGTATAGTATCTAAGGCAATAGACATAATTTCCCGTTGATATAAATGACTAGTTTTTAGATGAGATGTATATGTGACATGTAGTTTTCAATTATATTAAGTTTGTTGCCCTTTTGCTTTTTACGAGTCGCCACCGAGGCTCGCCACCAGTCGAATTCTATCTCCCGTAGAGGTGAAAAAGTGGATCTAGTTGCGGAGGTACGTTTGGCATCACTGAGGCGTGCCATCGAAAAACTATAATCCACATAGTAACCAACGTATCTGCTTACATATAAACACCTAAAATGAATCAAGAGCATATTTTTGGTCTGCATTCATAATTATTATAAAATTATTCAAGCCTTTTTTTATACGTGGGGAAATGCCCAGCGTTACAGTTCTCGCCCCCCTCAGAGGTGCTGAGTGCCTGGTGCCCCAGAGCGGATGTTTTCACCAGGCTCACATCAGCCGCAGTAGCATGAGCGGTATGGAATGTTCTCATGATAGAAATAGAGAAGAATATGTCAACAAGCATATGATAAATTATCATTTAAATTGTAATTAACAGTTTTAGTGAAACTTAACCGTAAATATCAGGAAGCTGAAGTGTCAATGGGTCGGCCTCATAGCTCTGAGAACAGACAACTGATGGAGATTTTTCTCCATCAGGTTCTCGTGTGGCGACCTCGTACAGGCCAACGCAGCGAAGGAAGAACCCTCACAAGATGGAGAGAGGAAGTGCACAGCGTTGCGGGAAGTCTTTGGTATGATCGTTGGGTCCTATGTTCAGCTGTGGACTTGGGATCTCAGTGAGCTCACTAACGGGGTTCGAAGTTCATTTGCTCGGGAAAGTGGCCCTGTCTCTAACTTGCAACGTGTCTCTATAACAACTTACATAACTATAAAAACAATATATAACTTCTACATAGCATTGTACGTTTCATACAGTCCTAAAGTTTTTGGCTCAAAATATATTCAAGTACAAACAGTTATGAAACAGAAATAGGTCGAGCAATTTCAGAGCTTCAGGAGGGTTATAACAGACAAGGGTACGCACTCGTATAATATTTTCAATATTATTTTCGAACAACTCTACATGTGAAACATGTTTAATGATAATTATATTTTACTGGAAAAGAGACAGGGTTCAGATCACTCGCTTCAATTTTATGGTACGCAAGTGGTCTGACTTCCTCGTTTTGGTACCACAAAAATTGTCAAGCGCAATTAAAAATGTTGAATTTACTTGAAGCACGGCGGTGAATGAAAACATCGTGAGGAAACACGCATGTGGCAGAGTCAAGCGGCAGCTTTTGCTGCAGCTGGAAGGGTCCGGCTCGACCGTTGTAGTGCCACTTCCTCGCTGAATACCGGCGTGAAGTAGAGGCACCTTGTGATTGTGCGTTTCATTCGGTGTGTGAGGTAGCCGGAGACCTTCTCCCTCCATCCACAACCTCTCTCCCATCCCACTAATAGCTCCTCTGGTGTTGCAGATGTTCGTGAATGTCGGTAATCACTTAACATCAGACGAGCAGCCTGCTCTTTTTCCCCTTCAATAAAAAAAAATAAAAAAATACCTCCATGTTTCCTCGTGACGTTTCATTAGATGTTGTTTCCTCATTTGAGAAGCAAAGGGTCACTCCATGTCAGGCGCGACTTTGTTGGGCGATTCTTGAATTACTTATTTAAGGCTTAAATGAAACATTTTTCGATGTATGTACATATTTTTTTAAACTTTTTTCACGAGTTACGTTCAACCTTATGATATTCATCTGCAATTAATTAGACGATTGCTTTCTGTGGCCTAAGAATTCGTCAACGTCCGGGATATTCATATGGATTATATTTTCGAATGCATTTCAATAATTTGATTTAAATTTCGTTTTATATTTGAAATTTTCACTTCATGTTGCCGGGAAACTTTGTTATGGCCATTTTGCATTAATAAAATATTCTAAAATGTTGTTTAAGAAACAAGCCAAGCGTTAAAAACGTCGAATTTTCCAGAAAATTAAGGCAACGCGGAAGTTATTTCGCGCGGAAATGAAATATTAAACTAAACAGAACGCTTTGTTACTACAGAGTATTAAGGATCGAGTTTATTTATTCAAAGTTATTAATAAAACGCAGAGTGTCCGCTCAGTCTAATATCACATCTAAGGCAGTGTTGTAGCAATGCGAAGTAAGGTTCACAGATGATTTGATTTACTATCACATCTAAGGCAAGGTGTTTCACAACGCTAAGTAAGGCTCACAGGTGGTTAGATTTACTATCACCTCTAAGGCAGGGTGTTTAGCAACGCGAAGTAAGGTTCACAGCTGGTTAGATTTACTATCATCTATAAGCAAGAGTGTTTAGCAGTGAGAAATAAGGTTTACTGCTGATTAGATTTACTATCACTTTTAAGGTAGGGTGAGGCAAGGCAAAATATGGTTCTTCTTATTTGATTTACGGCTTATCTCGTGGACATCTTTTTATCTAAGACGTAAGAGTCATAAACCGCCTCTTTCTTTAGACACTAACCTTGCCTGCACGTGATGCGCCCTGCTGGGAAACGAACGAGGCTCTTGCGACCGAGTAGTGACAGAATATCCAATCAAATTTGTTGGACCTAAGTCCCATAGATTTGTAAAGACAAGCATCATCACTAGTGTGGGTACCTGCACTGTGCTCAAACAGGACAGGACAGAACAGGGCAGGAAAAACCTTCCAAGTAATGTATGCCAGCTTTTGATGGAGCTTTCGTGGAAAACCCTCTTTGTTCTGCAGTGTACTAAAATAGACTGATGAATATATGCTTTATCATAAATGTGACCATAACACTCATTTTAAAATAAAAATATTTACCTACATCGAGCATTTTGTGTTTTTTTTTTTAATACTCTTCATAACGAGGCTTTCGGCGCTTGTTTTTGCCGTTAGGGCGCTCCGAATACGTCTCGAGACACTTCAACTTCATCTAACCTCCACGAACAGCACGCTCTGTAAAATGTTTCGTCTTTTTAACTATCAGCCTTAATTCTTCAATTTTTTTTTCCATAACTATTTCCGAGTATGTATCGAGTAGATTATCAATGGCAATTTTAAGTTCTGTATTTACCACCTGCTTGGTGGTGAATGAAAACATCGTGAGGAAAGTTGCATATCTGAGAAGTAATTAAAAAAAAAATGATGCCCGTCAATCCGCACTGGAGCAGCGTGGCGGGCCCTTCCCGTATATACGGACATAGGTATTTGAGAAGAAAACCTTTGCCCAGCGGTGGGCGCTTACAGGCTGCTACTTCTCAAAAAAGTCAATAATAATTTATATATCGGACCCAGCGTTTAATTTCTGTAGATTAAATGCCATTGGTTTCTAAGACAACTCTTGCTATTATTACAAGGCGCTACTAGGACCTCATAGATTATGTATAGAATCAACCGACATCTTACGACATCCATACTGACAGCATCTAAAAAAATCTATCAACCCAATACACGCTTTGATATTCCTTTTGTGTGTCCAAATACAATTAATGTTATTGGTATTTCTATATATTCTCATCTGGTTTGGATGTATATACATACATAGAAATACCATAACATAAATATTATTTTATAAATTATATATATAATAGAATTAAATAGATAATTAAAACCCAACCTGATGGAAGCCCCCGGCAGGGGAGACCAGATGACCGAGGGAGAAAGGGACGGAAACCGGCGGGCGTCATGATTGTGCGGATTTTTTTGTCCAGGGCGTCAAGTTCGGTTTGAGTCCACCTGAGTATGCTAAAGGTATAAATAAGGACTGGCATGACCCAGCCGTTATACGCGCGTGCCATGTTCCCGCCCGACAATCGACACTTTTGTCAGACGCGCAAAAAACAAGTCGCGAACCGATTGTTTCACGCCGGCCTCGTCGATACCTATGTTTTGTGACAGGACCAGGTACCGGTACCCAGATACATATATCAATACCCAGGTACCGGTATGTATCATAAGTATTCTATTATTGTTAAGTAATAATTGAATAGGACCCTATTTACTCATGTCTTATTAATTAATCTATTAAACAAATGATATCGTAGACTACGTATGTATGTATTTCATTTGAGGTTAACAAACGCGTTAGGGAGCATTCGCTGAATCGTAAACTGTATCGTCGCGGAGAGATCTGTCGAAATCAGACGCAAATGATACAGCCAGTTAAATGAAGCCTCAAACAGAACGTTATCCGCAATCCGTGAGCATCGGTAGGCTGTTAAGCTATTGTCACAATCGAAGGGTCGCTTTGGGTCCAAAATTTAGATCTATTGGGGGTAATAAAATGAAAGGGGTAAGGAGTCGTGGTAGCACAGTTGAGGGGGCACTCAATTTAGTTTCATACAGTATACGGCACCACTGAAATTGTTGTGAGAATAATTGAAAAATATTATTTTGAAGAGAACCCGCACTGGAGTAGCGTGTCGGGCTCTTCCCGGCTTCAAAACCCTCTTAGATACGCGTAATTGAGAAGAAACCCTTTGCCTAGACCTGGGCACATTCAGAATGCTACTTTACTTTAAGGATCTTTAGAAATTTTGGTAAGGATGAAGTCCTACGGGCCGACTTTGACCATGGCTTTTGGGTTTCTAATAATGTCGTAACCGAAAACTGAACTTGTCAACTGCGCAGGATCTACTGAGCGTACAGAACGATGGGGGACTTGAGTAACTAGAAGCTTGCAGCTTTAAACAACAGGATTTTTTGTCACTTGTACAATTTAACTACCTAAATTTTTTTTTTTTACATTTTGCCCTGGTAGTACCTAAACAAAATTTGCATTTCGAGATGGGTAGTCAATTTAAAGAATATTTTTAAGACCCTTATTGTTGTTTTTTTACAGCCCCGACTCAAAACGGTACAGTGCCTAGCATTTGCTTATGGGACTATACTTTTTATTTAATTGTACGAAGCAGAGCGAGTTAAGCAGATTCTTACACCTGCTTCTTCTCCAACAGAGAACTACATTACGAAACGGTGGCAGATTTAAATAAAAAGGTATGGAAATTATGTATTTATTTATTCTTCATTGTTCACCTAACACTATACATAACGCTTCACACAATGGTCGAACTCAACGCCTCGTGGTATTCTCTGCCAGTCAACATGGTGGAGAAAAAATACTTGAAGAATAAGGAATTGTACGCCTCACCATTTTTGTATCTACAGATACTTGCAATTTAATTTTGAATGAGAAAGCATCTGGCTGTGGCGCTGAGGACCGCAGGTTCGATTCCTGCACGAGACAAGTATTTTATGGAATACAGATAATTGTTACATATTCGGAAGTTTATCAATGTGCATGAATCAATGATTTCATAATACAAAAAGATGTAGATATGTTAATAGCGCACCATAAATGAAGCGTACAAAAGACTACAATTGTTGTCTCGGACCTCATTCCCTTTAGAACAAGCAAGCTATATACACGTGCTTCTCAGTTCCCTCTAAACGTGTTTAGTTTTATAGCTACAAATGCCATTGCGTGCAATGTGTAAATTCACTAATTCTATGTAACGTAAGTAAACTAAAAAAATGTACGTGTGTGACGCCGCGGCGTTCGAAACATTTGTCCGTTTGTTTGTGAGCTTGTAACGTAGATTTATTTTAAAAACATTTGCATGAATTATGGAAATTACAATATCGGTACGCTCACAAACATCTTTCCCTTTCACGATATATTATAAAAAATATGTAATACTCTCGGTATAAGACGCAGTGCCTTATAAGTTAGCCAAAATAGATACAAAATAAGTGATATGACAAGTTCACCTGAACTTATATTCATGTGTATCACTTGAACAAATTCAATTTAATTTTTTCATAGTTTTTCACAAATCAAGATGTACAATCCCGGGGTTCGGAGGCATCAGAAATAGAAATCTGAACTTGTATGGAACCCCATTTTTTGAATAACAATATATGTATTCTATGAAGTTCTTGCTGTAAGACCGTTTTGGCTTCAAGGCAGGTAATATGGTGAATGGTGCATTGCATACATTTATGAACAGCCAGGCGATATATCTCACAGGCTCTCGTGGTAGAGCCAAGCGGCGGCTTTGCTGTCTCAGGAATGGGCCGGCTCGTCCGGATAAGTACCACGGCCTCGCAGAATACCGGCGTGAAGTAGAGGCATCTTGTGCTTCTGCGTTTCGTGCGGTGAGTGAGGTAACCGGAGGCCCTCTCCCCTCCCCCTCCCCAAATATGGTAGCGGTATATAATTTTGAGCTACCCCAGGAGGGTACCAGTACCTACGGTTCTGGAGAATCCCTCACTGAGCATCCACGTTCAGGCTTTCCTACGCTACCTAATCGTGGATGCTCAGTCTGCCCCGCGCGTATTCTGGGGGCAATATTCCGCTCTCTTTCTTTCCTACTCGAGGCAAACGCAGCAAAGAAACTATGGCATCCCCTACCGCGCTCGCCGTGGTTTCTGCAATATCAGGGGACTCCACTCGAACCTTAGCGCCGTTCATTACCATCTTGAAACAGCGAAGCCGGCCTTGCTTTTCTTACAGAGACTCAGATATCGTCTCCGGCTGATACCTCTTATCTCCATTACCCGGGGTACAAACTGGAACACTCCTTTGTGCCCCGTGCCGGAGTTTGCGTATACGTCAGAGATGATATCTGTTCTCGACGCCTCGGTAGTCTTGAAGGTTTGGACCTTTCTACCCTTTGGCTGCGCATCGACAGCGACGACCATCCGCGCGTCTATGCGTGCCTTTACAGGTCCCATAGCGGTAATACCGTAACTGACCGACTCATCGACCACATCCAAATGGCTACAGATTCCGTGCTACAACAGATCCCATCCGCAGAGATCGTGATTCTCGGCGATTTTAATGCCCACCACACCGATTGGCTCGGTTCTCGCATAACCGATCATGCGGGAGATCTGTTCACGACTTTGCATTAGCATATGGCCTGACACAACTGGTAACCTCGCCGACGCGGATCCCGGACGTGGAAGGTCATACACCTTCCCTATTGGACCTTTTGCTGACCTCACACCCGGACGGATATTTGGTCTCAGTCGATGCCCCTCTTGGCTCGTCGGACCACTGTCTGATCCGGAGTGTAGTGCCTATCGCGCGCCGATCCCGAACGCGATCTGCGGGGTTGCGCCGTGTGTGGCACTATAGGTCGGCAGATTGGGATGGAATGCGGTCTTTCTTTGCTTCCTACCCATGGGGGCAGGTTTGCTTCTCGCTGGATGATCCCAACGCCGTTGCAGATTCTGTCACCGATGTGGTACTTCAGGGAATGGAACTTTTTATTCCGTTCTCTGCAGTGCCTGTCGGAGGTAAATCCCAGCCTTGGTTTGGTTGCACCTGCAAAATAGCGTCACGCCGAAAGCGGAAGTGCTACCAGGCCTGGGCCGATGCATCGGCGTCTCGGGATGCAAAACCAGTGCTCTTAAAAACAGTACAACTCTGCCTCCAGGTCCTTCAAAGAGTTATCGCTGCGGCAAAGTTAAAGCACATTGGCAGAATTGGCGAGAGATTAGTTCGCCTCCCATCGGGATCCCGCGCATTCTGGTCTCTCGCCAAGGCTGTCCAGGGGAATTTCTGTCAGCCATCTCTCCCATCTCTACACAAGGAGGATGATTCGCTGGCCCATACTGCAAAGAAAGCCGATCTCTTGGGCTCTCTTTTTGCATCAACTCGACTCTTGATGACCGGGAAACTCTCCACCTACCATCCCGTGGTGTAAGTGCTCCATGCCGGAAATTCAGTTTCTGCTGAGCTCAGTGCGAAAGGCACTCCGCTCCTGGCCATTCATAAGTCGAGTGGGCCGGACGGAATCCTCAATTGTGCTGAGGATGTGTGCCCCTGAGTTGGCACCGGTTCTCACGCGTCTTTTCCGGCACTCCTACTCTTCAGGCGTCGTCCCGGAATCTTGGAAGACAGCATTTGTGCATCCAATACCCAAAAAAGGCGTCCACTCTGATCCGCCCAACTACAGGCCTATTGCCATCACCCCCTTGTTATCTAAAATAATGGAGTCACTCATCAACACCCAGCTCCTGAGGTACCTGGAGGAACACCAGCTGATCAGTGACCGACAGTACGGTTTCCGTCGCGGACGATCAGCTGGTGATCTTCTAGTTTACCTTACTCACCGATGGGCAGAAGCAGTTGAGTCTAAGGGGGAGGCTTTGGCGGTTAGTCTGGACGTAGCGAAAGCATTTGATAGGGTTTGGCATAAAGCGCTTCTTTCAAAGCTTTCATCTTACGGGGTTCTGAGAGATTGTGCAACTGGGTCACCAGCTTCCTCACGGATCGGAGCATCAAGGTTGTTGTCGACGGTGCATGCTCGGACCCCAAACCCGTGAATGCTGGTGTTCCACAAGGCTGTGTGCTATCTCCCACTCTGTTCCTTCTGCATATCAACGACATGCTACAAATCAGTAGCATTCATTGCTATGCAGACGACAACACAGGTGATGCCTATATACAGGCCGTGCGAATATTTCTCGGGAACACGTCGACGAGTGCCGGAACAAACTTGTGTCTGAAGTCGAGACCTTGTTATTCAAAGTCTCGGATTGGGGTCGACGTAATTTGGTCCTATTCAACCCCAAAAAGACACAGGTTTGCGCGTTCACCGCTAAAAAGAATTCCTTTGTCGTTTCTCCTCTTTTTGAGAACATTCCCCTTATTGCCTCAGCCAGTATCAGAATCCTTGGCGTTGACATATCGAGCGACGTTCAGTTCCGTGGTTACTCGGAGGGAAAAGCCAAATTGGCCTCAAAAAGCTTGGTGTGCTCTGTAGAGCGGGACAGTATTCATGCCGGTCCACCGTTTGCAACTTTATAAGGCGCAAGTTCCGCCCCATGGAATACTGTTCTCATCTCTGGGCAGGGGCACCCCAGTACCAACTCCTTCCATTTGACCGCATCCAACGTCGAGCGGCTCGAATTGTCGGCGACCAAGCTCTCTCTGATCGGCTTGATCCTTTGGCCTTGCGAAGAGATGTTGCTTCTCTTTGCATTTTTACAAAATTTTCCACGGGGAATGTTCTGAGGAACTGTTCGGATTGATCCCAGCTGCTGAGTTTCACCATCGTACATCGCGACTGAATTCGAAGTTCCATCGATACCACCTAGATGGTTGGCATTCCACCACAGTGCGTTTTAATCGAAGTTTTCTGCCACGCACTTCGACTTTGTGGAATCAGCTGTCGCCAGCAGTATTTCCGAATAGTTACGACTTAGGGACCTTCAAGAAAAGAGCTTATTCCTTCCTTAAAGGCCGGCAGCGCATCTGTAGCTCCTCTGGTGTTGTGGATGCTCGTGGGCGTCGGTGATCAAAAAAGCTCGTTTGGCTGTGCATAGAGGGATGAAAGTGGAAGAAGCGAAAGAAGTATATCAGGACCGTAGCAAGTGGAAGGAGATTGTCTCTGTCTACCCCGTTGGGAACAAGGCGTGAATATATACATACATACCTGCGTCCTTGAGGCCATAGGTGTTATAGTATTTAAAGTAGGTGTACATCTACTGCTTATCTCTTATTGATAAGCTATCCGAGGACCGTCCGTGGAGGTTCAGACCTCTTCTCGGACAGTCCAGATGTTCAGTTAAAGCTGGGCGGTAAGAATCGCCCTGATCGGCAGGTGTATGGTGTGTACGCGCGTGTCTTGTTCAGAATAACAAGATATTAAATTGATTCGCTCCTTATGATTTTGAACGCGTAACTTTATAACGTAATTAAAAATTGTAACAGCGCCATCTATACACAAATGCTCGTACACAAGATTTGAATATATTTACTTAATTTATCTGAGCATATTTCAACTGCAATCCCTTCTGTTATTTTGTGAGCCGCCATTGGTACGAAAATTTACCGACGGACTTCAGAAATCTAATATCGTAAGCGAATAGGGCTTTGGGGTTGTGCCGATCCGATGCAAATTATGAACCCCGTAAGAACGCTTCTCTATCCTTAGACATTTCAACATAATCTTCAGTGAAATTGTCATTTTCATGTGAATGTAATTTCGGGTCAGGTCGTACATTGAAAATCTATGTACGCCGATGTTATTTTATAAAAAAAAATCCTCGTATTCCTTAGTAAAAACAACCATATTTTTAATTTTTTTTTATGGTAAAGCGGGAAAACGAGCAAGCGGTTCACCTGATGGTAAGTGTTTACCGTTGCCCACATACATCTGCATCTCCAGAGGAGCTGCAGGTGCCTTGTCGACCTTCGACAATATTTGGGCGTGGGTTGAGATGGGACAACGCACCTTCAGCTCCCCAAGTGTTGCAGATGAACGTGGGCGACGGTAATAACTTACCATCAGGTGAACCGCTTGTTTGTTCGCCGCCTTTACCATAAAAAAAAGGGTCAAAATGAAGGTATCCCTTATGGGTCCTTTACACCTACTCGACTATAATATACTTTTTTTTTATCATGCCACTTTTTATACGATCGAATCGAACAAATGCAAGAACACCTTCATTTGAGAACAAAAAGGGGTTCTCAAATCTCGTCACATATGCGAATCTGACCGTTGTTATCCTCGAGGCATCTGCGTGGAAGCTTCACTGAGGGGCTTTTGTCATCTGTCGCGCAACGTCGCGGTCGGGGACCGACATCGTAAAGCCACCAGGCTTCCCTCTCTTCAGCTCATTTATCACGCCGTTTGAGGACGTCACAGAACAGACCCGATGGCCTAGGTCGGGTTCGAGTCCCGATAGGGGCAAACGTTTCTTTGAAGAAAATAAATGTTTGTAAACGATTATCTATGTATATATATCTAAGTTCGGTTACCACGACGCAGGGAATTCTAGTTAGGGACTAGACGTCATGTGCTTATTTAAAAAAAATTATATACTTAAAATCGAAATTATACGGTATCGATAAATATAATCGAATAATATGGTGGGTATCAACTAACTTTTTACCAGTGGCTTTCACCTGCCACAAAAATATTTCACAATAATTCCGCGTTAAGTTATTACACAGTAAAATCATACCGTGTATATTCAATTTGGTTCAAGACATGGTTTCGCTTATTGGTGACCATGTATTGCATAAACGAAACCATCTTTAGAATAATACAGTATGATATTATAGATTAACTATGATGCACGGAATATGTGTGATATTGTTTGTGGCATGGGGTATAAGGCACCGGAGCTTATTTGGGACAACAGGACAAGATGACGTAAGGCAGTCTTAGTGTCAGTGTAGGTGTGTGTGTGTTAGGGGGGCTCACCGAACGAAAGGCAGAAACACAAGATGCCTTCACTTCGGTATTCTCCGAGGTCGTGGTACTACCCCGGTCGGACCGGGCCATTCGAGCAGCTGTAAAAGCCGCCGCTTGCCTGGATCGAACCCGAGTCTCTTGATTTGGAGTCTATTACATTGAAAAAAATATTTATACATTTTTTTATTTCGTCGTGAAAAGTAGTCGACCAAAAATATTAAGAATACAAACCGCAGAAATAGTCGCAACGTTTATGCATGCTGCTTATTTCGGTACTTTATCTTGTGTCTACTTGTTTGAATTTAATTAAAACAGAAGTAAACATGCGGGAAGTAAAACTTGCCTTGAAAACATAGAGGTTCAAATATTAAAGTTAATTTAATTAGGAATTAAATTTTACGGCTGTGGAAACGCTGAAAAAATATGTTTACTTATGCTAATGGTACGGTTTTTAGTTTAAACAGGTTTACTCGTAATTTAAGGATGTTTTCGTTTCCAGAACACTTACTTATTCGAACTTATGAGTCATACATGACCTTATAGAGTCAACAACTTGTTCATGGGGAAATGTATATGTTCGTACAACAAAATCCCAGTAAGTGTGCAGTCTTTTTATCATTATCTATAAAAAAATTATTAAACAAAGACTTTGTAAAAAAGGGTCATTATAATGAATGTAACCTCAGGGAATGCTTTAATCGCTTTGGGAGCTTTTCTAAAAGTTGTATTCTAAAAAATACAAGACTGTGTTTAAAAAAAGAGGATACCTACGGAGGCACAGAGGAACCTTAAACGGTAGTGGAAAAAAAAGATCTTTCGTTAAGTGAAACTTATGTTCCTATGTCGAAGTATAAAGATTTTGTTATTGATTTTCGTTTTTGATTCTACGCGACCGTATGTGTCATAAGAAGGTGAAATCATTCTTCACGATACTTACCAGATGCAGGGGATACCATCTTCAAAAATCATTCTCCACTCAGGTGGTTGTACGCCGCAGAGTCTAATCGCTTGATAATGCCTTGTTGCAAGGCGAAACACGTGTCGTGTAATAAATATTTGGTAGTGTATATTACCCAGAGTCGAGAGTAGAGCTTGTATGGGTGATAGTTCGGACTAGGTAATATATGCTGTTTTATACTTTTTTTTACTTGCGGTATTGTACAAAGTAATTTTTTCCTATATCTCATTGGTTTTGATTTTTGATGGGGATCAGCAAAAATCACTGCGCGCACCAACCTGCATGCCCAGCGTTGTAAGCAAACGTAAAACTTTCAGGAATGCTAGATTTTGTCGGCACTTTTTTCGGAGAGGCCTTTGTTCAGCAGTGGACAAAAATACATTGAAGTAAAACTAGGCATAAATGATAATTATTTACAATTTTTTTTAATATCAATATTTCGTGCGAGTATCTCTCCTTTCTACTTTTTTTTATCAATTATTAATTAATCAATGAACAGTACTCACTGTTTAAATAGGAACATTACGTAAAAAAATTAAATAATTTCGTAATTTATACATTACGTAAAAATATTGCCACTCTTTCAATTCAAAATGCACTTACAACTAACCAAAAGGTTGCACGAAAACGTTGCACAAAAACATTGCACGAAAACGTTGCAAGAAATCGTTGCACGGAAACGTTGCACTCAATCTTGAAACGCTACTCTCATTGCGCCCTAGTTTCACTTTAAAATATATCCATGTACATAAAACGCAATATCACTCGCCAGACAATTCGAAAAATCTCAGAAACTAAAAACCTTCCGAATTTGAAATTTGGCAGGTAAATTCCTTATCGAGTGTAGACATCCGGTAAAAAAGGATTCCCCAAAAATGTATCTTTGCAAAGGTGGAAAGAGTGTTGTAAGGCTGTATGAATGTCAAATATTTTTAATGTTGGCGATATTGAATTCGGAATGAAGGTATATACAATAGTCTTACACTAAGATGTAGGAATGACCAAGTGTGTGCGAGAAAATTTAATTTACTATTGTTATTAACTTGAAACTTAATATAAGTACTATTCAAAATAAATTTGATTAAATTTTCGAATAGGGAAGTATAAGTTTTCGAATATAACAATTAAAAGCATGCCAATTACAGATATATGAGAAGGAGGCCTTTGCCCAGCCATGGGCACTTATAGGCTGCTACTTTACTATAATACTAACTTCTTATTTAACTCTATTTTTGATATAGTTTTAATAGATTCGGTCACTTACAAACATTGCCCTCACGGAATTCCTGAGCCTACCTTAATCCAAAACGCTGATAAATAACTTCTCTCAACTCCGGGTCGGACAGGATTGTTCCGGTATCATTGTATAATTAAACTTTGAATCTGCTTTAGAACAACTTGAAATACTACCAGTACTCATAATCTCTTCATTGAATTACAAATTATGCAATAAATACTGTTTGCTGGCGTTCGAGAAGAAACTTTATCAGTCTCGGACTCAATATTATCATTTAATAATTAACCTACCTTTTTCCTAATCTAGTAACCGACTTGTCTACTTTACCTTCATCATTCATCATTTCAGCCTATCACAAGTCCACTGCTGAACATAGGCCTCGCCCAAAGATTGCCACAAAGCTCGGTCCTGAGCTACCCGCATCCATCGACTTCCCGCAACACTGCGCAGGTCGTGGCAACATGGCTGCCACTCGAGAACCTTTTTTCCCCAACGGTTATCAGTTCTGCGAGCTATGTGGCCGGCCCAATGCCACTTCAGCTTGCTGACCCTCACGGCCATGTCGGTCACCTTAGTTCTGCTGCGGATGACGACGATCGTTGCGGACTCTATCACGCAGATATCCACCGAGCCCTTCCTCATACGGCCAGCAGTGTCTCAGTTCCTTAAGTCATCACTGGGAACACGAACTGGTTTTATACTTCGCTCTTGAAGTTTTGTGTTATACTCGACGAGAAGATATGACGTAGTTTCCCGAACGCAGCCCAGCCGAGTTGGATTCGTCGATTGATCTCTGGATCTGGAAGTTGGACTTACCTAATCGGACAGTCTGTCCCAGGTATACGTACTCGTCTACAACTTCGAGCCTATTGTTCCCTATCATCGTTGCAGACTCCATCACACCTTACCTTAGCAGCCTGTAAATATTCCACTGCAGGACATAGGGCTCTCCAATAAGAAGGATTTGCCATAACTGCCACCCTCAGTAAGCGGATAGTCGATCACGATACACTGCTGCCCGTCATCGATCTCCATTATTATTCTATCACAGATTTTCAAGAATGTTCCCAATTGTCAAACTGGCCAAGTGCTGTTTTAATTGCGTAATTTACGAAACTAACTAACAGACAAGGGGGACGGGTAGGGGGGACGGGGGGGGGGGTATGTTAGGTTAGGTTCTGCGTACGAGGAGTATGATTTGGAGAGTTTGCGCGACAGACCGCGATGACAATGAGACATTGTGTTTGTTATAATAAGAAAGTTTCTCGAATTTAACATCTATTAATGTATTAAACATAACCCCGTATCGTTCCACTGATATTCAAGATGCCGTTCATTTATATTAATCATTTTTGACGATGAATTTACGAAGTTCTTCTCCGCGAATTTGAGAACTTTTCAACAACTTTCACACATAAATGGGTGTTTATAAACAAACAATACGGTCTCAGTTTAACACCTATTGTCTATTGATAATTTACATTACATTGATCGAGTTCATATATGTATATATTTTCGACGTGGTAAATGCACATTTGTAATGAAAATATTATTTACGGATTTCAACGCAGTGACCACTGCTGGGGTAAAGCGATCGAACAGTCACTAATATAAAAACATAACTCAACGCGATGAAATCCGTAAATAATATTTTCGCGTTAATACTAGAAATCATTATCAGAATCACTACTGTTTGGTATGTGAAAACTTCTTATGTTGGTTTAGCCGTTGGTGAGATAGAAAACTATTAACATACGCATGTTTCCTAATACATAATTCTAATAATAAATAATAATAATCATTTGCTAAACGGCTTAGCCCTTTTATTTCATCGTTTTTATACAACAAAGTCGTCAAAACTTGTGACATTAAATGCTGCTCAGTAAATCAAGGGAAATATGTCCTAAGTAATTGGTTGAAAACGCTTACATATGCATTGAACATCTACTTCAATCTCTTATATGATCCTAAAAGGCAACACTCAAACTTAAACAAAGTACTATTTATTTAGTTATTTATTATATGTATAGTTTGATTAATTCTATCTGTTTTATGCATTGTACAGATTCCATAAATATATTTTTAATTTAAAGTTCCTTACTGCTATTGTGATTCCTCGTAATATCGTTTCCACCATGGCGAGGCTCTGAAACCTAACGTTAATCGCATAGCTACCCGCGATACAGATTATCTAGTGTGGGTATCATAGTAAAGCAGACATGACTCCTGCCACCAGCAAATCAATGCAATCGTGAATTTAAGGCCCTGAACACATTACACACCCTTAGATAGAAATATATTACTTATTTTTTTTTAACACGTTTATATATTATATACAACACATATGTATTATTTTAATGTAGTTTAAAATTATTTATTATGTCACAGCTAAATTAGCCTAAACATGTTTTAATCTGTCTATACTTTGCTATCAGATATTGTTTTTGCTGAAATAAAAGATTTTGATTTTTTTTTTTTTGATAAAGACTGACCTGTCACTTCCTAAAGTGTCACCGCTATGGACTTACGCACCTCCCCGAGAGAGACGGGACGTGCCGCTTCCGGAGCCTTAGAGTAGGGGTCCCGCGAAACTATGTACAACAAACGGACACCTTGTGGTTTTTTTATGGGAAAGGCGGCAAACGAACATGTGGTTCACCTGTTGGTAAGTGATTACCGTCGCCTACGTACATCTGCAACACCAGAGTAGCTGCAGGTGCGTTGCCGGCCTACAAGGGTATTTGGGAGATGGGAGTGAGGATGAGGAGGGGGACTGGGCCTCCAGTTACCTCACTCACCGAACGAAATTCAGAAGCACAAGATGCCTCTACTTCACGCCGGTATTCTGTAAGACAGTGGTACCCACACGGTCGAGTCGGCCCATTCTAGCAGCAGCAAAAGCCGCTTGGCTCTACGACGTATGGAAGTCCCGTTTTTTAGCCACGATTTGATTTTAAGTAAAAAAGTTAAGTAGCAGCCTGTAAGTAAGTGCTGTAACTGCTGGGCAAAGACTTCCTTCTCAAATACGAGTATCAGAGAGGGTTTAGGAGCCGGGACGGACCCGCCACGCTGCTCCAGTGCGGGTTGGCGGGCTTCACATATCCTCGAAATAATATGACATTTTCCTTCACCGCTGAGCGCGTGGTGAATACAGCACTTAAAATTGCTATTAACAATTTTAGTGGTGCCGGCACCGGGGATCGAACCCAGGTCGCTCGCGCTCTTTGAAACTAAAGTGAGCGCCCCGACCACTAGACTACCACGGCTTATTTGATTGTAAATTTCCCGAAATACCATGCTCTAAAGTTGGCATGCCTAGTCAAAGGTCGGAGCATGCATAGTGACCAACCTAATCCCAACTATATTATAGTGCCTACTTATTAGTTATTACATCATTATTTTGTTATTTTTCATCTTCTGTTGTAAATAATGTTCTTGTTATATACATATTTGATACGTACAGATTTGCATAACATTGTTCTTTTTATTTGTTACTCGGAAACAATCGCCTGTCGCGTTGCTTTGCCGTTTTAAATAATGATTTCTAATATGGCATTAATGTCTGTAAGTGCTAAAGGAAAAGGAATGTCCCTTTCATTATGAGAATAGACCGCAAAGAAACATGTTAGAAACACAGACGAAACGGACGTCAGCACTATGTCGGTTGTCGAGAGGGATGGGAGGAGGTACATGAGGTATCGTGTTGTAACTGCGGTGAGCGATAAGCCCTCTTATATTTTCGCCTCTTTTTTTTTTCCTTTACGCTCGCCGAGGGCATCTGCTATTGTCATATCGCATGATCATTTATCTCTGCCCTTTTAGCAGTGAAACTCTTGAAGAAATATTATCTCTGAAGTATCTTATAATTCGTTAACTTAGGCATTATATTTAATAACGTCAACCGCGAAGGTTCTCACCGCGAATGGATTAAGCGATGTTCAATTTAAACACTGCCAACCTCCGGCGCAAAACGCGTTAAAGAATTAATATTTACTTTGTCTGCTTCAGATTAACAACTGTTTAATAAGTTTTTGTGGTGAGCAAAATAAAACACATAGTCTCTGTCTCAGGGATTGTTCATCTGAACACGTGTTTAAATATTGATTTAATTTATTTTAAATTATATTATGTTGGTATATTATCAGAGCGTTAATCATGTTGCCACTGTAACTGGGTAGTCAGATATTAACTTAAATGTAACTGACTAAGCCTTCGCGTGTTGTTACTTTGAAACAAATGAAATTATACTGTGATCACTCAGATCAGGACTCAAGAGTATGATACGAGATATAATATTGTTAAGTGTATCTAAGATCCTTTGAGTATTATTAGTTAAGTTTGAGTTCCGATTTATTTGCGAAAACAGCGCAGAAAGTCAAAATACATACTCTTAAGTTATAGTTTAGTAGTAGATGGAAATAATAAAAATTATTATTTCGCCGACATGGGAAGCCCGCCAACCCACACTGGAGGAGCGCGGCGGGCCCTTCCTAGCTCTCAGATATTTGAGAAGGAGGCCTTTGTCACTTACAGGCTGTGACATTACTTTTTTTTTAATAGAAGCTGGGTAATGGCTTATGTATGTGTGTTGTACCTCAAAGGGATCCCGTTTAATAACATTAATAACATATTCCATCCCCAAGGAAAATATGGATTGAAGTCGATTGCTTCACTGAAACTTTGTTTTAGATTCACACGTATAAGTTAAAAAATTCATTACGATAATTAAAAAAAAGGACAGACGCATTCTCCTTCTTTTTTAGAGGATAGTAAATAAAGCAAGCTATTATTAAGCAAATTGAACCTATTATTAACGTAACGTTGTACTATATAACATTCCATCTGTCAATTAAGTGTTGCCAGTAAGTATTATTAGGTCAATTACAGGAAATGCACTTCGCTAAACTCAATAAAGGCAACGAACAGGCAATACTGAAACGAGTTTATTGGTTAAAATCATTGAATACCACGTAATAAACGATTTGTAGTTAAAGTAATGGTAAGTTGAATCTTTTTTTTTGAATTTGAATTTTTTTCCAAAAAACATTACTTCCAGAGAAATTTCTCCAGTCTTGAAGACGTTTCATATATATAAGTTGAATATGAACAAACAAACACACTCGTAACATTAAAAATATTATACATTTTTTAAATAAATAATATTTGTAAATATTATACGTGGTAGCGCCAAGCGGCGGCTTTTGCTGCTGCTTGAATGGGCCGGCTCGACCAGGTTGGTACCACGGCCTCGCACAATACCAGCGTGAAGTAGAGGCATCTTGTGCTTCTGAGTTACGTCCGGTGAGTGAGGTATCCGGAGGTCCACTCCCTCTCCCCATCCCCCTCCTCATCCTCCCTTTCGTCTCCCGAATACCCTTGAAGGCCGGCAACGCACCTGCCGCATCTCTGGTGTTGCAGATGTACGTGGGCGACGGTAATCACTTACCATCAGGAACCGCTTGCTCGTTTGCCGCGTTTCTCATAAAAAAAACAATCATTAGTAGCCCATACACTACTTGTCCCTAGCGGGGTAGGGTATAAATCCGCGACGTGGGGTTTAGTTTCTGCTGCTTCCTCTACAGACTCTCAACAATCGACTGCTGGATGCAGGACTCTTATAATGAAAGGAATCGATATAATCACAACTGTCAACAGGCGATATACTCAAGGCTTCATTTCGAGTAGCACAGGGTGTAAGTTGAGATTGTTAATTTTTCTCTGAACGTGAAACTCTCCGGTAACCTCACAACCTAACGGACAGACAAAGCCGGTGCGAACGAGGGCTGTGAACGACGCTGCACTGCAATGTTGCCACCTTACCTTACCATAAGGAGGATCTGCCACGCTCTCCAAGCTGCTGCATCGGTCTACTTAATCTTGGTTCGATATTTTCGTGATTGTCATCCCTCTATCGGAAGCTCTTGTGAAATTCTATGTTCTTCCTCTTATTCGCCTCTTACCACACCCACGGGAAGAAAGGACTTGGCAGATTCTTTAGGTGGCACATGTAAGACATCTGTGATTCTTTGGAGCTTCCATGAAAGAGATTCCTATTTTTTAAAGCTGCGGTAATTATGTGGATCGGGCGCTTGCTTTAGTATCAGCTTCAGGTATGATCTCCGATGCTGGTACCAAGAAATTTTTTAATAGCAGTTTTAAGTTTTGAATTTAACACGTGCTGGGTGATGAAGGAAACATCGTGATGACAAATAATAAAACATATTATTTCGAGGACGTGTGAAGTCCACTAACCCGTACTGGAGCAGCATGACGGATCCTTAGTAAAGTAAAGTAGCAGCCTGTAAGTGCCCACTACTGGGCAAGGGCCTTCTTCTCAAATATCTGAGGGCCCAGCTCCAAAACCCTCTCGGATATTTAAAAAGGTCGTTTTTCTTAGTAATGGGGACTTACAGGCCGCTACTTTACTGTAAAACTGTGCCTAACAATTTGAAACGAAAACATCTAAAATATTTGTGATACAATAAACTTACAATATTAAGACTTCACGTATTGAAACATTTCAAATTCTATTACAATTACTCAAGATGGGTTTAACTGTTTCTAACATACGAACTCTCCGGTAACCTCACAACCTAACGGACAGACAAAGCCGGTGCGAACGAGGGCTGGTGATCAATCGATTTATGAAGGGAAGGTGATTCGAGTGCGATGAACGACGCTGCACTGCAATGTTGCCACCTTACCTTACTATAAGGAGGATCTGCCACGCTCTCCAAGCTGCTGCATCGGTCTACTTAATCTTGGTTCGATATTTTCGTGATTGTCATCCCTCTATCGGAAGCTCTTGTGAAATTCTATGTTCTTCCTCTTATTCGCCTCTTACCACACCCACGGGAAGAAAGGACTTGGCAGATTCTTTAGGTGGCACATGTAAGACATCTGTGATTCTTTGGAGCTTCCATGAAAGAGATTCCTATTTTTTAAAGCTGCGGTAATTATGTGGATCGGGCGCTTGCTTTAGTATCAGCTTCAGGTATGATCTCCGATGCTGGTACCAAGAAATTTTTTAATAGCAGTTGATGAAGCTGGGTGATGAAGGAAACATCGTGATGACAAATAATAAAACATATTATTTCGAGGACGTGTGAAGTCCACTAACCCGTACTGGAGCAGCATGACGGATCCTTAGTAAAGTAAAGTAGCAGCCTGTAAGTGCCCACTACTGGGCAAGGGCCTTCTTCTCAAATATCTGAGGGCCCAGCTCCAAAACCCTCTCGGATATTTAAAAAGGTCGTTTTTTCTTAGTAATGGGGACTAACAGGCCGCTACTTTACTGTAAAACTGTGCCTAACAATTTGAAACGAAAACATCTAAAATATTTGTGATATAATAAACTTACAATATTAAGACTTCACGTATTGAAACATTTCAAATTCTATTACAATTACTCAAGATGGGTTTAACTGTTTCTAACATACGAACTCTCCGAAATTTCCACTTTTCTTTACACATTTCTTGATCTAAATAAACATAGGCACACAGTTTTTCTCTCTCCCTTTCCCACGAGATCTCGCGAATATTTGAAACGGAAATGTAGACGCAATTCTTAAATAAATTTCGTTTAGCAATCGGTTACATCGGGTCGATCCAACGATTTCTATGTTGATTGAGACCTCTAGAGGGAGCTTGAACCGGGTTTGTTTTGTGTATTGTAAGACTACAACACTCAGATACAATCTAACGGTTAGATTGAGAGAAACAAGTATATAGTTAACTACGGTAAATATGTAAACGATGAAAAGGCTAAAGTTGCGTTTCGGATATGCCGTGACTTCACTCAACGCCGGTGGTAACTACTGCAGAGTGGACGGTATGAGTTTGAAATTATCTGTCCTCCACCCAGGCTGCCGGGTATCCACAATGGATTACAAAGTTTCCTAAAAATAAAAACATGCAATCAATAAAGATGTGATTGAATAAGAAACGTTGCGGAACAAAGTAGATGCAATACCTTACATCACACTATTAGTCTTTTCGGGTACAAGCATATATCAATAAAAATAAAAGAAGGTCCCTGAACAACAGAAGACCTACAGGCTGCTTTTTTTTAAAAAAAAATAACCTAAAACCACAATTTTTCTACCACGTTTCTACCCACTTTTCACCAGAGCTCATTTGGAACAGCGTGATAAGAGAGCCTGCGACATCTTAGTGCTTTTTATTTCGAATTGGATGCTAAAAGTCCGCCTGATGGTAAATGGCTACAACAGCCTATGAACACCCGAGGAAAACATCAATCGAAGAAAATCACAGATGCGTCGTCGCCTCTGAAGATCAAAATGGAACGCCTCGCAGTCCGTAATTACACTGGCTCTCTATACCTTTCAAACCGAAACACAACAAGTACTCGTAAGTAAGGGGGTGGTACGTACCAAGAGGCACTCTTCTCTGCCTGAAGGTCAAAAGGAAGTCTACCACCTGTTTACATGCCATCGATACAAATCGTAGATACGAAAGTTTCGTGATCCACACAGGTGATCCAGGTCATCTGATCCGATTTGCATGCGAATCTTTTAACTATTCGTCTACGATACGTTGTCATTATTAAGGTTTAAGTTAAGTGTGAATATTGTACAAATTAGTTATTTAGTCCCAGACGGGTTAATTGTTCTATGATTAACGAGGACAACACAAGACGAATATTGGATTAAGTGAGATAGCTTAGAAGACTCTAACTCAATGATTGGATTAAGTTTCCAGTTAGCGCGTGATTCGATTTCAGATTCAAATTCACTTTTGAATATAAATTTCTATCGCGCAATTACAAAGTCTGTCTTACTGTTAAAATAGTGGCCTATGAGTTTTCCATTAGTTACTTCTTTCATTTATCTTCATTATTCTACACCAGCCTATTTAAAAGGTGGCTTAAAAACTAAACTTGTTGGGACCTTGTTGCCTCAAAAGAGTCTTAGTATACAAAATAAGAAGAACAATGATAATCTGTTTGTGTGTGTGTATATGTAATTGATTTATAATTATAATTAAAATATTACTTTAATATGTTTTCAGTTTCTTCAAAAGTTAATATTTATAGTTACGCTGTCACGTTTTTCTTGCATTCACGGTAAGTCATGATTTAGATTTTAAGGTATCTGTTTATTTTGTTATATAAGTGAATCCTCTGGTGAGATCTCTTCCGGTGAGCCGCTTACTCGTTTCTATAAAAGAAAAACTGAACTTTGTCATTGACAATATCCTATCAGCCAGTTTCGTACGTGGCGGTGGCTTTTGCTGCTGCTCGAGCGGGTTGGTACCACGGCCTCGCAGAATACCGGCTTGAAGCCAAGGCATCTTGTGCTACTGCGTTTCGTTCGGTGAGCGAGGTAACCGGAGGCCCTCCCCCTCTTCCTCTCTCCCAAATACCCTTGAAGGACGGCAATGCACCTGCAGCTCCTCTGGTATTGCAGTTGTACGTGGGCAACCGTTATCGATTACCATCAGGTGAACCGCTTGCCGAAAGAGGTAGCCTAGTGGTCAGGGCGCTCACTTTAGTTTCAAAGAGCGCGAGTGACCTGGATTCGGTCCCCGGTGCCGGCACCACTAAAAGCAGTTTTAAGTTATCAATTTTAAGTGCTGCATTTACCACGTGCTCATATAAATATTACAATATAAATATTATTTCGAGGATATGTGAAAAGCCAACCCGCACTGGAGCAGCGTGGCGGGCCTTTCCCGGCTCCTAAACCCTCTCTGATACTCTTATTTGAGAAGGAGGCCTTTGCCCAGCAGTGGGCACTTACAGGCTGCTACTTTACTGCTACTACTTTCTTGAACCGCTTGATCGTTTGGCGCCTTTATAAAAAAAAGCCAGTGTTAGAAGCCTCAACGATTTCACTGCATGTAAACGGATTTTCTGAATAATTTGCACTTGAAGGTTTCATCTGCCAGTTACAACTTGTGCTCAAAATAGAACTTGCTATGCAATTTTGTGCTCTTTATAGGCCGCAACATTAAAGTTGACGTAATAGTCTATTTTGTATACACAAAATTTTAGATGGAATTAAACTGTTCAAATAATTAATATGATATTTTTTAAATGAGCTGTGGTAGTTCAGGGGATAGGGCGCCCGATTCAACTATATTGTACGCAAGTATCAAGGGCTCGAATCCCGATGCCGTCACCGCCATAGATTGTAATTGCAATGTCTGAAAGAGAAGAAAATGATATTATTCTAGGACATGTGAAGTCCACTGATCCGTACTGCAGCAACCAATTCAAACTAGGGCCCCTCTTAAGGAGGTAAAATCTCAGCTCATGTTGCTATAGAACTAGGGAGGACTTGCAATTGTTAGAAACGCCCTTGCTCACGAAAAAACCACATGTGTGGCCTGCATCTTTGACCGAGCGTTCAACGGGGAAAGCCGCGGTATGTGTGTGACATGCATGCTGGCTGAGTGTTGGAATGTTAATGTGTGCGAGTGTTGTGAGCGCAAACGCATTATTGTGTAAGATGAAGAAGTCATCTTCGTCGATGATGAAGTTCTCGGGGCCCCTTCGGTCGTTTTGTGGGGAGTTCCAACGCCGCCACTAACGGATTAGGGTGATCCTTTAACTTATCCAAATATCTCATTGATATTTCTTTAAAGAGGGCAGATTTATATTGAGGTGCAAATCTACATTCCTCATGTAATAGGGAGCACTGGTTTCTCGGCGCATGAAGCGACTCTGAAGCACTTGTGAAGTGGTTTCAGTCGCTCTTCTGGAACGAGTTCTACAGGGTCTCGACAAAAACGGGTAGGGGGGGAGGGGGCGGGAGTGACGACAACCCAAGGGCCTCTTAGGGAGGTAAAAGCGATTTCCTGAGTGACTGTCTGCTTTTTATGAGCTTCACATGTGGCGGAATAGATGTCATCATATCGGTTAAGGTCTCATCGGCATGTCATGGACCCTACTTATCAGTGGAAGAAGATCCGGCTGTCCATTGATGGTGGAAAGTGCGGCAAACCCAAATCCATACAAACATACCAGTGACGGGGAGCAGTCCATGTCTGCCCTGTATGATGAGTAGCGAACCTTCTACTCCAGTCATGTCAGTTTTGTTGGCGGTTTCATTGAAAGCTCTTTTTCTAGCAGCTCCTTTTCTCTAACAGCCTGGCTCTAATCCAGACTGATAGAGAAAAGGAGATATCTAAAATCACGTGAGCGAATGTGCAGTCCCTCGCTTACTATGTGAATACCGCAGAATACCGACGTGAAGTACAGGCATCTTGTCCTTCCGCGTTTCGTTGTGAGTGAGGTAACCGGAGGCTCACACCCCCTACCCTTGGAAGCCGACAACGTATCTGCAGTCGCTCTGGTGGTGCAAATGCACCTGGGCGACGGTAATCACTTACCATCAGGTGTGGCGCAAGCTCGTTTAACCCCTATACCATAAAAAATTGTCATAAGAATCATTTTAAATTGTATTTCAAATATTTTGAGGTTATGGGTTGTATTACTAACATCAAATTTTTTGACCTTTGAAATTCACTGAGCCACGATACAAATAAACAAAGAAATGGCACGACATTAAACTTAGACCGGCGGTCGGAGCATTCAATTTATTTTCTGTTTATTCGTTACATTGGTCTCTAACATAATATTTGTTTTCATTTATTTTCATCTGTATTGTTATTTTACCGTTTTCATTGGTAATTTCCTCCGCTTGTCACCCATAGAGGAAGACAGACACCCAGATGGCAGAGGCAACCCTATTGACAATAAATAGCGTTTCCTCAACCCACTTATCAATTCGGGAGAAGACGATGAGTAACGAGTCACATCGTGTTACCGGAGATTTTTTAGGCGTTTTTTTTAGTCGTCTCTTACGACAAGAAAGAATTAAGATACGCTCAACATAGACCTCAGGGTTTTGGAGCGGAGAAACTTTCCGCGCGCTTAACTAGCGCGAGCTGGCCGGCTGCACGTGTCCTTGACATGTTTTAAAAGAAAAGCTTTTTTGGGCTCAACCATCATTATCATCTTTTCAGCCTATCAGAAGTCCACTGCTGAACATAGGCCTCCCCCAAAGATTGCCACGAAGCTCGGTCCTGAGCCACCTGCATCCATCGACTTCCCGCAACACTGCGCAGGTCGTCACTCCATCTTATGGGGTGACGTCCCACGCTATTGCTTTCTAAAAGTAAGTACTGGTAGTAGAAAAAAAAAATGTAAATTTTAATCGGACGTTATTGAAAATTCCCTTTGTAACCATATTCTATTTATTTTTTAGATTTCGTTAAAATAGACATGTTTATTTGCAACACTGCCTTCTATTCTACAAACCACCATTTCGAAGTTTAAAATGTAATTCGCTGACAAAGAGTCGGTTTCTGCCAGCCGTTGGTTGCTTATGTCGTTGTTTATAGAACAGACAAACAATGCAGCTGCAATCTCAGACCCCGCGAACAACTAACGGGGAATACAAAAGAGGACAATACAGGTCGAAACTCGAGCAACAATAATGGCTTCTTGTAGTTTTTAAACCGTTTCGTCGCATTGTCTTTCACGTAACTTATTCTAAAGATATATATATAAAAAATTCAGTGCAACGTGTATGAAACATACATAAATAAATATAGAGTAAGGTAAAGTGGCAGCTTGTAAAGTTCCACTTCTGGACAAGGACTCCTCTCAATATTCAAGAGACTTTTGTATCCGTAAAGAGGCAGTCACGTTGCTCCAATGCAAGCCTTCGGACGAACCGACATGACCTCAAGTTTTTTATAATATTTCTCATAGAACTTGGTGAATTCATCATTTAAAACAACAATTAATGTTGCTCAAACATGCCAGACATAAACCATTCGACTTATTTATTTGACGGCCAACAATACGGCCTTGTTGGTAGTGACCCCAACTTCGAAGCTGAGGGTGCAAATCTACCTAGGGACTAACATTTCTATGATGAATATAAATGTTTGTACCGAGGTCGTGGATGTTTATATACGTATGTACGGTTATTTATTTACATATATATCTACATGTTTTATTACCATCCAGTTACCAAGACTCAGAGAAGTCTAGCTTGGAACTGAATGATATGTGTGAATGTCCGATATATTGTTCAGACTGGCTGGGTGCCGCATGGTATCAGAGTAAACAGGTAAGGTATATAATAACATCAGGATGTCGGGAACATAAAAACAAAAATTAAACGTAATTTTTAAAACGTAATCAGTTCATTACAAATGTATAGTGTTCGCATAAATACAAGAAATCTCTAACATATGATTAGGCTTGGAATAATCTAATGTTAAATAAAAAATGTCTTGAAATTATATAATATTGCAAAGCTTGTATACCACTAAGTAGATCATATAGGACATAAACAAAATGTTAACATCTTTACATTTATCACATATGATCAACAAATAAATATTTATTATCATGGAGAAATTGAAAAAAAATATATTTCAAAGACATGGCAAGCCCGTCACATGCGAATTGAAGCAATATTTAGTATGCCTGTAAGTTCCCACTGCTGGGAAATGGCCTTCTTCTTGAATATCTGAGAGGGTTTTGGGACCGGGAAGGACCCGCTACGCTGCTCCAGTGCAGGTTTGCTTCACATATCCTCGAAATAATATTTTTATTATTTCTCAGACATCCAGGTTACTTCACGATGGGTACCACGGCTCATCTAGGGTACCACGGCTCATCTAGGGTACCACGGCTCATCTAGGGTACCACGGCTCATCCAGGGTACCATGGCTCATCTAGGCTACCACGGCTCATCTAGGGTACCACGGCTCATCTAGGGTACCACGGCTCATCTAGGGTACCACGGCTCATCTAGGGTACCACGGCTCATCTAGGGTACCACGGCTCATCTAGGGTACCACGGCTCATCTAGGGTACCACGGCTCATCTAGGGTACCACGGCTCATCTAGGGTACCACGGCTCATCTAGGGTACCACGGCTCATCTAGGGTACCACGGCTCATCTAGGGTACCACGGCTCATCTAGGGTACCACGGCTCATCTAGGGTACCACGGCTCATCTAGGGTACCACGGCTCATCTAGGGTACCACGGCTCATCTAGGGTACCACGGCTCATCTAGGGTACCACGGCTCATCTAGGGTACCACGGCTCATCTAGGGTACCACGGCTCATCTAGGGTACCACGGCTCATCTAGGGTACCACGGCTCATCTAGGGTACCACGGCTCATCTAGGGTACCACGGCTCATCTAGGGTACCACGGCTCATCTAGGGTACCACGGCTCATCTAGGGTACCACGGCTCATCTAGGGTACCACGGCTCATCTAGGGTACCACGGCTCATCTAGGGTACCACGGCTCATCTAGGGTACCACGGCTCATCTAGGGTACCACGGCTCATCTAGGGTACCACGGCTCATCTAGGGTACCACGGCTCATCTAGGGTACCACGGCTCATCTAGGGTACCACGGCTCATCTAGGGTACCACGGCTCATCTAGGGTACCACGGCTCATCTAGGGTACCACGGCTCATCTAGGGTACCACGGCTCATCTAGGGTACCACGGCTCATCTAGGGTACCACGGCTCATCTAGGGTACCACGGCTCATCTAGGGTACCACGGCTCATCTAGGGTACCACGGCTCATCTAGGGTACCACGGCTCATCTAGGGTACCACGGCTCATCTAGGGTACCACGGCTCATCTAGGGTACCACGGCTCATCTAGGGTACCACGGCTCATCTAGGGTACCACGGCTCATCTAGGGTACCACGGCTCATCTAGGGTACCACGGCTCATCTAGGGTACCACGGCTCATCTAGGGTACCACGGCTCATCTAGGGTACCACGGCTCATCTAGGGTACCACGGCTCATCTAGGGTACCACGGCTCATCTAGGGTACCACGGCTCATCTAGGGTACCACGGCTCATCTAGGGTACCACGGCTCATCTAGGGTACCACGGCTCATCTAGGGTACCACGGCTCATCTAGGGTACCACGGCTCATCTAGGGTACCACGGCTCATCTAGGGTACCACGGCTCATCTAGGGTACCACGGCTCATCTAGGGTACCACGGCTCATCTAGGGTACCACGGCTCATCTAGGGTACCACGGCTCATCTAGGGTACCACGGCTCATCTAGGGTACCACGGCTCATCTAGGGTACCACGGCTCATCTAGGGTACCACGGCTCATCTAGGGTACCACGGCTCATCTAGGGTACCACGGCTCATCTAGGGTACCACGGCTCATCTAGGGTACCACGGCTCATCTAGGGTACCACGGCTCATCTAGGGTACCACGGCTCATCTAGGGTACCACGGCTCATCTAGGGTACCACGGCTCATCTAGGGTACCACGGCTCATCTAGGGTACCACGGCTCATCTAGGGTACCACGGCTCATCTAGGGTACCACGGCTCATCTAGGGTACCACGGCTCATCTAGGGTACCACGGCTCATCTAGGGTACCACGGCTCATCTAGGGTACCACGGCTCATCTAGGGTACCACGGCTCATCTAGGGTACCACGGCTCATCTAGGGTACCACGGCTCATCTAGGGTACCACGGCTCATCTAGGGTACCACGGCTCATCTAGGGTACCACGGCTCATCTAGGGTACCACGGCTCATCTAGGGTACCACGGCTCATCTAGGGTACCACGGCTCATCTAGGGTACCACGGCTCATCTAGGGTACCACGGCTCATCTAGGGTACCACGGCTCATCTAGGGTACCACGGCTCATCTAGGGTACCACGGCTCATCTAGGGTACCACGGCTCATCTAGGGTACCACGGCTCATCTAGGGTACCACGGCTCATCTAGGGTACCACGGCTCATCTAGGGTACCACGGCTCATCTAGGGTACCACGGCTCATCTAGGGTACCACGGCTCATCTAGGGTACCACGGCTCATCTAGGGTACCACGGCTCATCTAGGGTACCACGGCTCATCTAGGGTACCACGGCTCATCTAGGGTACCACGGCTCATCTAGGGTACCACGGCTCATCTAGGGTACCACGGCTCATCTAGGGTACCACGGCTCATCTAGGGTACCACGGCTCATCTAGGGTACCACGGCTCATCTAGGGTACCACGGCTCATCTAGGGTACCACGGCTCATCTAGGGTCGGTCGGTAATGACATCCTGCTATCTCTCTGAAGTCCCCATTTCATATTCGGATCTCTGACATTTCCACTATGTAGAATACATTATATATTGAGTGACATTTGATTAATTTTTTTTTTCATATCGGCGACTTTCAATAGATTCCTCCAAGATAGAGCCAGTCGTTAAAATGACACGACGTTACCTGATCGCAATATGTGCAGGGAAGTTACGTAATATTTCCGATCACTATTATAATGCTGTAAAAAAGTAAAGTAAAGTAACAGCCCTTTAGTGTCCACTGCTGGGTGAAGGCCTCCTTCTCAAATACTAGTATCAGACAGAGTGTGGGAGCCGCGCTGCTTTAGTGCAGGTTGGCGGGCTTCACATTTCGTCGCAATCATATTTTTATTATTTCTCAGACATGCAGGTTTCCTCACAATGTTTTCCTTCACCGTTGAGCACGTGGTAAATACAGCACTTAAAATTGTTATTAACAATTTTAGTGGTGTCGGCACTGGGGATCGAAGCCAGGTCACTGGCGCTCTATGGCACTAAAGTGAGCGCCCTGACCACTAGGCTACCACGGCTCTTATATAATGCTGCATAAATATACGGCTTTTACTGCTGCTCTAATGAGCCGGCCGGCACGACCGGGGCTGTAACGCGGACTTGCAGAGGCAGGCCGGCATGAAGTACTGGCAGAGGCATCTCGTGCTTTCGAGTTGCGTTCGGTGAGTGAGATAACAGGAGGCCCTGTCCCCCTCCTCAACTCTAAACATCATTAAAGGCCGGCGACGCACTGCAGGATGTGTACCGACCCCGCTTTATCATTTGCCTCCTTTTACCATAAAGAAAAAAAAAACTCTAACATGTTTTATGTCCTTTTTTTATGGGAAAGGCGACAAAACGAGCAAGCGGTTCACCTGATGGTAAGTGATTACCGTCGCCCACGTACATCCGCAACACCAGAGGTGCTTCAGGTGCGATGCCGGCTTATAAGGGAGATGTGAGGAAGGACGAGGATGGGGATGGAGAGAGGTGGCCCCTCCGGTTACCTCACTCACCGAACGAAACGCATAAGCACAAGATGTCTCTACTTCATGCCGGTATTCTGCGAGGCTGTATTACCGATCCGGTCGAGCCGGTCCCATTCCAGGAGCAGCAAAAGCCGCCGCTTGGCTCTACCACGTTTAAAGAATTATAATATTACACATATATTTATATATATGTTTGTTTTCCTGAAAATAACTTGCAAGAAATACTGGATGTAGTAGATAACTTACCACAGAACTTTCAGTTCACTTACCTTTGCTTATTGTTTAAAAGACACTTTTAAGTGAGGCTTCAGACAACAAAGATGCAATCTCTCTTTTCTTGGGCATAACAATAGCAGTTCAACAGGTCGCATCTCAAACTAAAATTAAAAAAATCAATGCTATCGTGAAGTATTTAACTTGTAAATAATTAAAAATAAAATTACTTTCTTTCATAAAATATTCTGTTTATTTTGTAGTATATAGTGTCGTACAGATATCATGAATAAATAAAATCAGATTTTTTTTTAAGTGACATTTATTTAAGTTACGGACAGAAGATATTTTTGTAATATAGTCTTTAGTAAGATGTAAATGTAGTACTGTTCTGTAACTTGGAGTTAAAATAACAACTCCTTAGATAAGAATTATTTCGTGTTAATTAATACAGTGTGTTATGATACAGTTTATAATTATAACCCTTGTTTATTAAAACGTTTAATTTATATTATATATTATATTTTATTTAAAGGCTCTGTAGCCTTAGAAACAGACATACACCTGCAGCACCTCTGGTAGTACAGATGTACGTGGGCGACGGTAATCACTGACCGACAGTTGAACCGCTGGCTGGTTTGCCGCCTTTCCTATAAAAAAAATACATACAGTCGAAAAACATTTCTCCTCTTTCTGGGGCAGTCGGACAAATGGTAAAAATGGTTTCTTTTTAACAGATAATAAAAATTACAGAAAAAATACTTAAGCATTTTAAAAGACTAAATAACTTAACAAACGTTTTTGAAAGAAGCTCTCTATTTGTAACGTCCAAGGCATATTAATTTTTTCACAAAACAAGATGGCTGTCTATTAAATATTCATAAAAAGACGTAAGACGCGGCTGTTCATTAAAGAAACAAAAGTATTATCGTGTCCCTGCGAATTAAAACGGACGGACAACTGAAATTATCAAGAGAAAGAAAAGAGACGTTTTGTTTTAATTATAACAAGTAACATTTTGACGTTTTCTTTGGACGCTCGTTTATGACACGATCAATTCTGGTCTTATGTAACAATAATGTCTTGCAGCTTTAATTAAATTTAAATATTTACATTTCCCACTGTAAGTTTATTCATGGCACATGGAAAAGCTCACTCTTTTTCGAAGAGTAACCATGACAACCAGCTAAACGAGTAAAGAGCAAGGGGCTAATACAACCACCTTGCTGACAAATGGTGGGAAGTAGAATCTCCAGTGCGATGGTACAAACAATGCGCTCTCTGACCCGCTTGGTGAATGTGGGTAAATCTTTTATAAAAATCATATTCCAATTCTTTTTACAAATTAATAAAATTTCTTGTAAACGTTAAGCCGATAAGTGAGAAATTGATAAAGGAAATTTAGAGAGAAAAGTCGTTGAGTTCCTTACACCTATAAAAAATGATACGTGGTAGCCTAGTGGTGAGGGCGCTTGCATTGGTTACACCGACAGAGTTTCATAGAGCGCCAGTGACTCGGGTTAGATCCCCGATACCGGTACCACTAAAATTGTTAATAGCTACTTCAAGTTCTGTATTTACCACGTATTCGGCGGTGAAGTAAACATGCATGTCTGGCATATAATAGAAAATATTATTTCGAGGATATGTGAAGCCAGCCAACCCTCGCTGGAGCAGCGTGACGGGCCCTTCCCGGCTCCAAAACCCTCTCAAGTATTCTAAAAGGCTACTACTTTACTTTTTTACTTTATGTTCGAATGTGATTTATTTTCAAAAAGAGTATAATAACTTATGCTTACCTCTTCAGAAGTACATTTATATGCTTGATGTTGTGTTTCGCGTAAATGAATCACTAAACTGTCATGTCGTGACGGATGTGTATCAAAGAACGCATTCGTTTCGGCAACGATTTCAGCTCGCGGAGATGTTTGATTATTCGTTTCACTTTCGATCGCGAACACAAGGATCCCCGCGTAGACTTCATTCTGTACATACGTACAATACATAGCTCTGATATATATATATATCCATCTCTATCTCACAACGCCATCGTCACCTGCATTTCGTACACCGTACTTGCTAAGAAGTGAGACTCAGACGAACGAATGACGGTGGAAAATCCTTTCGAATTCGCCAAACCCCAGATTTCATAGCCTAGAGATAGGGGTGGTAGTGCCTCCGAGCTCGACGGTAATCTGTGTTTTTTACATACATTGGCTTGGGCTTTGGGATTGGGACCCAGGACCCGTCTCTCTGCAGTCAGGTATGTTAACCACCAAGCCACAATCTGATGTTAATATAAAAAAGGGAAACAAACACGTAAGTCATGCATTAGTCTGAATATTCAACAAAATTAGACATTTTTATTTTATTTCGTAATACATTTTTTAAACACTTGCTGTCATTCGATTGAGCTGAAATTTGGCATACGTTACTTTAAGTTCTGTACTATATAGTTCATAATGCATTAACATGGTACCGTGAGGACCTGATCTGAAGATGAACCCGAATGCAGGCCTTACCAATGCCTCAACTAAATCATATAGTTTATCCTGTTCGCACTTGTGTTTAGGGTCGTTGGATTTATCTCGACAAGTACTGTATCCCATTGTGGGAATGTACATTACATTACACAAGGCATGTTTTTAATAATTTACTTATACGATAAAACACACGACACGAGAAAACCATGACAGTTTTGTATATTTTCTCTTGGTCAGATGAAATTGTAAATATCACAAAGGGTTTTGACCCCACAGAGGGTCGACCGGTAACGACATCCTGACGTCAATTTATGTTAGATGATAGTAGATGGAGGTTCCATTTGATATTTGAACCTTAGACATTCCTACTATTGCGTTGAATGAATTTTGAAAATGTTTGCTGTTGGATATTATAAATCCATACTACACACTAACATATGGAAGCGAAAGCTGGGTATGGCAGAAGAGGCATGAAAGCAGGATAAATGCAGTAGAAATGAGAGCGTTAAGAAGTATGATTGATGTGAAGATATCTGACAAGGTTCGAAATCATGTGATAAGAGAGCGTTGTGGCGTGAAAGACAATGTAAGGACACGAATTGAGAAAGGGATGCTGTGCTGGTTTGGACACGTGGAGAAGATGAATAAAAGTAGGTTGACGAAACAAATATATGAGGCGAGCGTAAATGCATTCAATTCAATCCATTGGGAGAGGAAGACCTAGGCGAACATTTCACGATCAAATCGGAGAAAAGGCCAGGTCAAGAATACTCTAAACCAACGAGTATGCATGCGAAGATTGATGAAAGTGGGAGAAGCGAAAGACGTATGTCAGGATCGTGACAAGTGGAAGAAGATTATCTCTGCCTACCCCGTTGGGAAAAAGGCGTGAATATATACATACATACTACACAAATGCGTAAGTTGCTCTATCGACCTGCAGCTCCTCTAGTGTTGCAGATGTACCTGTGCGTCGGTAATCACGCCGTATGTTGCTATTGTATTAGTGTTTTATATAAGCACTTACGCCTGTCACAAATAGGAGCATACAGTAGAGCCAAGCGGCGCCTTTTGCTGCTGCTCCAATGGGCCAGCTCGACCGGGTTGGTACCGCGGCCTCGCAGAATATCTGCGTGAAGAGAAGGCATCTTGTTACATCTGCAGCACCTTTAGTGTTGCAGATGGTAATCACTTACCATCAGTGGAGCCGCTTGCTCGTTAACCTTCTTTCCCACAAAAAAAAATTAACAAATAATCGGATCTCTCTGTACCCTTCGAGCCGGAACACAATAGCAGTGCACTGATGAGCGACTGAAATAGGTAGGGAGATAGTCTCTACCTACGCCCTACCACCTACAAAAGAACAGGCCAATTATAAAACGGGTACATAAGTTACGTGAAACGCAACGAAGGCCTCAAAACACAGGCTCGAACTCGGGACACCTGATTCGGTACTATTTATTATAGTCCTTTTTATTAAAAACGAAGAGGTACCTAAAATAAGAATCTCTATTTGAACGTCTGAAGCAACGATCTCGTGAAATCAATTCAGGCGTATATATTCAAGTCATGAAATATTAATGCTGTTTGCGAAACCACTGAAAACACTTCGTTGTGGATTCAAACAATCTGTATTGAGGGGGGAAAAATCCACAGTTACATCTTATCTATGTTCTAAAACTGTTGAATGAAATGGATTTGAATTAGCGCATCGTTAAAGGTGCGAGGTGTCTGGTGCTGGAATCACCAATCCCCTTGTCGAGCGTGGCGTTTATGGCACGTCCAGGGATAATGGGGATGGGAGACGCCTATTTCTTGCAGTGGACCATATTTATAGGCTATTTAATGTAAAAAAAGTTTTTAGAATTGCGTCTATAAAATTTTAAATCTTACAATAACCAATTTACCATAAGCTTAGTTAAAAATGACCTTGCACTTGTGGCGCGAACTCGAGGAGCGATGGTTGTGTCTTTGTTATTTATTTTTTTTAAGTTTTGATGTACGTGTATACATTCAATAGGAAGTTATAACGCAAGTGCTTGTGAATGTGTGCTTTTAATCGACGTTTTACATTTTGGCGCCAGCAGTCCGACAGGTTTTAGTTCAATGTTGCTTATCGTTTTACCGTCAATGTACTTGTTATAGTATCACTTCGACATTGGCAAATAGTTAAGCACTGTTGCCATATGGGGCTTCGGACTCGAGAAAAGAAAGTAACCGTATCCTTTATGACGACTGCGTCCAACTATTTCATTTTAAATGAAAAGGTAAACAACTTAAAAGCCGTATATATATAGATAAGCAAATACACGGACTAATGTAGAATGCTATTTTGTGTTAAACTATTCAAAGAAATATCATATAAACAAGCGTAAAAGATCTCAACGCTGTATATTATCAAATAGAAACAAAAGACGGAGTGGAGTACGTTTCCACGTGTCACTTGATGATGCCATACTTCAATTAATTAATACTTCTTTAATAACGAATCTACGAGAAAGAGGTAAAGCGCGACAGATTCCATCAAAATGTTCAAGATGATGTTAATATCAGAAGGGCCTTTACTAAAGCAAACGCATTTTTTCTTCTTATTAACAAGAGAGAAATGGCGTCAATCTTCGTAATGATACTTCAAATACCTACTCACGGCGCTGAGAGTCATTGAATTCATTTAATGAAATTTATTACGTTAAATGAAAACTCCAGCGAGCGTGAGCCGTCACGTCACCTCGCAGAATACCAGCATGAAGCAGAGGCATCATGTGCTTCTGCGTCATCCCTCGCTCTCAAAGCCTGCAATGTTACACAACTATATAAATATTGTACTTCATCGTATAGATAAAATAAATTATGTAAACATAACTTTCATGTATCAAGATTAGGGACGATAGTTTAGAGCTGTTTACTTGGGAACAATGTTTACGAGAGATGGAAGGTACGTTGTGTGGAATGTGATTGAAAAGACGCTCTCCTTGGCAGCTAATATGGTGAATGGAGCATTGCATACTTTTATGAACAGCCTGATGATATCTCACAAAGGTCATTTGGCTGTGCATAGAGAGGTATTAGTTCCAATACTAACATATGGAAGCGAAAGCTGGGTAAGGCAGAAGAGGCATGAAAGCAGGATAAATGCAGTAGAAATAAGAGCGTTAAGAAGTATGATTGATGTGAAGATATAATGTGATCAGAGACCGTTGTGGCGTGAAAGACGATGTAGTGACACGAATTGAGAATGGGATGCTGAGCTGGTTTGGACATGTGGGTTGACGAAACAGATAAATAAGGCGAGTGCAAATGGTAGAGTCGGGAGAGGAAGACCCAGGCGAACATTTCACGATACAATTGGTGACGTCTAAACCAGAGTACTCTAAACCAGACGTATGTCAGGACCATAGCAAGTGGAAGAAGATTGTCTCTGCCTACCCCGTTGGGAACAAGGCGTGAAAATATACATGCATAACTTTAGTGTACACAAAAAAAAAAAAATAATACTCTTTCACAGTCACCTTAAGAAGTGACTACTTTCGTTTGTTAATTATTGTCTTTATTTACGTTAATTTTATACATGATAGAGCCAAGTGGCAACTTTTGCTGTTAGAATGGGCCGGCTCGACTGAAATGGTTCCACGCTCTCTTCTTAGAATACCGGCGTGAAGTAGAGGCATCTTGAGCTTCTGCGTCATCCCTCGCTCTCAAAGCCTGCAATGTTACACAACTATATAAATATTGTACTTCATCGTATAGATAAAATAAATTATGTAAACATAACTTTCATGTATCAAGATTAGGGACGATAGTTTAGAGCTGTTTACTTGGGAACAATGTTTACGAGAGATGGAAGGTACGTTGTGTGGAATGTGATTGAAAAGACGCTCTCCTTGGCAGCTAATATGGTGAATGGAGCATTGCATACTTTTATGAACAGCCTGATGATATCTCACAAAGGTCATTTGGCTGTGCATAGAGAGGTATTAGTTCCAATACTAACATATGGAAGCGAAAGCTGGGTAAGGCAGAAGAGGCATGAAAGCAGGATAAATGCAGTAGAAATAAGAGCGTTAAGAAGTATGATTGATGTGAAGATATAATGTGATCAGAGACCGTTGTGGCGTGAAAGACGATGTAGTGACACGAATTGAGAATGGGATGCTGAGCTGGTTTGGACATGTGGAGAGGATGAATTAAAGTAGGTTGACGAAACAGATAAATGAGGCGAGTGCAAATGGTAGAGTCGGGAGAGGAAGACCCAGGCGAACATTTCACGATACAATTGGTGACGTCTAAACCAGAGTACTCTAAACCAGACGTATGTCAGGACCATAGCAAGTGGAAGAAGATTGTCTCTGCCTACCCCGTTGGGAACAAGGCGTGAAAATATACATGCATAACTTTAGTGTACACCAAAAAAAAAACAAGTCGAAAAGTAAATTAAAAGAAATCGTACACGTACAATGAGCAGGCAAACGATCTTCTCCCGGCAACCTTTAGATGGATAAAAGCTTAAATGTAACACATTAAGACGGACGGACGGTCTTACATAAATATGGACAACAAATCAAACAATAAACCACATACACTAAAGGTAAATCTAATTACACAGATAAAATATCTTACGTAAAAAGAGGAATGTAATATTTTTTTACTAACATAAAAGCAGCACAGTGGATTAATAAACGAAAGGTTTGAGTTAGAAGTTGACAGCTTTCCAATAAAGTTTGAGTTAACGAAATTTTAAACTTTCTAAGTAAGCAACAGTCGTTATATTCGATGGAAGCTTTTCAATAAGAGCCAGTTTATGAGCCCTACTTTGAATGAGATACGGTTTTTAAATTAAAAATATAAATATGCTATGAATGGACGTGTGATATAGCCGTCAGAATTTGCCTCCCCCTATTCTGTTAGGAACATTGTATACTTTTTCGCCACATGCTATATTTACTTGCTTGCGTTGTTACTGAAGAACTGATAGGAGCTACCGAGTATTGGCCTAATTCCTGTGACTGAAAAATAAATATATTTATGTGGCAGGTATGTATCTGGTAAAGATGTTACTGTGTGACAAAGAGTAAGTGAAATAGAAATCGTGTGAGTGTGACGCAAGAAGTAAGTGAGATAGGATGCATGAGAGAGCGAGAGAGAAATAAAAAAGGGAAGATGGCGTAAGACGTGTACACAGGTGTCGGGTTAATTTTTAAGTTTCATCAAAATAAATTCACTGAATACTCAAGATTACTTTAATTTCTGCTCCCACCCATATTTAATATGAACAAGTGTTGTACATAATGTAAGTACTTCAACAGACACAAGCTTATAATACTCCGTAGATACAATCACCGTATGCACTCTATACATTTCCACAAAAAAGCCCAGTAAATGCTTAAAAACTTTCTTCTATTGAGATACAAAAAATATATTAAATAAAGACTTAATATAAAGGATTATTATGCTATAAAGAAATGCGCGGTAGATAGTACCACCTGGGATTGAGTTCATAGCTCCCAAGTCGTTTCTAAATGTTTTTAATGTTTAATCGTTATAGTGTCCTATTAAAAACATTTGTTTTATGATAAAGGCGAGAAACGAGCTAGCGGTTCACCTGATGGTAAATTATTACCGTCGCCCGCGTACATCTACAACACCAGAAATGCTGCAGGTGCGTTGCCTAAGGGTATTTGAGAGTTGAGACGGAGGTGGATGGGGAGCCTCCTACTGTGAGCCTCTGGTGGGCCATGGGTCTTCGGTTACGTCACTGACCGAACGAAACGCAGAAGCTCGAGATGTCTCTACATCGCACTATTTCTACCACGCCGATATTCTCCGAGGCCGTGGTATTATCCCGATCGAGCCGGCCCATTCGAACAGCAGCAAAAGCTGCCGCTTCTTTCTACCACGTTTAAACAAGTTTTTGAGGGATAATGCTGTTCGCGTCCGTGGGCTATAGCTCTAGATACCCACACGTGTCCCTTGGGTAGCGCCAAATGAACGGCACCATCTGGTGGTAGATTTCGGCCGCGGCTTGTTACCACCCTCTTGGCAAAGCCTTGCCGCCAAGTGATTTTTATCGCGTTTCGGCATGATGCCATGAGCCATCTTGGAAGGGGAGTCTAGGCAGTTGCATGGTGGAGCGAACCGGTTCCGATACTGCGTGGTGTCTGTACTGGGTGACTGTTCGAGGAGGGTAGCGGGATCCTAAGCACGGTCTTCCGCTGGCCGACCGCAGGTAGTAGGGGGCCCAACTAGTAGGTTAGCCACCTATGAAAGACTGCCCCGCCAACTCGCGAAAAATCCCAGGATGCGTCATCGTGCTGGTTGGCGACCAGATGCAAGGGCCCGGTGAACATCTTTGGGGGGGTTAGGGCGTCTCCGCGCGCTCCAGACCAGTCTCCCATCAGTGCAGCACTATGATTGTACCGCTTGGTATTCGTTTTAGCTATGCCTCGCCTAACTGTCCCCTTTCTGTATGTCTGTTCACCAAAAAATAATAATGAAAAAAGTAAAAAATAAGAAACTGGTTAAACAGCGGTTGCACTCCCTTGCACTAAAAGTGCACCTCTCCAACATCCGAGGTCTGCATTCCAATCTCGTTCCAGTCCATCACCACCTTGAGACTGAAAAACCACATCTGCTGTTCCTCACGGAGACGCAAATCAGATGTCCAGCTGATGCAGCATACTTGCACTACCCTGGAACACAACTTCAAATCTCGGGCTGGCACCTACGTGTATGCTCGTGATGACATCTGCTGTCGACGTCTCCAGTTTTTCCGTATTGTGGGTTCTGGTGAACACTGGCTTGGAGCTATATGGAGCTTCTTTCGGCTGTTTCTGCTCTGTCAGAGGAACCTCATTGCGAAACAGTGGTAGATTAATTATGACTTTCGACAAGTGAAATTTATGTTCCATTGACAGAAAATAAAGCGTCATTCCGTCAGACCTTTTGGCATCGTCTCTCAAAATTCCATTTGGCTACAAAATGTCCGGTAGACTGGCACTAGGATAACATAGGATACATTTCAAATATTTATCTCTATACCAATGAAAAATCGCGTTCGCTGTGATTCGTAACTTTTTAATAGAGCTAAATTTAGCAGAGATTACATTTTTCATTCCCCATGTGACGTTGTGCCAACGCTCGCATTCAACTAATTAGTTGGCTCTTAATTAATTCCATTAGGGGCTGGCGAGTCACAGATTATCCTTCCGCCTCATGATTAAAAACTCCAATGACTGTTTGCTTTTGAGAATTATGCATGTTATACATCAACATTATCCGCGTTTACCTCGTATTCAGTTTCATAAACAATGTTTTGATTAGATTTTAAAGACCCTATAATCTAATTACTTTGCCTACCTAATAAAAAGGTTTTTTTTTAATGGGAAAGGGGGCAAACAAGCAAGCGCCTCACCTGATGGTAAGTGATTACCGTCGCCCACGTACATCTGCAACACCATAGGTGCCGAGCCTTTTAAGGGTATTTGGGAGATAGGAAGGAGGATGAGCAGAGGGTTGGGGAGGGGAGTGAGCCTCCGGTTATCGCACTCACCGAACGTAATGCAGAAGCGCACGATGCTTTTAATTCACCTGATATTACCCCGGTTGAGCCTGCCCATTCCAGTAACAGCAAAAGTCGCCGCTTGGCTACACCACGTACAAAGTGATTACCGTCACCCACATCTGCAATACTAGAGAGGCTGCAGGTGCGTTGCCGAGCTTTAAATATGGGGGATAGGGGGGGAGGGGGGAGTGGGGCTCCGGTTGCGTCAATCATCGAACGAAACGCGGAAGCACGGGGCGTCTCCACATCACGCCGGTATTCTGCGAGGTCGTAGTATTACCACGGTCGTGCCGGCCCATTAAAGCTGCAGCAAAAGCCGCCGCTTGGCTCTACCACGTAAAAGTAGCTTAGTGGACAGGCCGCTCGCTTATTTCGTAGTATGCGAGTTGTAGTTATGCACTTAAAACTTAAACACTTATAATTGCTATTAAATTATAAGTGTTTACAACTACGAAATCATTATTTATAGTGAGAACATACTTAAGTCACATACTGAAATAGGTTTCAGTGGATGTTTGTTACAAAAAAGTTTAATTATAAGAAAAAAATCAATACTTTAATTATTATTAAACTGTTCTGTTTATTTTTTCCTATACTTTTTTTTTTACCTTTATTTTAAATTGTTGTTTTTGTTTGGTTATATGTATATACGTACATCTGGGTATGGCCCCACGAGCCATACCCAGATGTACGTGGGCCACAGGTACCACGAACCGTGGTAGCCATGGCGGAGGAGTCAAGAGGGACCAGCAGCAGGCAAAGGCCTCCTTCTTATTTGAGTATTTATCTGAGAGGGTTTAGGAGCCGGGAACGACGCGCCACGCTTCTCCGGTGCGGGTGGGCGAGCATTAACATATCCTCAAAATAATATTTTTTTATTATTTCTCGGACATGGTAGGTTTCCTCACGATGTTTTCCTTCAGCGCCAGCATACAGCACTTAAAATTGTTATCAACAATTTTAGTGGTGCCGGCACCGGGGATCGAACCCAGGTCACTCCCGCTCTGTGAAATTAAAGCGAGCGCCTTGAACACTAGGCTAATGCGGCTCTAAATGAAATATATTACCATGAAATTGTTCCATTACATTATGAAACTGTTGCTTACTTATTTAATATGCTGTTCGCGAGGTACCTGCTTGACTGCCGGTGAATTGCCCTTTGAATTCGTCTTTTTCTTCCGAGGAACTCCCCGGGGTTGGAGCCCTTTATCAGTTAACGGAAATTTCGGCTTAATACAAATAGTTCCTTTACGTTTATTTTATTACAAACGGAAATAAATATGATGAAAGAAACGGCACAACTTTGCCTTCGTTTCTCTATAAATTTGATTCCACGAGTACAAATGTAATGTGAATTTGATAACAATATTCAAAGTACTGAAGGAATATTAAGAAGTTTCATTTATTTGTCATACAATGTATACGATATTTAAACATTTATTTACAATAACTACAACATAAACATCGTTATAGAGATCTATTCCTTTTTTTATTCTTTTTTTTAATCTTCCAAATACAAAGGCCGGCAACGCACCTATGGTATTGCTGATCACTTACCATCACCAGAGCTGCTTGCCCTTTTGCCCACTTTCCCGAAAAAAAAATCACTATTAAAATGTGTATTATACGAAGCGTGGCGTAAACGATATTTACTTCGCGCGGTCTTTAGTTCACACTACGCTCGGTCGCACCGTCCGTCCGTCCGTCCGACCGTCCTCTGCTCACGACGTCGCTGTGAAGTCAACAGGCAATGGGTAAACCCTTCTTGGAAGACGTTCGCAGACTCTTAAGGGACTACATGACGCGAGCATTGTCTTTATTAAAATAGTAAAAATGGGCGTGGCTGTCTGTGTAATATTTCGACATTGCAGCGGGAATTGTGTGTAACGTAGCTCTCCGATTCTCCTGGCGAAGCGAAGAGCGTGAGAGTGAACGTTTTCTCACATATGAGTATTTTCAACTTAAGGCTGGGAACAATGATTACGATGAATGAATAATGTTTAATTTCTTTCATCCATATCGTATAACGAGCTTGCACAGTTTAGGGTAGTTACATACATAATTTTTTATTGTATGGCTTTTTTAATAATATTTACATAGCTTTTTGGAATGTATAAATTGTTCGTGATCATTGAAAAGTTCACTGTTTTAAAACTTTCTGAGTATTATGTCATTTAATATGGTTGTTTAAGTGATGCTAAAAATAAATAAAAATAATAAGATCAATTTAATCTTATTTATTCGCTCTTGTGCCGGTAAATAAATGATTTGTTTTTTTTTCATTTGATTTCAGTTAATAAAAATATAGCGTTCTTTTGCAAGAAGTTTTCAGAGGATTCCGAATAGGTAATATAAGCGACTGGTGAAAATAAATACATTAATCAAATATACTGTCTCTTTTATCCTTTAAATTTAATTCGAATGCGCGGAAACTACTAAAAAAACAGCAAGTTCAACTAAACTAAACTTTTTTTTTTTAGTAAGTATGCTGCGAATAAGTATTCCGAAACCTACAAAGCTTTTGAATTAATAGGTTATAATTATGTGGAGAACACATCAGTGTGCACGCTCACAACGAACACTGCCCTCGTGGCGGTCGTTACGTCCGAGTCGAAAGGAATAACCATACATCAAACGAACCCGGCGGCCCGCAAATGCTAACAAAAATAAATGTGTTCCTCGATTCAGATTCGTCATAAAATACGACCACGGCGATTCAATTGCAGGTCGCCGAGCTCGATCAAATTATTTCATATGCATGTATGTATATATTCACGCCTCTTTCCCAACGGAGTCGGCAGAGACAATACTCTTCCACTTGCTACGGTCCTGACATACGTCTGGTTTAGAGTACTCTCGACCTGGCCTTTTTTCAGAACGTTACCAATTTGATCGTGAAATGTTCGCCTAGGTCTTCCTCTCCCGACTCTACCATTTACGCTCGCCTTTTATCTTTGTTTTGTCAACTTACTATGTCATATATATAAGAAAATCAGGATTTGTCTGACTATGTGACATGTAGTCGTAATTGAGATTTGTGTAATGAGAAATAAAGACTTGAAAAACTTGACTAAGACGTGATTGATTATTTAAGTGACACTGCGACTGACAGCTCCTAGATAATGTTATATGTCGCTGGTTAACTTCAGGAGAGTATCATTTATTCCTGTGGTCTAAAATTAGATTCAGCGAAGACCCTAGAACTTGATACGTAACCTATGTAACATACGTACATAGTAAGAAACATATAATTTTAACTTTAACCCCAAAACTTCACTGTCACTATATCCACCTAACCGTTGGTCAAGGCCAAGGATAATAAGGAGGCCGAAAGTGGATAAAAGGATACAGCCAGTCGGTTCCTCGTGGGAAGAGCGCAGTCAAAAAGGGTAGAGACGGCTTTTCTACGGCTGCTTCCAGAACTATAGGTGAGAGCTTGCGGCATTCCCGCATCCTCCGTTTCTTATTGTTTGACTCCTCCTTGGCAATTAGGTATGTGTGGTTTTCAACCGGCACAACTCAGAATCGTAACTGGTTCTTGAACTTTTATCGTTCCAGTCAATGTCAGAATTTCTAGCATGACAACAGAATATATTCTATTAATATTAAATTCTAATAAATATTTTTAATATCGGATAGCCTTATTTAAATCCGAATAAGAAACTATATGTAATCTAGTTCCCATGGTCTCTCAAAGTCGAAACTGTTTTTATTCAATTTAGGCTTCTTTAAAATCTGCACCGGTTCGTAAAACAACACCTTCACAGTGGAGGACCGGCAAGAGGCTCTAAGGTCTGTTGTTTCATAAATATATGCAATGCCCCATTCACCATATTACCTGCCATCGCTCTCCTTTCAATGTCACATTGGTACCTTCCATCTCTCGTAAAGATTATTCCCAACTTTCATCAATCTTCGCATGCATGCTCCTTGGTTTAGAGTACTCTTGACCTGGCCTTTTTTTCAGAACCTCTCCGATTTGATCGTGAAATGTTCCCCTAGGTCTTGCTCTCCCGACTCTACCATTTACGCTCGCCTCATATATTTGTTTCGTCAACTTACTATGTCATATATATAAGAAAATCAGTATTTGTCTGACTATGTGACATGTAGTCGTAATTGAGATTTGTGTAATGAGAAATAAAGACAATAGAACTTGACTAAGACGCGATTGATTATTTAAGTGACACTGCGAGTGACAGCTCCTAGACAATGTTATATGTCGCTGGTTAACTTCAGGACGGTATCATTTATTCCTGTGGTCTAAAATTAGATTCAGCGAAGACCCTAGAACTTGACTCGTAACCTAGGTAACATACGTACATAGTAAGAAACATATAATTTTAACTTTAACCCCAAAACTTCACTGTCACTATATCCACCTAACCGTTGGTCAAGGCCAAGGATAATAAGGAGGCCGAAAGTGGATAAAAGGATACAGCTAGTCGGTTCCTCGTGGGAAGAGCGCAGTCAAAAAGGGTAGAGACGGCTTTTCTACGGCTGCTTCCAGAACTATAGGTGAGAGCTTGCGGCATTCCCGCATCCTCCGTTTCTTATTGTTTGACTCCTCCTTGGCAATTAGGTATGTGTGGTTTTCAACCGGCACAACTCAGAATCGTAACTGGTTCTTGAACTTTTATCGTTCCAGTCAATGTCAGAATTTCTAGCATGACAACAGAATATATTCTATTAATATTAAATTCTAATAAATATTTTTAATATCGGATAGCCTTATTTAAATCCGAATAAGAAACTATATGTAATCTAGTTCTCATAGTCTCTCAAAGTCGAAACTGTTTTTATTCAATTTAGGCTTCTTTAAAATCTGCACCGGTTCGTAAAACAACACCTTCACAGTGGAGGACCGGCAAGAGGCTCTAAGGTCTGTTGCTTTCTTTTTTACGTTATATTGTCTACAATAAAAATGTCAATCTTAGGCATTACTAATCAACCAAAAATTTTTTTTTTTATATCAATTTGAACAATGTATTAGGGGAGTGACCCGCAGAGTGAGTGCTATTACACCTTTTTGTTCTCGATGTATTGATCTGTAATAAGTACGTTCTTATACTTTTGTAATAAATATATATTAAAAGTATAACAGATTATGGTACCAGATGTCTTAGAAATATGTAAATACAAAATAAATACCAGGCTGAAATATATATTAAAAGTATAACAGATTATAAAACCAGATGTCTTAGAAATATGTAAATACAAAATAAATACCAGGCTGAAATATATATTCAACAAATTCAGAATTACAATAATATACAGTATGATTGAAATAACAAAGGTAATTAAAAGGACGAACGGAATAAAATGACGAACATAAAGATAACAATATGAAGGTAAGAGGTAATAAGATATATAACATTACACTCTACAAAATCGTGTCAGAATTCATAAAGTTACGGCGTATTCATGCTTCGTTACAAAACTGATGCCATTTATATTGAATATATTTAGCGCCAATAATACGTAATTAATAGCGCCAGTAGTGATTATGGTGTTGGGCATGGGCACCATCGACAGATCAACATCGGAGTTTCGAACCCTCCATTCGAGTATTGTCGTGAACCACTCCGGATATTAGCTTTAAGTTTAGTTGGAGGTTAACAGGCATATTAGTAATCTCAAAAGCTGCTTGTATTTCTTTAGGCCCACCGTGCATACATTTTTTGGGCAGTGAACGAAACGGAGCCTTCACGCCCGGGTCGGTGACGCTGAAATCAAAGTACTAAATAATATCCCTCATACAAAATCTTGGCTTGGCTCTACCTAAAACGTACGTGGTAGAGCCAAGCCCCATCCGAAGAGGATGGGGCTTGGCTCTCTACCATTATCCAAATATCCTTAAAGGCCGGCACCTCCAGCTCCTCAATCGGACTATATTGTTGGAGATGTACGTGGACGACGGTAGTCACTTACCATCAGGCTAGCCGCTAGCTCGATTACCCTCTTTCTCAAATAAAATAATGTAATGTATAGAGAAGATTTACGGATTTTATCGCATACCGAACCGTCGGGATTTAAGAAAGCAAATTTTTTAAATCTCGACATTACGGTTGCTTTCCAGTGTGAAATCGGGCTACCTTCAGCTTCATAATTATTAACTTTTGGTCCGATCTACTCAGAATGAGCTCACTTCAACTTTTTTTTTTATGGAAGAGACGGCAATCGATCAAACGTCGCCCACATACATCTGCAACACCATAGATGCTGCAGGTGCGTTGCCGGTCTTCGAGGATATTTGGGAGATGGGAGGGAAGAGGAGGGGAATAGAGAGGGGGTGTGGGCCTCCGGTTACCTCACTCACCGAACGAAACGCAGAAGCACAAGATGCCTCTGCTTCACGCCGGTATTCTGTGAGGCCGTGGTACCAGTCGCCGCTTGGCTCTACCACGCTAAATTGATGCTTTTCGATTTCAAATTGCTTGGCAAGTCAACCTAGGCAGGAATCGGTGTTTGTTTCCGAAGACATGCGGTATGTCAAATCTAATGTAATGCTTACGGCGATGAAAAAAATAAATTAAACGCTTTGAAGTCCATAAATTCCAACGCGTCCATTACAAATGTGTAATGTTCGCGTAGATACAAAAATAGTTATGTATATATATACAAATATATATGTAATGATTGCATCGGATGGTCATGAGCTCATTTATTTTTCTTTCTCACGGAACAGATTAAATACTTAAGTAATATTTGTGCATGACCTACCCAAAAACAAAAGAGACAAAACAAATTTAGGCAAGGATTATAGTAAACTTTATTTTAAGGGTACCCCTCTGGGCGGGCTTGTCTTTGTGGAATAATTTCAAACTCGGCCAACTAGGGTGCGTCAGACGAACTTGATGAAGCTTATTCCATAAATGTCTTTTTATATTTTTAGAAGTCCGTTCTCATTTCCAATTTAGTACTATGGCAAGGAATGTTAAAATTTCTCTATAAAAAGGCGCTGGTGTTTAATAAAAAGACCCATTAATTAAATTGAAACATTATTTTTTTATTTTTTATTATTATACAAATATAATATAACTTCGTAGAAATATTATCGAGTTGGGAATTGTTATTTATGTAGTATCTTCTTCTATAAATATTAGATTATTTACACGATCTGTGCATTATCGTTCCACCATGTTATGAGATGGTTAATCGACCATGTGTCGGGCTCAAATCGTTCAGGGCGTTTCCTATAATCGACTCTGTCGACATCCATAGGGGAAGTAAGGGAGTAGTAGGAAGGGTGGTTTACACCGCCCCTACAACGCCAGGAGAACCAGGAGAGCGAACAGCGGTGGACCTGATGACTCACACTTCGAAAGCAGAGTCTTTCTTCTCCACTCTCTGTCGGGGCTGTGGGTGGAGTCGAGGAGGAGAGAGAGAGAGGCGCGTAGCAATATCAATACTCCTCTCCCCCGGCGACGCCACGCCGGCTGCGCTGTGCACTCCACTAAATACAGCAGACTCTCCGAGCCCAGTAAGAATGCTATATCGGACCGTTAACGAAGGTTGCCGTTCACTTCACAGTGAGTGACGAAACTACATCTAATACAAAACAGTCACGATAAAGGAATCCATTATCTGTCGAACGGTGAAACCTTTCAAGGCTTTCCCGCCGACAACTCTTAAGACACACACAAAAAAGACGGGGCCAGCAGTTTTGATGTAATCCTCTCCAATAAAATGTAATACGTTTTACTTGATCGCTCATATTTTTAAATAGCACACTCTCCTATGCATCATAAACGAACCCAGAGCGACCAACAACACTCCTGAAATGACCAATAAATTTTATCGCGCTAAATTACGCTGGAACAAAATGGAAACATAACTCCTATTTAACGTGCACCCGTATATTTGTTAAGAAGTAATTTGCAAAACTTGCTAGTGTTACCATTTTATATATTCACGCCGGTTTAGTAGAAAAGGAGAAAAATTCAAAAAAATATAAAATTTTATTTACTAGAAAAGCTTCTGCGAAGCGTGTCAGGATTAAGCTTCTATAAATATTAGATTATTTACACGATCTGTGCATTATCGTTCCACCATGTTATGAGATGGTTAATCGACCATGTGTCGGGCTCAAATCGTTCAGGGCGTTTCCTATAAACGACTCTGACGACATCCATAGGGGAAGTAAGGCAGTAGTAGGAAGGGTGGTTTACACCGCCCCTACAACGCCAGGAGAACCAGGAGAGCGAACAGCGGTGGACCTGTTGACTCACACTTCGATAGCAGAGTCTTTCTTCTCCACTCTCTGTCGGGGCTGTGGGTGGAGTCGAGGAGGAGAGAGAGAGAGGCGCGTAGCAATATCAATACTCCTCTCCCCCGGCGACGCCACGCCGGCTGCGCTGTGCACTCCACTAAATACCACCCACAGCAGACTCTCCGAGCCCAGTAAGAATGCTATATCGGACCGTTAACGAAGGTTGCCGTTCACTTCACAGTGAGTGACGAAACTACATCTAATACAAAACAGTCACGATAAAGGAATCCATTATCTGTCGAACGGTGAAACCTTTCAAGGCTTTCCCGCCGACAACTCTTAAGACACACACAAAAAAGACGGGGCCAGCAGTTTTGATGTAATCCTCTCCAATAAAATGTAATACGTTTTACTTGATCGCTCATATTTTTAAATAGCACACTCTCCTATGCATCATAAACGAACCCAGAGCGACCAACAACACTCCCGAAATGACCAATAAATTTTATCGCGCTAAATTACGCTGGAACAAAATGGAAACATAACTCCTATTTAACGTGCACCCGTATATTTGTTAAGAAGTAATTTGCAAAACTTGCTAGTGTTACCATTTTTATATATTCACGCCGGTTTAGTAGAAAAGGAGAAAAAATTCAAATTTCATTGTTCCAAAAATTTGCTTCTTTACCGGTATATTTTTACATGACAAATAGACACCATATTTAATGCAGAATATTCGCACTCTGTCATCTTGACATAACTTATAATAACCGGAAAAAAAAAAACACAGGGTTCCGACAGAATACCAGCGCTGTAGTTGTGGTTTAGCATTGCTACAGCATTATGCTGAGTCGGACACCGTTTTGTTGCTGCAACCCAATAAAATATTATTATTATTATTTTTTGTTATGTTAATTAAGTTTTCCTTATGTGTTACTTGAGTTGTGGCAATGAATAAAGTACTTTCTTTCTTTCTTTCTAATTACAAAAGACGAGAAGAAGAAATGGGAAGATTATTATCGGTTATTATACTGATATTGATATTGGGTATGTATTTAACAGTAATATGAATGTTTTCGATATAGAATAGCTTGTTATATTGTGGTGTTTCTAAAGATGTCGATTTCCCATAACACAAAATAACCAATTTCAAACATATTGTTAATTTCTCACGTCGTTGCTTTGTGCTCTGCAAAGCTGCAACCGTGCTCTTGCTGCAGCTCAGTTGAAGTCGCGGAGTAAGAGGAATATTAGTATGGGATGTATGGCGATGCGATGCGATGGTTGCCATGGTGACCACTAGGAGAGAGAAGTGTCGGTATTATGATACACAGTAATAAATTCACCGCTCGAGACTAGAAGCAAAGCTACTTCGGAATGCTCCGAATAGCGGACCCGTTGAGCTTTGATTCCCATGTGGGTAGCCGATACATGGTTTTAGATGGTGCAAACCTGGCGTAATCAGTCCTTACCAAAAACATAACTTGGCGCCTATTGGATGGCGAATTAGAATTAGAATCTAAAATCGAATATAAACCGGCGCTGGTAGAGAGTGGAGAGTAAATATTGTGGATGAAGGTTCATCGTTACAGCATTTATTCTGCAAAATTGTGTCTGTCTGTTAACGAACTAATTCAAAGACAGACATAAAAACAGAAATTTAAAAAAAAAATTGTGCGAGCGAGGTCGCGAACTTTCGCTAGTATTAAATATAATGTAATAATAATTTAGAAATTCTCTACGCTGTTAATAACATACGAATATAGAGTGTAATTTAACGTCTGTCATATAATAAGATAGACATGAATGACATCGCTTACTACCGAGAGCTTATGTGAACGAACTTAATTAAACTTTCGACATGTTCATACATTCCAGACATTGCCATGGAATGTACAAGAATGCTTGTTTATTAACTTTCAAAGTATTCAACGTCATATAGCTAATATATTTGTACGTGGTGGAGAAAAGCGGAAGGTTTCACTGCTGCTCGAAGGGACCGGCTCGACCGGGGCAGTACCACGACCTCGCAGAATACCGGCGTGAAGTAGAGGCGTCTTGCGCTTCTGCGTTTCGTTCGGTGAGTGAGGTGACCGGAGCCCCACTCCTTTCTCCACCCCCCTTATTCATCCTACTTCCTATCATCCAAATATCCTTAAAACTGCTCACCTGATGGTAAGTAAAAATATCCTTAATTACTTCCTATCGGACGAGCAGTTGCTCGTTTGTCCTCCGACCCATAAAAAGAAAATAGTCAAGTACACTAACCACCGAGCAACGAGTTTCATATTTCATTCACGTTCATAAGTTTAACTAATAGTATCTAAAAGGCTAATCTAAATAACACTACTGCCGTGTGATGTCGGCGCAAGAATCTGCGACCCCCTTTCTTCCCGTGGGTGTCGCCAGCGGTGGTTAACGGAAAGGTATAAATAGTTACCGACAGATGGCGCAATAACCATATAATTAACGTGTATGGTACTGCATTCGGCAAAACGCCTGACGAGAGTAGCGATTCTGCCAGATCCTCCTAATGGGAGAGGCCTATGTCCTGCAGCGGACTGTTTCTAGGCTAAGACCTCTTACAACAGGAAAGAATAGGGGTGGTAAATTCTTACGCCGCTAACACACGGCAGAAGTTAGACGGCGATGATAGAGATAAGACTTTGGCTAAAGTTAACTAACTTAAACAGAAGACAAGGTGAAAAAAAATTGCCAAGTTTGAGCCATACTCCTATACTGACGGACAACTGTGTTATGTATTTACCGAAAAAATTGTGTTTCATTGTTTTTTTTTTTAAGAATTTTTTTAGGATTCTTTGCCCGAGCCAGACTCACACTTGGCCAATTTTTATAATTTGTTGTTATTGTTTAGAATTAGAATTGATTATTATAATAATACCAGGTCTAAAACTTGTATTATCTGATTGAGCAAAATCAAATAAAAAAACGTTGTAAAAACACGTTCATTTTAACTTTCTGTTTGTGTCTTATAATTGGTTCGAAAATTTTAACCGAAAAATAAAAGATACCTGTAAAGTTAGGAAAGACGGATGGATGGACGAACTACGGGACGAGAACAGACGGCGTAGGCTTAGTAATAGGACTCCGTACGGAACCCTGAAAAGGTAAAGTAGTCTGTTAATGTCCCATCACTGGGCAATGCCCATCTTCCAAATACTTGCAAAGTGTTCGGATCCGTCACACTGCTCCTGTGTGTGTTGGGACGCTCTCAACATGTCCTCGAAATAGTATTATCATTATTTCGTTGTTGGAGGACCCGGGTTACCACCGCCGAGCAAGAGGTAAAAGCAGCACTAAAAATTTAAATTTACAATTCCTCTGGTGCTGGCATCGGTATTCGAAATCGGGACCGCTCGTGTACTGTGAAACTTAAAGCCTCAACCACTAAGTTGGTTGGGTACTTAACTTAAAACCATACTAATACTTAAAAGGCCGGGAGCGCATCTGTAGCTCCTCTGGTGTTGTGGATGTTCGTGGATGTCAATGATCACTTACCATCAGGTGAGCCGCACGCTCGTTTGCCCCCTTCTTCTATAAAAAAAAAAAAAGATTAAAGAAATCAGAATGAATTCGTTATTTAGATGTTTTCGTACCAACAAAAAATGGAAGCAACCGGAACATAAATAAAATTTAACGACTTCAACTCTAGCACTTACAGCAGCGCCGATAAATCCCGCCCGCACCGGTCTACATTGCACCTAAACAAGATGGGAGCATTAATTCTCGGTGTGTTGTTCCATACAAAATATTAGCCGAATATGAGTGAACATTGGCTAATTACATCTGAATAAGTTTAATATAAACGAATGGAAGCGTTGATTTTAAATACAATTCCTACTGCCTCTTATGGCCGTACACACATCTACAGCATCACTTGTCTGGGGGTACGGGCGCTGCTCACACCAACCCGCTTTCCCAGCGTGAAGAGTGTAGGCTAACCTTGTTTCGGCTGGCGCTTCCTTGAAGATTTGTATTCAGCAGTGGACTAACTACATATATCTTCATAAATTTGTTGTTGTTGCAATTGTAGTGCAATTCCATACATATATATATATATTACAATAACGATAATGTTATATAGTATACCTAGTATATAGTATAGAGTAGTAATAGAGTAAACCTAGTATTTTTCTTGAAAATATTCACACAATAGCAGCGCTTTATTTGTGACTTCTTCACAATACCAGTACAAAAAGTATGAGTACATGACGTCATAACATTGAGGCATTTTAAAGTACCACTTGATATCAAATCTTGGGTAACATTTCGGTGCCCCATAAAAGTGGAAAAGCGGTGAATGCGACTACTTTGAAGATTTAATTTTCTACTCGAATTTTAAAGCTAAGTATCAGACTCTAAATGGTGAAGTGCGCATAATATTTAAACGTTTAATTTTTTATAGCATACTGATGAGTCAAGTACATATACAAAACTTTTTAATGTCATTTAGGTTTGCTTAAAAGCTCTTGTAAATTTACTCTAGTTGTGAAATAAGACGTTCTTGTAAAATAAGATTGCTTTTAATGATTTAATGTTGTCAACCTGATTAATTTTCTTCTAGTCCCGGTCAACTAACAGGATTGTTTTGTAGTAATCTGAGCTAGATGGATTATGATGCCTAAACAATGTGTTATATCAAAAAAATACCGTTTGGGAATCGAACTCACGACCCGCGACTCATCTGTCGGAATTGTACATCTTGATAAGTCACTCTAGTGTAGCCAATTGCTGAACTGCTGCTCTTGGAATGTGTACCCATGCTCACCACGGTGGGGCACAGGGTGCCGGGAACCTCGCGCTAGGGATTCTGCTCCCCATCATCAGTCTACGGTATGTGGGTTCGACGAATTCGGCTCGGATACTCCAGCGTCATTCAACCGCCAGGGCATTGTCAGCAGGGTGCGCCACGTACAGGTGAAGTTGACATCTGGTGAAAGAGATAGCATATTCCCCATTTCATGTCTTAAAACTATTAGACTAAGAACGATCAGACGATCGTTAGGTAGAAGCGCCACAGGCGGTTCGCTCTTGACTCTGTCACCGCCAATTTGGTTCTCCAGCTTCCTTCTTACAAGAGATACATATTTGACATAATTGTATGGTGCTTCTGTCAAAAAGTATATATCTTTAGTCTATATTCTGCCGTGTGATATCGACGTAAGAATATCCCACCGCCTTTCTTCCCGATGGTGTTTTAAGGAAAAAGCCTTGATAAAAGCCATGGTTATCAACAGATGGCGAGATCACGAAAATTAGAACCAGCGGCTAAGGTGCGTGGTGTCTGGTGCTGAGATTGCCAGTCCGCTTGGCATACCTTGCCCCGTACCAGGAGGATCAGTGGCAGTTATAATTATTTTAATAACTAGATTCCAGGTGTTGTAATATTGATTCTGCTAATGAAAGAATTATAAAAAGGACCATCCTAGACACTGTTTCTTTTTTTCTTTTTAAAAACGTTACTTTCCGCTGTGGGAATTTCTCCTCACGGAGCAGCTGCCTCCTGCCTGAATTGCACAAGGACAAACACCCAGACCGGGAACTATTATTTGAGCCCGCGAATCGAACCCGCGACCCACCGCTACGTCACACTGCCGTCGCTGCGGATGTGTGAATATTTGTATATTTTAGCGACAACTGTCTCATTCTCCTGGGCATCGAAGGAAACAATTTCCTAACAGGAAAACTATTTTCATTTTGCTCACAGTGAAGAATTTTTATTTTCGCTGACATTCCAAATGTCACAACACGAGTTGACGCTCTGGGGACCGATAATTTATTTATTTATTTAGGTATGTACGGTACACGAAAAACAGCTTACAATGATTCAATTAAATAACTTTTGTACACAATCATAAAGGTTAACTCAACATTTTAATACACAGCGTGGTTTATAGAAATGATGGCGCTATAACATATTTTATTATTTAACTACGAAAAACAAAAAATAATTATTTTCGTTGTCATAAAACTGCAAAGTACGCAACCTTAAGCATAATCACGCCTAATTTTTTTTTTTTTAAATATGTTTATTAATTCAAAACCTTCGTTCGTCCTTGCTTCATCCTTCCGGGCGTCCTGTCTAGACGCGCCAGAATACAGACCACCTATAAGATCTCTTGGCGTCCCACTTTCTATAGCTTTGCTCCAACCACGACAGGTACATTCCCACGTTTATTATTTGTATGCTTAGTTGGAGGGTTAACAGGTCATACTAGTATAACAATAATTAAAACAATAATTAAACACTTGTATGTATATATACATATGTAAGTATTTATCCATATATTAGTGTATTTATCTTTTATATTTGTACATAATTTTTCTCGTTTCATAAACTACACACACTTAATTTTATCTCTACATCACCCAAAGGTTGAATGGTAAAGAATGCCTCCGTCATTGAGTCCGCCTATACATTTTTAAATAAATGAAGTTTCATTAAATAAAAATAATAAAAAAAAACCGTGGTAGCCTAGTGCTCGAGGCGCTCACTCTTGTGTCGTAGGGGGCGAGTGATCTGGGTTCGTTCTCCGGTGCCGCCACCACTAAGATTGTAAATAGCAGTTTTTAATGCTTTATTTACCACGTGATCGGCGGTGAAGGAAAACATCGTGCAGAGACCTGCGCATGTCTGAGAAATAATAAAAAAAAAATATTTCGAGGATATGTGAAGCCCGCCAACCCGCACTGCTGCAGCGTGGCGGGCCCTTCCCGGCTCCGAAACCCTCTCAAATATTTGAGAAGGAGGTCTTTGACATAGGCCTCTCCCATGAGGAAGACTCTCCATAACAACCACTGTGGGCAAGCGGATTGGCAATCGCAGTACTAGATCTCTTTCGTTTGACATCTGTCAGGTCGATTGAAATCGATTTTTCTTGTCTGATTTCCTCATTATGATAAAACAGAAATTTGAATTAACAATTTCAGTGAGGTCGCATTCTCACAAATATTTCAACTGTCGAGATGATGGTTCACGGATTCAGGTAACCGGAGGCCCACTCCCCCTGCCCATCCTCTCCAATATCCCTAATACCCTTAAAGGCCGACAACGCACCTGCACCGCCTCTGGTGTTGCAGATGTACGTGGGCAAAGGTAATCACTTACCATCAGGTGAACCGCTTGCTTGTTTGCCGCCTTTACCATAAAAGACAAAATAAGTAGAGAACGATTGATCAGAGTTCGATCCCCGGTGCCGGCACCACGACAATGTGGTGAACTGATTGCCGGTTTGCCGACATACCCAAAAAAAACCCCCCGACGTTTCGAGTGCTTTACATCACAAAATTAAATGTCATAAAATCCGTAAATAATCAATTCCGTAATAATTTACACTTGCGTTTTGGTAACGTAAAATTAACTTGTCATAACGTCATTTGTCAAATCTGTCGTCGTTTCATTTCTAAGGCTCCGTTGACGTAGAAGAAACGTTCATAAATTAAACAATGGACCAAGTATGCTGCTCGATTTTCGTTTCAAACTCACGCTCCCACCTCAGCCCAATTCCGATGCAACGACGCGTGTCTTTCCGAACTTACTGTCATTCAAAACGCCCTGGAACTTTTCGCTGACTGAGTCGCATTTAGCAGCTCGAACAGAGTAGACGTGCATCAGACCTGGCTGTACGGACTTAAGTCCTTTGCCTTTCCCATTAGGGATAAATTAATATCTTCTTCATTTTCACTGACAGTTAACAATGCGGCAAATCAGCCCGTCCCCAAATGACATCAGGGCTCATGCCCTGCCAACTTTCCGAATTTAATTTTCCAAGAAATTTAACATTAAAATATTCGGCTGAGATATGCTTCGTTTTATTAAAAGTTCCCCTTATTCTTCAAATAATAGATGCTTAAGGCTTAACTTAATCTTTAAACTTTAGCCGTTTCATTTGCCCGGTGGTTTTTTGAGCATATTACCGTGAGATATTCAGCCACCATCACTTTAAACAGTAAATAGGTGTGGTGGGAGCCGAAAAATCTCGGTTCTTCCGAAAAATAATGTTAAATATATCTTTTTTAGAGTCTATAAATACTACACAATTTTAATAGCTATAGCCGAAAAATCTCGGTTCTTCCGAAAAATAATGTTAAATATATCTTTTTTAGAGTCTATAAATACTACACAATTTTAATAGCTATCAACTACGCATGCAAAAAATAAATATAATACACTCGGCGTCAAAAAAACCGCACCTTTTGAAATGTTGACTTCCAGCGAATAATACTCTTAACTTATTTATTGTACCCTACCAAAATTAATATCATTTGAAAGCCCAATTAATACACTTTAAAAACGCAAGTCTTCCGGATCCATGCTTCCTGATGTAGCCTCCAGTCTCCTGGAACCGCTGGGATACTCGTTTCACCCGGAAACGGCTTATGTTGAGTTGTCGAGCAATATCAACTTGCCGTAGTCCTGATTGCAGTAGTGCTACCACTTGAGCTGCTTCTTCTGCCGTGGTATCCATTTTTCAGGGTTTTTTTTCTTACTGGAGCTGTTCAGGTGTGACTTCTGTGATGTCTGGATAGCTAATGACCCATAATTAATTTTTACCCCCCCTTTTATTCGTGTCCAAGGTGGCACAAGTAGTGAGTCCTCTAATGAGCTTTTCAGCACTTTTTTTTTAAAGACCCTAACGTTTCGTGATTGTTGTTTTTACAGAAAAGAACGATACGCGTTTTTAAAGTGTATTAATTGGGCTTTCAAATGATATTAATTTTGGTAGGGTACAATAAATAAGTTAAGAGTATTATTCGCTTGAAGCCAAAGTTTCAAAAGGTGCGATTTTTTTGACGCCGAGTTTATGTTATCTAGTCCGAAGATAACAAGAGCACCAGCCTCGCTCCGACAAATGCGTGCACTGATTATATAGTTAATTAATATAGTTGTTGAATTAATTAATAGTTTCAAAAGTAAACATTAATTTTGTATACTTTTTCAAAGCTGACGGAATGGTTAAGTAAAATATGATGTAAAAAAAATAATCTTTCAATAGATTTGTAATCAGTCCGGAAGGGAAAATATTTGTCGCCCTATTGAATGTCACGGAAAACTGCGATTTCTTTGAATAACATTGACTTGAAAAAGCACGGGTCACTGAGTTCCAATGGAATTGATATCGAAGCCACGATTTCTCTGTAAAATATGTTTGTATGAAGCTATTTTTATAGTAATATTACTTAAGCTGTTTGGTAACCAGAATGCTCTGTAAGGAAAACTATTTACATATCAGTAAATTATATGGATTTAATCATACCATTTACCTTTACCATACATTCCCGCCACCCCACCCCCCAATCCCACGTACCAGTGGGGGGAAGTAGCGTCTCAATGGTATCGGCAACTAAACTTATTAACACACCTACTTAGCGTCGTGAGTATGGGAAAATCTTCAAAGTACGTCGGTTTTGGCGCCTTCATAGAGAGATGTACTCGTATGTCGAATAATAAAATTGTTTTTTAAATGTTAATAACAATATTTAGTACTAAGCGACTTGATTAGTGGAGTGCATAGGGTTTTAAAAGTGGGTAGTCAGGTAGTATAATAGAAAATGTTAAATACAATTTTCTGTGTTCTATAATAAATTCAGTTCTGCCTTACGCAATATACTATATTAGTACGTAAACATCGAAAATCTGCTATACCTAATATAAAAATTCGGCAAGTATAGACGTTTTTTCTTAATTTTCACGCTCAAAAAATAAAATGGTTAAGGCAACGTGTTCTTTTAGTAACATCAATAATTCATGAAACCGGCGGTTCCCATTGCTTTGATCTATCCGTACTTGAACTATGACGTTTTCACTTACATTAGGCTGAAGGAATTGTATAGATTGTATTAGAATAAACTAGATTTTTTTGATATTTATGGATCAATGGCTAAGGAGTTTGTAGTCTTCTTCTTTCTTTAGTATATGGAGTTTGAAGACACTTCTACCGATGTACTCGTTAATGTCAGATTGACAGTTGGTCAGTTTTTTTTTTATTTAGAAATGGGGCAAACGCGCAAGCGGTTCACCTGATGGTGAAGTGATTGCCGTCGCTCAAGTACATCTGCAACACCAGATAGGTCCCTCCTATGAGAAGGATGAGAAGGGGGTGGGGGAGGGCTGAGTGGCAAATGCCAACCTCACCTGCACACGCTAGCTAACAAACCAACCCGCTTACCCAGTGTGGTGAGTCTGGGCAAATCTATCCCGCTTGGCATTGCAGCTTTATTTTCTGCATTTGAGGAAAGGAATATGTCTAGTGTGGACTAGTAAAGGTTGATAAAGAAGTAAAAGAAATGAAAGGCCGAAATTTATTTCACATTGATCATACATATTTTTGTACAGTTTGTTTGTACTAAAATATTGTTTCATACTTCAGATTACTAAACATCCATGATTTCGTTTTATTGACCAACGATTTGTAAATATCATAGCTTGCGTAGGTACAGGATGATTATTTTAAAAATACTGATCAATTTGTGTGACTAAAGTTTACTTTATGGCTATATGGTGAATTAATTTTCAAAACATGTATGTATGTATTTATATATTCACGCCTTGTTCCCAACGGGGTAGGCAGAGACAATCTTCTTCCACTTGCTACGGTCCTGCTTTTCTTTCGCTTCTGCCACTTTCATAAATCTTCGCATGCATGCTCGTTGGTTTAGAGCACTCTTGACCTGGCCTTTTTTCAGAACGTCTCCGATTTGATCGTGAAATGTTCGTCTTCCTCTCCCGACTCTACCATTTACACTCGCCTCATATATTTGTTTGGTCAACCTACTTTCATTCATCCTCTCCACATGTCCAAACCAGCTCAGCATCCCTTTCTCAATTCATGTCACTACATCGTCTTTGCTTCCACAACGCTCTCTGATCAATAATTTTCAAAACATGACATTCTTAAAACTCACAGTCCGATGATGGGCATTATATACTCGAGTGCGATTTATTTGACACAGAGACTGCCTACCCGCTCAGATGTCGTGGCGACTATATGGCATACTAAACTTTTAATAGATCTACGAAGAGATTTTAAAACGTTATTTGTAAACAATTTAAACTATATTTGCTCTATTTGTGTAACAAATAATACGTAACAGTCGAATTAAGCTACGTTAACTGTTAGGTATATTGTCTCCCAGATAATTGCATGTCCGAAGCAGATTGTAAGGTCGATGGCTGACAGTTGTGAAGTGGAACGCATTATCCGTTGACTAAACAATTAAAGTGATATGTTATTAGGATGCACTGGACTTGTCATATAAATCAGGCAAGAACTGAGAAGTCTTATCGAAGATAGAAAGCTTAATTTTATTTCTGTTACACGTGTGTTAACTATATTTTATTTTAAATTACCTTTCTGAGAACGCTGGCATATCTGCAACATAGACATTCATATAAATTTTAACTTGTGAAATTATTTCGGTTTTGTTTTGATATCCTATTCCTATTACTAACCCTACGCCGTCTGTCTCATAAAAAAAAGCCTCAGCGAGAGTCGACTTTAAATTCTTATAAGATTTGCACTCACCACCTGCTTACTAGTCTTGGATTCGTATCGCCGGCGCCTGGTTTGTTTGCCAGCAGGATGCGCCACGTGGAAGTGTGGTTGGTATTTGGAGAAGCTGATGATATACGAAGAACATAATTATTACTTTCTCCAAATGCTAATGTTATGCACTCTTACACCCAATTAGATGATAGTGACTCTAAAATTACATCCATTATTTCAATGTTTACGAAGTATAGTGAACTTAGTATCAATTCTTCAAAGAGCTGTAAACGGGAAATTCGGGCACATGGTTCGTCATCATTCAATCGCCAGAACCTCGTTTGTTCGCTACCTTAGTACACCAAGTGCAGGTGAGGTAGAAATAGACGGTACGTTCCCCTTACAATCCAACTGAATTGGTTCGCGTTCGTGGAGGATACGACTGTACATTGTACTAGTAAGTTATTGTATGTTCTAGAGCCAAGCGGCGACTTTTGCTGCTGCTCGAATGGGGCAGCTCGTCCGGGATAGTACCACGGCCTCCCAGAATACCGGTGTGAAGTAGTCGGTGAGTGAGGTAACCGAAAGCCCACTCCTCCTTCCCCAGACCCATCCCCCAAATACCCTTAAAGACCGGCAATTAATTAAAAGCTCCTCTGGTGTTGCAGATGTACGTGGGCGACGGTAATCACTTACTATCAGGTGAGCCGCTTGCACATTTGCCTCCTTTGGTATAAAAATAAGATTTTTTTAAAACTCAAGTTCGATTTTATAGTCGGCGTGAAAACTAAAACAGAAACGTTTCTCTGAATAAGCTCCGATGTAATCTAGGTTGAAACGACGTTATAATAAAGAAACCACTCATCGGCCCTGTATTGGCTAGACAGTCGTGAAAGCTAAGTATTATTTAGTAAATACGCTTGAATATAGGTATTCTAAGAATTTAGTAATAATAATAATCTATCAATGAAACTATTATCTTTATAATATGATATGACTATGAAGTAGAAGCATCTTGTGCTTCCGTGTTCCTTTCGGTGAGTGAGGTAACCGGAAGCCCCCTTCCCGCCCCATCCCCTCATCATCCCTCTCATCTCCCAAATACACTTAAAGGGCGGCAACTCAACTGCTGCGCCTCTGGTGTTGCAGATGTAAGCGGGCGAACGTTTGCCGCCGTTCCCATAAAAAAAAAAGCTCGGCGCCGCCTGATTCGTCGCCGTGTTAGAATAATATTGGCTCGAACGGTCACAGATCACTGCGTTTAAATGAAGTTCGTCGACGTGATCTAGTTATCTGTTCGCCGAAATATAAATGCTCTCCTGCACTTATTTTATTTTTACACAGATAAACTTGTGAACTGCTTTTTTACGTTATCCAGTTTCAATGGTGAAGAAATGTTTATTTAGTCACGAGACAAATTCTTCTAGTTTAATGGGTCGAGACTTTATCCACATGGTATATACTGGTAGAGGTATTTTGCTCAAATCAAATCAAATCAAATCATTAATTCAACTCATTAAACATACATTTCACTAGTCGAACGTCATTTATATTAAAAATCTACCACCGTTTCGTAATGCTTTTCGTCTGATGGAGAAAAAATCGGCGATAGAGACTGTACATATCCTCTTTTATTTTTCAAAATTCTAAATCTACAATACGTTTTAATACTCTAATACTGTTTACAATATGTGCATGTTTTGTTTCAATTGTTGCAAGAGATTTTTGGTTAAATCTGGACTGACAGACAGACAGAAAATATTATCTGTTAAGTAAGCGATCCACAGGAAAAACTATATAAAACGTATAGGACAGATTTAAGTTTTTAATTTGATATTATTTAAAATAATTTAGAACTAACTAGGCTTTTGATAATGTTCTTCAAATTAAATTTTACAACATAATTAAGACAGTATTTCACAGAAATTTTTATTAATGCGAATGTACTTTCGAGGTTCTTCCTTCCAAGTTCAAACAAAGTCGCACCGCATTAAAGTTTTTCTGTTCGTTCCCGGGATGAGATAAAAAGGTACCATTAAAAGTAAAAAAAAAAATTTAGAATCCTCAATCATGAAGTTGAGAACAAAACATCTCTCTTCATAAATTGTGTTGGATAATTTTAATGATATCTTTTAATAGGTCCGTTTTGATTTTCCTTTAACCTTCGGAATTAAGAGAGAGAGAGAGAGAGAGAGAGAGACAGATTTTAAACAATGGCTTTTGCTGCTGCACGAATGGGATAGCTCGACCGGGGTAGTACCACGACCTCGCAGAATACCGGCGTGAAGTAGAGATATCTTGTGCTTCTGTGTTTCGTTCGGTGAATGAGGTAACCGGAGGCCCGCTCCGCTTCCTCATCCCGATCCCATCTTCCAAATATTCATGAAGGCCAGCAACACATCAGCAGCGTCTCTGGTGACGCAGATGCACGTCGCGACGGCAATGAGCGTTTCTGCCACTCGTGGCCATTACGCCACCTTTCCATTACATTGCAGGTGCAACGGGACAGCACGGGAGCTGCAGGTGCGTTGCCGGTATTTAAGGATATTTGGGGGACGGCAAAGAGGATGAGAAGGGGAGGGGAGAGGCAAAAAAGAGGCTCCGGATCACTTACCGAACGAAACGCAGAAGCCCAAGATGCGTCTATTTCACGCCGGTATTCTGCGAGGCCGTGGTACAACCCCGGTCGAGCCGGCCCATTCGAGCAGCAGCAGAAGCTGCCGCTTCGCTTCACCACGTATATTGTTCTGGTGATTTTTGTGATGCTATTACCACCACCTATCAGAAGCTATGAGATTATCCAAACATTCCGCCTCCAGACTACACTTGAGTTGGCGCTTGCTCATGGAATTATGGCTATGCTCTCTACAGTGTACTAACAAGGAAGGATGTAAAAGAAAATTAATAGAAAGCATTTTCTATTAGGCTAGATTGTGCTTGGTAGGAAAATTATATTCTTTATTTATAATATGAATGAAAATGTAATACAAGAGCAGAGCCAGGTCTTTGCTGCAGCATCAGAACGCGAAACGGCCTGGACTAAGTAATAATCGAGATTCGATATACCTCGAAAACCCCGACAGTGATCCTGTTATGTTCCACTTTGTGTTTTCTGCGGTAATAATCAAAGCTTCACTCGTTTGAAAAATTCTGAACGAACGTGCGTAATATGATTAAGCCGGGATGGGGTCAACGCAAATCTTAAGGGTCGCGTAAATTTGTTTATGTTCGCAAGAGTTATTACGATGTTAATTGACCCTAGAAAGGGCAGGATTCAATCCCAGTAAAATAAATTAGAAACGAGACTAATGAAATTATAACACAGAAGGGGTTGTCGGCGATATTTCTGGGCCGGTATAATTACGGCCGTAGTCCTCAGGAGTGAACAGAGCATCTGTAACCTTCTTCGATTGCAGTTTTTACAAGTGTCCACGAGCTGTACTTACGGGTGGACTATAAGCTCGTTTTTCACCCCAATTCGATAAAGGAAAAAAAAATATTCTCCTATCTCGAAGGTCACAATACAGCCGGTAACAGTACTGTATCTCTAAAACTCAATATGCGAATTATATTCTATATGTGGTACAGCCATGCCGCGACTTTTGCTGCTGCTCTTATAGGCCCACAATTCTACCAGGGGGTAGAACCGTGGGTTCGCAGAATACCGGCGTGAAGTAGAGACGTCTTGTGCTTATGCGTTTCGTTCGTGGAGTGAGGTAAGCCGAGACCCACTTAGTTTCTTTTTCATTTCTGATTATTTATTAAAAAAAAACGTTACCTCCCACTGTAGTAATGAAAGGAAATCACTATCTATATATAAATGTATCTATGAGTGTGTACTTTTTTTATAGGAAAGGCGGCTAACGAACAAGCTGTTTACCAGATGGTAAGTGATTACCATCGCTTACGTACATCTGCAACACCAGAGGTGCTGTAGGTGCGTTGCCGGCCTTCCTGGGTATTTGGGAGATGGAAGGGAGAAGATGATGAGGCACGAGATGCTCTACCACGTTTAATTGTACATAAGAATGGCACCTTTATATTCTGGATCTTTCCAATAACTATATAGATATATAGGCCTTGTGAGAAATTCATAAACTACGCAACATACAAACATACAAGGGCAACAAAGAACCTTCCCTTTCCTTTAAGCCGGGTAAAATGAGTCTTGCAATTATTTTGATTCGAATTAAAATACAAACCAATAATGAATGCTTCGGTTGCCGGGTGCGCTGGCCGCTGGTTCATTCGGTCTACTTCGGACTACCGCTCGGGAAAAAGTGTTTGTATGAAACACAAATGTTTGCATCGGGCCCGGGTGTTAGTCTATGTACAATTCATCGTACACAGGAGATGTTTGCGCAAGGGCGGTTACGTCTTTTTTTCTTTATTTATTTAAAATAATATACACGCAACGGATCACAGAATAAACTATAAAGGTCGTTGTGCACTGCGACTGGCATGAGAAATTTAAAAAACGTGATTCTCGAAACGTGAACTCGCTTTTCGTTCGCAATAAATTCCAAAGAAAGACATTTCTCCTCTCCGAGCAGAACGTTCACGGCTATAATAGTGAAAATTTTAAAACAACCCCATTCCGTTGCCTCTTTTCGGGTTTTATTATTTCACCGCAACTAGGTTATCTATTATTATTCGTTTAGGTTGCTATTTTAAATATCTAATTTGTGAAATTTATTAATTTTAAATATACACATAAACACATGGCTTTACTATAGGAACTGTGGAAGTACGTACAATCATAGTAAGCGAGTGAACTGGACTCGAATCCCGGCACTACTTAGTCTTTCTAATTACAATTTTAATTTTCGAGAATGTGTAGAGTCCACCGCGCTGGAACTAAGTGGCGAATTCTTCCCGGTCCGAAGACTCAGTTTGCGCACGAATGGCATAGAAGAAGGTACGGTTAGGTTATATAATCATGCATAGGTTACCTAAAGGTGCGCTCTCTCCAGGCAAGCTAATCACTTGCGCTGTTATGCCGGAAAATGAGGAGATTGCCAAATAAAGGATCAAGAAAACGCTGGAAAAACCGACAATCACTTTTTTTTTGGAATCAGTAGGTCATTTATTTGCCGCTAATAAACTAAAGTAAACTTCAATACAGAAATAGATTTTCGAAAACCAAGAACTCACGCCTGTCACACATAGGGGTAAGCAGAGATTCCGTAGAGCAAATTTTTTGCCTCTGCAAGGCATTGGCTAGGCTAGGAGGCCTGATAAATGGCGAGAAGCTTTACATCGCGGTAAAGGCAAGGCAGATTCATGAGCTGATATCATATAGACACAATCTACAGACACACAGTGCATTTTGGAAACATATTCATCAGGTACAGATATACTTGCGCTTGAGTTTTATAATATAGTATAGATTATACTGAGCACACCTTTTAGAATTAATATCACTGAGTAAAAGTCTCTAATAGTCTAAGACAGTGTTAATAAATTAAATTAATGAAAATGAGAGCCAGGTGGGCACCCTCAGTTTAGTTACATAGAGCGCGAGTGACCCGGGTTCGATCCCCGGAGGCCGGAGTCACCAAAAATTTTAATAGCAATATTAAGTGATGCATTTACCACGCGCTCGGCGGTGAAGGTAAACGTCGTGAGGAAACCTGCATGTCCGAGAAATGATAAAACAATATTATTTCGAGGATATGTGAAGTACGCCAACCCGCACTGGAGTAGCGTGGCGAGCCATTCCCAACTACAGAACCCTCTCAGATATTTGTGAAGGAGGCCGTTGTTCAGCAGTGGGCACTTACAAGCAACTGCCTCAATGAAAATTCTTTTTCTTTGATATAAAAGAGACGAAATTATCGTTCGTCAAATATCAAATCTTATTATTATTTTTTTACAATCTACCTCTGTTTCGTAACGAGGTTCCCCTGACGGAGAAGAAACCGGCGTAGGTATATATCGGGCAACGTAGCTACATCGAGTCCAACGACTTGCTCTCGAATCTCACAATTGTTATAAGTAGGCCATTCTTCACATTTTACGTAATTCATACGAAACAAACAAGAATTAATGCTGCCGTCTGGTTTCAGCGCAATTTAGAAAGCGCCCGGCGGATTTATGTTCCTGAAGTTAGGCTTAAGAATTTATAGAAACGAAATAGAACTCTGTTTATAAATGGAATAGGTTAATAAAACCTAAAACATAACATACAAAACTCTTACCATGCCTTACTTTAACTGTCCCATAGCTGGACATAGGCCCTTAGACGCTGCTATCCGTCATCAGTCTGCTTATTTTTGGTTTGATATTTTTCGGTTCGGCTGTCCCTCCGTCTGTCTGTTGCCATTGCGATTTCTAAAGCTTTTCCCTCAGACGGTACCCGCGGGGGCACTTAAGCTTGTACTTTTTTTTCAAAAACATAAAAGATAACATATATTATTTACGGATTATATCGCGTTTGATTTAGATTTTATTAATGATATTCACGCAAAAGAATACCGTTTCCTGCCAAAGATGATTCGCGAGGCGATTGAAAATTAACGAACATTATAATTTCAATAGAGAAGATGGCTGGGTGCTACCATCTTCTTGGGGTCCTGTAAGTAACCACGGGCTCATTCTGCGTAGATCGGACCAAAAAATTAATAATTAAAAAGCTGCCGGTAACCATGACACCACAAAGTAATAATAACATGTCGAAAAAACCGGAGGTTCTTTTAACCTGGTTTCTTTTTTTTTATATAAAAAATAGGCTTACGTTTGAGGCCTAGGACGGCACACGTTTGCCTAGAAGCTGTCTGTTCACTTTGGCCTTAAGAACTTTCTTTCATCAGAACTCTTCTTCTGTATCTCTAATATAGTTTTTCCTGGAATGATATTCACATTTATGAAGTATTTTATTTAAAAAATATTCGAACGAACGCGTGTTCTGTAAGAGCGGGAGGCGGGGGGTCAACGCAACTCGCAAAAGTCACAAATTGAGGAAATTACTTTATGTTTGCAAAATTTATTACGCTGCGCTAATCGGAGCGAGAAGCAGTAGGGTTCAATCCGAGTAAAGTAAATTAGAAACGAGACTAATGAAGTTATAACATATTAGCGGTTAAAACCCGAGTGGAAAGAAATATACACATTCAAGCTGTGTCTTCGTCTAGAGTCTCTAGAACTGCAAACCCTTACTTCGAACTTATCGCATGTGCGTAAAGTAAGGTAAGGTACGACGTGATCTCCGACGAGCGAGTCCTTGTCGAGGCGTGGGGGGCTTAGTAACCGAGGCGTGATCTCCTAAGGCCTGTCTTTGCGGGGAAGGCTGGCCTGAGGCGACCGCTCCGAGTGGGTTCAGCGAGCCTACTCTCGATGGGGGTGACAGTGGCTTGCGTGCTTGCGTTGCTGATGTGCACTGCTCTCCTCCCCCACGGACGAGGTGGAGCCGCCAGGTAAGAGTTTTGGTCACCATAGGTGGGGCAGGGGAGTTGGTTGGAGGAAGAAGGCGATATCGAAACCGAGACATGGTAAGATGATAAGCATATTCACTTCCTACACGGTCAGTCATGTTGAATAATTAAATGTACGGAACAGGGAACGCAGCATTTTATTTACACATTTTATTTGCACACTGCTATAAGTCAAATGAAGCGACTAAGGACGACAGTCAAATGTAAGTCTCACAGACTAGTCATAGGGAGCAGCATCGGGACACGGGGTATAGGCACTGCGCTCCATACAACCCCACTCTGCTTAATGACACAACCTTTTTTTTTCAAATGAGCCAGCGGCTCACCTGATGTCGTTTACGTACATCTGCAACCAGAGATTCTGCAGATGCGTTGCCGACCTTTGAAAATATTTGGGGAAAAGGGAGGGATGAGTAGAAGGGGAGAGGGGGCCTCCGGTTACCTCTCTCACCGAACGAAACGCAGAAGCTCAACACATAGATAAGTTACTTCATATCGGTATTCAGCGAGGTTGTGGGACTACCCTGGTCGAGCCGACCCACTCGAGCACCAGCATAACTCGCTTTTTGGATCTTTAAAAACAACTTCTTTGTTTTCTTCTTTTTAATGAAATTATTTTTTTGTTTGCTCTTTTTACATAAACACTGTTTTCTTGTATTAACGCGAACACTACACAGCTGGAATTAAACTATTATTCCCGGCTTTTATCGCGTTGAGTTTTGTTTTTATATTAGTCTAGCGATGCTGTAAAGCCGTGAACCACTCGAAACGTCGCGAATATAAGAACAAAATTAAAAGCGATGAAATCCGAAAATATTAGTTTCATTTGAACTGTTTTCTTTATTACTGTGTAATATGCTGCTAGGCCTGCATTTAAGACATAAAGGCATTTATTGACAAGTGTATTGATTATACTGTAACATAATAACATACAATTCTAATAATATTAATAATAAATAATATACAGTTCCGACTAACAAACATAAAATGTTTAATCTGTAACAATACTTTTAAATTAGAGGTCTTAAAATATACTATTATTAACAAACTTAAATACTTTAAGATAAATAAAATAAATAAATAATAATAACCCAACCAAACCTTAGCCCTTAGGGTTAGGGGGAAAGGGAAAGAAGACTTATTTATTTTATAGTATTTTATGTACATATACGTATTTATATATAACATACGTAAATAACCGAACGTTATAAATTATAACGATATCTTCGGCTAGACCTGTCATTTCATTTCTTTCGCACCATCTTGCATATCTTTCCATACAATTTAATCGCACGTCTGAGTTATTGGCAAATGTAGTGTTAACGTAAAATGTGATGTAGAGTTTTGGTGAGAATAAAAAATATAACTTTTAGAAATCAAAACAATCAGGTGACAGATCCTCTTACCACTCGGCAGTGAGGTTTTACTACACAGTGAATTATTACAACACAGTACGCGTTCACTTCTTTACTTACAATTTGTATGAAATCTTGAAGAGTTTTCATACAGTTCATACAATAGTTACATTCGGTCTGATAAACCATTGTCGATATCAAATGAATCTTATGCTGCAACAAGACGACTTACAATCAAAACGAATTATGCAATCGTCTACCACTACCTGAGCGGACATTTTGAACTGAACAACGAAAAAGTAACGCCCAAATCGGGTAACAAAAAGAAACATATAGTGAGCCAGTGGTTGCCATTCAAAAATGGTTGCAGTGACTGGTTAGTTAGTGTCCATCGTACGTCGGTGGGTTCCGAAGTTAAGCAATATGTGTACCCATGAGCCACTTGGTCTATAGGTAAATAAATCATTCCGATATTTGGTTGAAATCATTTGATTAAACGCGCTTACGCCACGGCTTTTGACACTGAAGTTAAAATATTCGAAATTTATCAAACGATTTTAATCAAACTTTATATGCATATATGGATATGTCTATTTTTAATTATCTGATATCTGAGCAGGTGTTTTATGCAGTAGGTACACACCACGTCATACCTGCATTTATTCTAATTTATTAACCTAACGTTATGAATTCCTTTTTGTAATCACGCTGTATAACTCTGTTTTTTTTTTATTGAACGCGCTTCCAAATGAATTAGCAAATGGAGTGGAAGAGTAAAATCACATAAAATTTTGTTCTGTAATGTTGCTTCTAAAGGCGCTGAATACTGCTATGCATGCACGCTATAAAAATAATTAATATTTAATGAAAATTAATTCTACCAACATATTTAACCTGGCCATTTAGAATCTTCAATAATATATCCTATAAGACCATAATATATATAAACAGGTCCTGCACCCGGCAGCACAGAGCGTCTCTGTCCGGGAGACCTTATGGCAGGAGAAAAAGCTCCACGGTAGGTTCGACAAGGCTAACCCATGAGCCTAAAGAAATACCCCAAAACATATATGCTATAGCATTAAAAAACAGTTCCCTGAGTTTCTCGAAGATCATGGTTTGCGGACCGGTGTAGAGTTTGATGCTCATAAGAGTTTCAAAGACGCGTAAATTTAATAAAAAAGTTTCGATTTTTACTTCATGTAGAGTGCTCGTACCAATAACTTTTTTCGAAGCTTATGTACAATATGTGTCGTTGGCCTGGACACTAAGACGACAACAGGCTTGCCACCTGTCAAAAGGTCTGGTCCGGTACCTTTGACTAGCCCAGTATTGGGTTGTATACCCTATTAGGTACTGGGCGTTGTGAGAGAGCATCTGATTATGTTATACCGACACTGCATCAATGTCGCACAAGCGCTATGAACACGTCTGTCTCCACACTTGCTGGACTATAATATTTGCCGCACAGATATCACAGTACTTAACTGACCGGAATCCAACACGGTAATCTCTAATAGGGTTATTTAAAAGCTGGCGGCACAACATGTCTCTCGTTAATTTAACTATTTTCTTGAGCCCTCATTGTCCAAAGGCCTGGTGATATGATAATTGCTATAGGTGCCATGCTGCTTCTCCTTTTACCTCATAAGCATATTTAACATAATTCATTTCGTAGAGGGTTTACCCATATTAACCACGAATAGCAGATGGTTTGGTGAGCCCAGTACTGTCGGTGTGAACTTTTCATCAGCAGATGATCGCCGGTCTTGTTTGTTAACTAGCGGGACGCAGATGAGGTTGGAAGTCGGAGAAAAATGTGGTACATTCCACCTCTCAACTCATGCTTGGAAAGTTGTAAATGTTCTTTTCTTTTCCATTAACTACTCCCTTGCTGGGTGCAAGGTAAGATAACGATTCGAATAAGCAGCCACAGGTTGAGTTTAATTAGCAAAACTAAATGTTTAGGGAATTTATTTTAAGCAGTTTGCTGCTAACAAACATACATTGCTACTTATACAAAAGAAATACGTAAAACTACAGATGAAACAATCAAACTCCAGAAAGCCTTCAAAATAGCGTTGTTGCGCTATAATAGTCTAGAACACTTCGCTTGAAGGAGATAAATGGCTCTCTTTTGGATTTACTGTAGAGCGAGAGAGAGCTCACTCTTTGCGAATCACGTGCTTTAAATTTTAGCTTTACTTTCTAGGTCCTACTTCCTACGTAAGTTATTTTATAACTTAGTGCTTGTAAGATTGCTTCGGAAATTGACGTACGCTTAGCTCAGCGATCAGCGCACCGGTCTGCGCTGTGGACACTGGATTCATGTTCAATTCTAAACAAAAACAAAAACTCCTTAATCTTTATTTATATTTTATTATTTTTCCTGTTCCTTAATTTCGTTGACTTGTATCTCTGTAATAGTATGTACGTGTATATGTATTTCATATATTCATATTATGTATATTTTTTGTATTTATTTTATTTGCATATTATGTGTATGTATTATATGTTCACTTTACTTTATATTATGTGTACACCCGAACCCGATACTTGTCATATTTTCTTTTTCTTTCTGGGTTGCCTGGAAGAAATCGCTTCTTAGCGATAAGGCCGCCTATTGTACTTTTTTTTTTGATTCCTTAAATAATCTTTGTATGTTAAATCTGTGTGTGTGTACAATAAAGTATAATGCATTCATTCGTTCATTCATTCAAAAACTGTATGCCCCGCTGACAGTGCTGACCCTGCTGAATAACCGATGATGCTGGGGCTACAGCTTTAACTAGGTAGTAGACTCGCTTCTCGGCACAGGAGTCCAGAATATTGACGGGCAGTGAGGCATACCATTTTATTACTCAGGGATGAGAGAACGCACGTGTAACCTTCTTCGATGAAGTTGTATGCCACCAGTAGCCGCTTACCATCACTTACCACCAATTAAAAAGCGGCGGCTTTTGCTGCTACTCGAATGGGACGGCTCGACCGGGGTAGTGTCACGGCCTTGATAGAATACCGGCGTGAAGTAAAGGCATCATGTGCTTCTGCGTTTCTTTCGGCGAGTGAGGTAACCGGAGGCCCACACCCCCCACCCATCCCTCTGCTTATCCTCCCTCCTATCTCCCAAATACCCTTAAATGCCGTCAATGCACCTGCAGCACCTCTGGTCTGTTCCAGATGTATGTGGGCGACTGTAATCACTTACCATCAGGTGAACCGCAAGGTCGTTTGCCACCGTGCCCATAAAAAAAAGGTGAACTGTTAGCTCGTTCTTCACCCCAATCCAATAAAACTGATGGAGGATAGGACAATGCCGAGCCCAAGTCTCATAGACTACTGTGGGAGTACCGGCACTGCGCTCACCAGCTGCTGATGAGTATGGGCAAATGTTCCATTCATGACATGCCGATTTTTCTTGGCCCCTTCTTTATACTATTTTCTTTCTATATATATAAAGAAAACGTTGTTAACATATAAACATTTCCTGCAAAGACTTTCTTATGAAATAACCATTTTTTTTTTCATTATACTTGATCACGCAGTCGAAGAAAACGTACTAACATAGACTAGTGGAGGAGAAAATGATTGATTTTGAATGAGGGCTATGACACGGACAATTTAAGATATGAATTGAATGTTAACAATATGTAATAGCAGGCTTACATTGTAATTTGTTTTCGTAACCATAATCTATCTTAGACTTTTTTTTTATTGTAGGAAAGGGGGCAAACGTGCAAGCGGCTCGCCTGTTGGTAACTGATTACCGATGACCAGGCGCATCTGCAACACCAGAGCAGCAGCGAGTGTGTTGCCGTCTTTTAAGGATATTCGGAGCGAGGTAGGAAGTAGAACGGAGGTAGACCCTACCACGTACAACATACGAAGTTGTTGACCAGAATCGAGAAGTCGACTTAAAACAACAAGCTGCTTCATAATCATAATCAGCCTCTGTAAAGTATACTTCAGGATCAATGTGACCTTCTCTTTCGAATGAGGAGGATATACATAATCACCAGTCTTGACAGCAAGGTCTGCGACAACCAACCTCTTGACTTTTTTTACACGAAATGGGTACTGGTTTTGGACCTTTACTTGTAATCATTATATCTGAATCACGTGCATCCACTGACTTCCCCAACACTGTGGGAAATTTCTTTCCCGACGCTTGTCAGCTCTGCCAACTATGTAATGGGCCAATAGTCACTTCAGCTCGCTGATCCTTACGAAAATGTCGGTGATTTTAGTTCTCTGTTAGTTGACCACTGCTAAGCCATGGGTTCCCAGTAGCAGTCAATATTTCTGTAAACAAATTTTTCTTCGCGCCTGATTGTGTAAAGTTCCTCCCGTGTCTGACATTGCAGCTGGCGCTTCCACCGGTCTTTTTACTAAGCGGTACATTAATAGTGAGTGGGTAGGTGGCTATATGTTTGTCCTTATAGTTACGGCACAATGTCTCCTGCGCACTTGACAACTGTAGATATTGTTCGGAAGTTGGCACGGTGCTAGAAATCATTATCTCAGTTCTGTCGCGGATATCGTCGTTGCTGGCTGTACATAAGTAAAAGAGTAAAGTCAGTGTCCACTGTCGGGCAAAGGCCTCTTCCTTGTCAAATATCTGTGAGGTTTATAGGCAAGAAGCAGACTGTATATCGCTTAGAAACAAAAGCATAGCTTCCATAGTAACATAAAATCGTATAAACATGAATTATTAAATGAAATTTTTAAATAGTAAATATAACTTTGAATCAACTTGAAAAGCGTCAACTGTACCACACGTCTTTGAATAGTTCTCAACATGTTATCACTTAAGTGCCATAGCAACGAATTCAGCTTCATTCGGAGCAGTAAAGTAAGTAAGTAAGCATATGAGTGATTCGTGTTAAGCTATTCGTTTGGAAATTCACACGCGTGAAGTAGCGTATCTCTGTATTGGAAATACATTGAAATGTTAGTAGAATATAAATCAGTACCAACCGATACATAACCCTTAAATGTTAAAATCTAAAGAAATTTTAGATCCCTGTATATTTATGTAAGTATAGAGCTAAAGTGCACACCTCATTTTTTTTCGTTTTATGGGTACACGGGCTGACGAGCAAGCGGCACACACCGTCGCCCACGTACGTCTGCAATACCAGAGGAGCTGCAGGTGGGAAGGTGCACGAAACGCAGAAGCACAAGATGCTTCTACTTCACGCCGATATTTTGCAAGATAGTAGTACTAACCCGGTCGATCTGAGCTGATCACGTGCTAAAAACAGCACTTAAAATTGCTCTAAACAATTTTAGTGGTGCCGGCACCGGGGATCGAACCCAGGTCACTCGCGATCTATGAAAATAAAGTGAGCGCCCTGACCACTGACCTTAGGCTACCACGGCTCCCATGGAGCTAAGATGCCCGTACAGCCTCTCTGTACCGGATTTCAAGCCCGAACACAACAGTACTGTTTGGGGGCTGAGATGTATGTGACGGTGGTATCTACCTAGACGACTCCTAGACGGAGAAGAAGCGTACCACCAAGTCAAAGTCCAAAGTTCAAAATCCGCAACCTAACCCATTAGGCTATTGGTGCTTTATATCCAATCAGAACAAATCACCGTTGAAATCCAATTAGAAGTTTATAAGTTATAATCGAATTCGATTTGTCTGTACATAGGCATTACTTTACTTTGTTTTAAACCGTTCAGTAATAATAAAGAAATATAAAAACCTATTCAAGTTACCCAGTGCTCGGTATAAATTAGAACGAAGTAGATCCTGTTGGCCAGAGAGACATGTTCTGTTCAAAATTATTATTTCTGCGGTACATAATTGCCGTGTGCCTTTTCCTCCCATGAGTGTCATAAAGGTAGTCTAAGAGAAATCTCTTGGCGTCCGATAGATGGCGGAACTAATAATGAAGAAAATTTTATTTAGTGGAAATGTTGACATGAACTGAACAGGTGGTGCTTGCGCTGGCAAGGCTGCTCGAGCTTACAGTGCACTTGTGCTTTAATTTTGTGCATCGCTTTATTGTTGTAGCATGCCTTCAGCTGTTAATGTGAATATACCTTTTATTTTATGACATTATTTTATTCGTTATATCATATCTCTCTCAGAGGAGCCTCATTACGAAACGGTGGTGGATTGTAAAAATTAAAAATTAAAAGATTTGACATTTGGCATACGATATTATCTTTCTTACGTCGAAGAATAAAGGATTTTCATTCATTCATTCATGTCAAGTACGCCAACCTGCAATGGAGGAGCCGAAGCAGTGGTGGAACCTTCTCAGCTTCAAAGATCTCGCTAACACTTGAGTTTCTCAAACAGAAGTCATTTACAGACTGCTGCTTTAGGTGATTTATCTACCTTTATTCATCTTTATTTAGACTATCCACAGTTCTGTCTATGGTCTGAGTTAATCTGCCAATATCCGTTACATAACAGCTTTTGATGTTGATTTTAAAGAAGATCAAATTGTTTTAGTGGAATTGTTCTAGCTTTTATCCATAGATCATCATCGCCTGTACTCTTCTAACTGATGAATCTCTGATGATCTCGACGGATGGAAAATCCATCCAAATATGAAGAACCCAAATCTCAATAGTGACCGGGAGTGCCTTCAGCAGTGCGAGGGTATCGGCACTAATGGGAGATTCACCAACCGCAGTGTGGTCTATGCTTGGCATGGAAGAAAGCGTGTCGTGATACTCCTAAATCGTAAATTTTCCGAAACCATCTGGTTTAGGACGTTTCGTTTTTGAATAAAGTCACAACCTGTAAGTGCCCACCTGCTGGGCAAAGGCCTCGTTCTGAAATATCAGAGAGGGTTTAAGAGCCGGGAAGGACCCGTCACGCTGCTCCAGTGCGGGATGACAGATTTTACATGTGCTCGAAATAAAGTTTTTGATAATTTCTCAGACATACTAAATTTCCTTCCCTCATACTAAATTTCATCAAAATAGATTCAAAGGTGTTAACTGTGAAAACATAACAGACAGACAAAGTTGATTTCGCATAATTTTATAGTGCATATATACATATATTCACGCTTTGTTCCCAACGGGGTAGGCAGAGACAATCTCTTTCGCTTCGTCCACTTTCATCAAATTTCGCATGCATGCTCGTTGGTTTAGAGTACTCTTGTCCTGGCCTTTTTTCAGAACGTCTCCGATTTGATCGTGAAATATTCGCCTAGATCTTCCTCTCCCGAGTCTACCATTTACACTCGCCTCATATATTTGTTTCGTCAACCTACTTTCATTCGTCCTCTCGACATGTCCAAACCAGCTCAGCATCCCTTTCTCAATTCGTGTCACTACATCGTCTTTCACGCCAATTTTATAATATTAGATTGGATTGTAGTTCCGTTAACGAAATACTGAACACAACCGACTTATATTTTTTATTTATTCACCACGTGCTCGGCAGTGAAAGAAAACATCACGAGGACACTAGCATGACTGGGAAATAAAAAAAACATTATTCCGAGGACGCGTGAAGTCCGACAACAAGCATTGGAACAGCGCGGCGGACCCTCCCCGGGTCCAAAGCTCACTCATGTCTGAGAAATACTTTACATCTCATATTCATTATTAATTTAAGTTCAAATATCTTTGAAAAGTTCTGTAATCAGGGATCGTTGTCGCCGGCGAATGGTCAAGCGAGCACAATATTAAGTTACAAATCCGGGTGACATGTGGACGTTGTTGGAGAAATTTGCAAAACTAATTAGTCGGATAATTGACCCGTGAAGGATTGACCCGTGGGGTCAGAGCCCTGCGAAGTTAATTAAATTATTAAGAAATGTTTAATGTGTAAAGTTTAATTTATTTTTAATTTAATCGAAACTCTCGCGTTATAAAGATAACTTTGATAATTGTTAGTAAGCAGTAAACATTAAACACATCTTAGAAAGATCTTTATTCTTTGCTACATTACTCAACACGCACTTAATTATACACATACATAACGCAAACAAAGACAGTGATGAAATTATTGACTTACACCTACCAGGAGTACTATTTTTTTTTCTGGGTACGCCTTATTTGAAATAGGCTAAAGGAATTGTATAGTATGTATTAGAATAAACTATTTTTTTTTTGTATTTGAAGGTCAAAGGATATGGAATCTGTAAACAATTTAACATTTTCACTCGTCAATGTCAGATTGACATCGGGGCTAATCCGGCTACATGACAAACAGCTACTTTGTTTAATTTTATTCACTTTTTTTGCTTAATTTGTTCAAGCCAAAGTAAAGCCATGACGCTTTCAAACATGTAACACCAAACAGCTTTACTACTAAGTTCAAATAATGTATAATTTACTAAGAAATATTCTGTTAACGCTTAACCGTTACCGTCTCTCACCATTACTTCCACTACTTTTGCGTCTCTGTGAGGGAGTTCAGTTAATGCAGAGTATGGTAATGGGTTCCCTTCGGTCATCGTCGGACTGATGTAATTGACGTCCCGATGTCATAGTTAACCCAGAACGTCAGCTCTAATAAATCAAAAAGTACTCCGTTTTCCCCCGTGACTTCGGCTGCTGTAAAGCACCTCGAACGTCGGGAAGAAAAATAATTAAAATTAAACAGTATACATTTCGTTAAATTAGTTTCATTTCATAATTACATAGAAATATTTACGGACAAAATATTTTCAATAAATATACTGGTTGACTGACAAAAATATGATAAAGGCCAATTCGTTGTCATCGGAGTTTATTTGATGGTAAGAATGTGCTCATTGTGTTAGTTCCTTTTCCAACAAGATTATTATTTACGAGACATCTCTGCTGTCTATATAATACACTTAAAATATGTGACTGGCGTTTATTCTAAGCACGTACAAACGCGCAGCTTTCACCCATCTATAAGTATTTTTACACGATCCATAAGAAAACAAACTCGAGGAACTTCCAATATGGTTCTCGAACAAATATAATAACTTATGTTATCGGCTGTTTCAATTAATTGATGTTTTACTATGAATTATTTTCCACTTGATGAAAGTAAAGTAAAGTACCGGCTTGTAAATGCCCACAGCTGGGCAAACATCTCCTTCTCATTTATCTGAGAGGGTTTTGGAGCCGGGAAGGGGTGGACACGCAACTCCTATGCGGGTTGGTCGGACTTTACATGTCCTCGAAAAAAATCATAGAGCATGAAACTAAAGCGAGCGCCCTGGCAACTAGGCCACCAAGGCTTGATGTATATGTAATAAAAAATATTTATAATAATATGTGGTAATAACAAAAAATCCCACCTGCAGCTCCCCTGCGGTTGCAGATGTACATGGGCTTCCGTAATCACTTAATACCATGGGCTGAGCCGGTTGCTCCTTTACCACCTTTCCCATAAAAAAAATTTAAAAGTATCGAACGAACTTCATACTGGCAACTGTATTTGCTAGTTGTATAATAGGTAGGTAATGTATCAATGAATGTATTAAATATAAAGTCTATACAGAACATTATTGAAATTTAGTGAAAAATTTGTTAGTACTAATAATATTATCATAATTATTTGGAAATAGTGACATTTTATGTTTACTTAAATAATACTTAAATAGTCAAATGAAACCCAAGCGCTATTCGTCATGAGCTTGACTGATAATTTACTGTTCGCGGTCAGAGCGGCGTCGTCGCTGGATTTCATTGTCGGCGCGTCGGCAACTTCAAACAGGGCAGCGGACCGTCGATAAGGTCTTGGACCAGGTGTCGTTGGCCTAGTTCACAAGTAGCAAAAATATATAATGATCCTATATCAACCAAAATAAAACTATTAAAAATGATGCGTCGATAATGCAGGGATATAGTTTCAATAAAACAAAGTATTCAGGAAAAATGGTCTTTATTAAAACCTTGGTTTACCGACGAGAGTGTCGTCGGTCGAGTATAGATCCACGACGACTTCTAATATTTACATTAAATACACCTTAAATTAACCTGTACAGAGTAATGAGATCACTTTTTACAAAAAAAAAATAAACTAGCCATTACGCTAAACACTGTTCCTATATACAGAGTAAATTATATGTTTTTAAGAACTTGTCAAGGTAAAGGTTTCAGAAAGTTAATAGCGTAACTTTGTAAAGTAAATAAATTCGAGACATATCCAACTTACAAAAGTGCAGTTGCTTAAATTAAAGTGGCTTAGTTGTAATTAACACCAATTTCATTCTTGTTATTCATTGTTCGATGGAATCATAAACGGCGAACTAAATAATTATTAACCTTTCTTATAATACATTTAAAGATTCTCAAAGTATTTAAAAAAATTAAAAATATGTTATGAAAAAGTTTTCATAATTTTTTTGAAACTGTCCTGCTTTTTTGAAATTTCAATGAATAACAACTTTTTAAAAGCTAATAAGCTAATCTTAAGAATTAAAAAAGGAAATGAAAATACACCCTATAAACTTCACAATTCAAGGCAAAGGTGTGCCCCCCTTCCTTTAGTGCGGATGGAAGGCTTCAAAATCAAAAAATAAGAAATATGGAGTAAAGTAGACTTGAGACGGTTCGAGGTGCCGGGAAGAGTTCGCCAGGCTTCTCCAATGCAGCATAACAAACAACATAACATACAAGGTTTACTTCGAACTTCAATCACGGAATATAGTGCTATAAAAATATTAAGCCGCAACTAGGTTAGGAGGCGACAGACAAGGGTCAAGTCATCATATAGTCAGATACATAATATAGGACCTACATCAGGATGACACGTGCATTGACCACCCATGCAAGAACGGAACGACCGTTGGAGCGAATGACGCCCGACCACCGGTTACTATCCAACACCGACATAGGTATAACTATACTACTGTTCGGATTACAACGGTTTAAATTTAGAACGTACGTGCGGTATCTAACAGAAATACGATCTTGTAACTTGGCTTAATACTGGCCATTTCAATAATAAATACATTGATAATGATAATTTGAGAATAATATGAAACTGGTTCTATTTTAGGTGAAAAAAAAACTCGCGAAACTATACTGAATTTTCAAATTCCAATAATGATATATGTATATATATACTACAGATTAATCACTTTGTTTAATAAAATAAATGAAATTAATGCGACTTAAAAATAGGAATACTCTAAAAGAAAGATACGCAATTACGTACTATACGATGATATCTTAATCTTGATTACTAGATTGTTTATGTCATTTCATTAAAAATCACTTATAATTTCGCACGAAACTCTTCACATCATTTATACAACGACTATTATCCTGTTTCGTTGCATCACACACACAATCAGTTCAAAAGTTTTCTACACTGAGATCTCTTGGATTTGGACGCGTTTTTTGGGCGGCGCTACAGCGTTGCCTGGTCTCTCTTTTAATTCCGACTCGCTGCTGCGCTGTGGAAATCGAAGACTGTGTTAAATTAGGTTTTTTTTGTATATTTATTTAGAACTTTTATACATACGGGGGTAATATCTTGCGTTAAGGCACTCTTTTGCTGTTTACTGTACATAACTTGAATCTTAATAATGAATTGAATCAGTTTAAACGTTAAAACATTTAATACTTTTTATTTAAGTGAAGCTATTAATAATTTAAAGATCATTATTTATCCGATCGCTAACTGCGAATTATTATATAAAAAAATATTGATAATGCCCGTAATGTTTTCTTAGAGTACACCGTAGAGTAAGTACTAGAGCCTACTTTAATCTAACTTTTGAGGCCAATTACTAATTTTACTTTTCCTACATGAGACTTCTTTTTTTGTATAATATGTGCATTCACTATTAGTAAGACTACAGTCCTTGTGTTCTGTGAACGATGCGTTCGAAAATTAGACGTCAAATAATTAGATTTATCAACTATCGGACACGTTTACCTTTAGCGTACTTTTGCGCGGTGAAGTAATGGCGGGGGCGGGGGGGTCACTGTTCAAAGACCCCGTTCCATTTCTACTACTGCAACTGCCTGCAATATTATCATAATATCAGACAGATCTTTTAATATTTAGATAGGTAATAGCTATCTAAATATTAACATCGACATGGGCCCGTCAAAACTGAGGACATCTATGCTCTGAGTATACAGTCAGAGTTTTTTTCTCATATTACCACTCGTCAGGAGACTCCCATCAATATCACTTCATACACATAGGAGAGTAAACGAAAAAATAAGCTCAGACCTTCTCTTCTGGAGCGTCGATGTGAAGCTCTGCGCCGTCCCCTTTGTAAATATATCCCGGCAAAGACTAGGACGTTCAGTGCAAGAAGGAAACAGCCGGCCCCCACAGTCACACCCAGTGCTACCGTATAGCTACAATATACAGAACACATAGATTAATATATTATACCATCCAATTTACAATGATCTTCTTAAATGATTGATGCTATCTTGTGAAAACCGTCCAACATTTTATTTTAGCGTTATATCCACAAAAATAAAGAAACAATATTTATATTGGATATCTATTAAAAATCTATTATTCTTGTCTTGATAATCAAAAAGCGATTTCATTTAGTTCAATATTTTAGTGCAATCTATTATCTATATCAGCGCAACCCGATCTTGGTAAAACGGTTTTGCGAAAAATGGATCCACATTAAGACGTCCCGGAGACAAAACTAGATAAAACTCAGAAAGGTAAACGAGTGGGTAAACACATTAGTAAGATTACGACTCGTGAAGCACCCAGATCAATCTTGTTTATGGGAGGGCATACAGGGGTAGAATGGTGTCGTTTATCTGCAGTCTGAAACTGGAAACTGTAGAGGTAAAACACAATTTAATTTTTAAAACTGCTGTCTAACAGTGAATCTCTGTTGTTAATTCACCTTCTTGGAACAATAAAAGGAGACATACATTGGATTCTGAAACTTGATTACAAAAACAACAAAAAGCGTAATTAAACGCTTCACTGAGTACGATAGATAGATAGTGGGTATGTCAGTGTAAAAATCTGCTACCACCTTTCTTCCTTGAGTGTCGAAAGTAGTAAGTAATGAAAGCTCATCGAAAAGACCATGGTAATCTCTAGGAGTAAACCCATCGATCAGATTCGCCATCACGTTCTTTCTTCCAGAGAGTCGAAAAGTGGTTTTGTTGAAATCTGTTATCTATATTTACCCCTTAACCTTTACACTGCAAACCCACTGCCACTCTGCTGGACATATTACATGAAGATATTAAACATAAGGTGAGAGACAGTTCCTGATATTGACTAGCTATTTATAAGGTGTTTGAAATGAAACTATTATTTACGAATTTTATCGCGTTTAATTATGTTTTTATATTCTCGACGTTTCGATTGCTTTACAGCAGCCGTGGTCAAGGGGGGACTGAGGTGTTAGACGTCCAGATGCCATAGTATAACACGGGCTACCATCAGCTCTTATTTATTAATCTTCTCAGAATGTGCTCACAGTATCTTAAGGTCGTGCAGTGGTATGCTTGGTTTAAGATTTAATTATGTTTGTTATTGGATCCCAAGCCGTCCCTAATAATCCGCAAATAGTTTTGTAGTTTCATGCAAATGTGTAGTGTTCGCGTAAATACAAGAAATCATTATATTGATAAGGTGATTTTACTTGGTGGTAGGACACCTGTTCTGCAGGCTAGCACTGCTGTTTGAAGGGAGAGAGCCAGTATAGACAAGCAGTGAAGCATTTTATGTTAGCTCTTAGGGGTGACACAAGAACGACTACTGCAGCCTTAGTACACCTAGAAACAACTTCGATTGAATTGAAGAAGGTCGAAGGTACATATGCATTGTCATTCCTGAAGACTAAGACAGAACGGAGAGAAGGCTTTGGTCGCCTCAACCCATCCTCTAGTATAGTAGAATAGCGTCATCGTTTACTTACCAGGCCAACAATGCAAATGTTACAGGTTCATGACAGGTTCCCTAACCACTCGGCCATCTTGGCTTTTCACAAATCACTAACCTGTAGTACTGGGAGTCCAGGCCGGTGAAGGAGTCCCCGGGCGCGGCGCGCGACGGCGGCGCGGCGAGCGCGGGGCGCGCGGAGGGGGAGGGCGAGCACTCGGCCGCCTCCTGCTCCGGCTCCGTGCTGTCCTCCTCTTCGTCCAGCGCCGCTGTAGTCGTGTAGAGCTCCGGGAATATCTCACCTGGATACGGATTCATTTAATGCAATATTTCTTATATCTACTTGATTATGTATGCGGTGTGGTTATTGAAATTAAAGATCTGATATACCATTTGACCATGAATGTAGTAAATATGCTCAAAGTTTTATCATAATTATTGTGTTTCGTGCACACTATCAGAAAAGTGAACAATAATCTGAGGCTGTAAATGGAAGCGTGATGCTAAAGATGGGGCTAAGCAACGCTCCTAGAGAAACCTAAGTACATCGGTCGACTTCGGTAGGTGGATGTTGATAATGATGACATAAGAGATGTCTATTTCACTATAACTCTGTAGCCAGAAGATTTTACCGAGATTCCTCTTTAGCGACTTCTGCGACTCGTGGAAGCAAACGATACATGAGAGGCAGATAATAAATAATTACCAGCAAACATATCTGGGTGAACGGAGCGAAACTGATGATGTCTCGGCGCGGCTCCGGGCCTGTGAAGTTGAGGAATGAGATGCAACCATAAAGCCATTTTGTGGCCTCGGTAATGACTCTTCACTCTCAGTTTGGTTCCTGTTTAGATAAAATGAAGATTCATTTTTAAACCACTTTGAAACCACAGAAATCAAGATTGATTTTCGTGGTTTCAAAGGGCGTACAAAATAAACAAAGCATTGAAACTAAACATCAAATAGTAGTTTAATTACTAATGAACTATTTTACATATTATACCAAACGAAAGTATAAATATATTAAAGTAACTGCTTGCATTACCTATACTTAAATACTGTTGCGTATTCAGTTCATAGCGTGGCCATGCCACAGAATTATCTCGATGATGCTCATCCTGTACTGGAGAAGGATCTCCGGTTTTTGCGAAGGCCGCAAGCAACGCCACTGCAGCTTCAGCAACCGCCACGTCACCGCGAGAGTAATTCCGTGGCGTAAAAGGCACGCCGCCGACGAGCGGGAGGCCCAGGAAGTAAGGCAACGTTTCACTTGAAACACTTCCCAGACGCTGCCGAAAGTATGGACCGATCATTTACAGGAGTTAACAAAATTCACTTGTAAATTATTTATGTAACATTACCTGCGGGTAGTCGGCGTCTTTGCTTTGATGCGAAAAATGAGCGAAGAAGGTCTTAGCGCCACGTCTGGCATGTAACTGCGCAACTCTCAGTGCCGGCGCTGCCACAGCAGCATCGCTGAGCGACTCCAGCGTAGCGTCACGTATGTTGATAGGATGCTGTATCGGTTTCTCCCAGTCGGTGTATTCATTACGCATTGCCGCGAATATCTCGTTGCGGTGAAATCGATACACGTTACGTACATACGTGCGAAGTATTCGATTCCTTTGAAAAAAAAAATTTGTTACATTCATTTTTAATTCATTTTGGTAAATAGATTAAATACATTGTACGGAAGTCGAGCGACCTATGTTCTTCTTCAAAGCCGTTCCGGATGTCATCTTCACTAAAATACTGGTAGCTTTCAGTTGTGGAGACCACGACGGCTAAGGAACATTCGAGGAAGGCTTCGCTGGCGTGCAGCGCCCTGGTCGGAGTTTGCGATTGCGCACTGTCTCCCGATACGGGCACCGACGGCGCCCAGCCGGCCAGGAACCTTGCACGGGGTGCTTCCACTGCCAGCAGTGCAGCGAGAGGCCTGGCCCGTATGCAGGCCGCTAGCCTAAAAAAATATTAAAGTGTGTATTACTCTTCTAGGTGACAGCTTCACACAAGACCCTGTCTCAAGACTACAATCTGAAAATTCACAGATTAGAGATGGATTATATATTTTAATTTTTGTAGGCTTAATTTAAATGTGATAACAGAACATTGGAAGGGCAGTTGATATAAAACATTCAATAATGTATGTGGGCCAGTCTGTAGAACGGGTCGAAGCGATACTCCAGGAGGTCCTAAATTTAGATTAATCTAAACAAGAAAATCTATGTGATTTAATTCACCAAAATGTTACAATAAAATCCCTAAAACTATAGTGCAATAAACAGACACAATATTTAAGAAGTTCGTTACAGAAACTTTATAATAAAATGGTCTAATATAAAGTAAATAGATATACGTGGAGCTTTTACTCTGCATTAAGTAAAATTATTAATATGTATAATTAATATGACATAATTATTAAGTGCATATGACATTGTAATTATTTGAGTGAATAACATTGTAACCCGGCAATAGAAAAACAAAGACATCAGTGTTTCTTGCCGGTTCTTTACTGAAAAGGTTATGTTTTGCAAACCAATGTAGATTTTGACGTTCATAAGAGCTTTAAAGAAACCTAATTGGAATAAACAATTCTTGGTTTTGACTGGAATCTTACCAGTGATCTCCTGTAGTGATATCACGTGTGCAGCGCAGTGCTTGTGCGACATGTTCCCGAGTTAAAGCAGGGTCCGGAGCTAACGACGCAGGGCTCAAAGCTGACCCGCTTAGTAATAGAACACGTGACATCAGACCTAGGAGAAACATAACATGTGTAAAAAACAATCCTCTCAAATGAGACCACAATGACATCACTACACAATAGACACGTCTCAGCAAGTAATTGTATCAGAAATGCAGCAGCAGGATCTACCACGCATGACACTAACTGAGTTACTGAGATCCGTAACTGACGAATGCCCCATCTAGTGCTGAAGTGCATTATAGATCCTTGCCAACTACTACCGCACTGAGCCACGTCAAAACGTATACTAGGATCGATCGCACGGCGCACCTTTCGCAGCGGGCAGCATGAGCAGCGCGTTGACGAGCGCGGCGGCAGCTGAGTGGCCGGCCAGCGTGACGCGGCCCGGGTCGCCCCCGAAAGCGGCCACGTTGCGCCGCACCCAGCGCAGAGCAGCCGCCGCGTCCAGCACGGCCGCGCCGCCCGCCGCCGTGGCCGCGTCCGCGCCGCCCGTTGTTAGGTAACCTGCCCGCACCGATCCTTTCACACCTCCTGGACTAGTGTGCGAACGATCGCACACGTCGTCCGGCTCACCGGCTGGGTTGACACGCCTCTTGGTACCAGGATAGGATAAGTGATAAGATAGACAAATATACCTACATATATAAATAATCGTATAAGTATGAACATTTTTTTATGGGAAAGGTGGCGAACGAGCAATTGGTTCACCTGATGGTAAGTGATTACCGTCGCCCAACTACATCTGCAATACTAGGGGAGCTGAAGGTTCGTTGCCGGCCTTTAAGAGTATTTGGGAGAGTGGGCCTCCGGTTACCTCAATCACCGAACGAAACGCAGAAGCACAAGTTGCCTCTACTCACGTCGGTTTTCTGTGAGGTCGTGTCGAGTCGGTCCTTTCGAGCAGCAGCTATAGCCGCCGCTCGGCTCTACTACGTTAAAAAAATAACCCATGAGTCGGGAAAAAACATTAATGTTCATAATACAACTGTTTCTCCCTTGTGGGATTCGAAGGCTCACATAGTCACTACCAACTACACTATACATGTGTCATCCGGCAACCGAGTACGTCGCTGGAACTATAGTTCTTCGCTTTCACCAATAGTCCGTTGATGGACGTAAGACTACCAGGAGGTAAATATTCACGCTCAGTAGGGAGAATAGTACTTTTTATCTCAAGGCGAAGCTAATTACTACCGGTCTGAGATACCAAATCCTCTACATCTATATACGAGGTTGTTTCTATCACATTGTCATGTGGTATGTGGCGTAAGCATTTACTACTCTCTTTCTTCCCGTGGATGTCATAAGATACAACTAATGGAGAGGACTTTAATATTTTTTTACAAATTTAAATGGGAGACCATTGCAGAATCATTACAATCGGTTTACGGGAGGATGTGAAGAAGTTGTAAGAGGAGCCGAGCTGAGTAAGGCGCAAACCTAATAGCCCTAGCCTATAGTTTAGCGTGACAACGAGCAAGTGTGCTCGTGCAGCCAACACGGCGCCGTCGAGTGCGTTGCCGGAGCCCCAGTCGTGGGCCGCCGCGCCCGCCCACACCACCACCGCGTACGGCGCCTCCACGCCGCGCGCGCCTGCGCAGACGAAACGCAATGTCAAAGCAATAGAAGAAGATATTCGCCAAAGAGCGCGAGCGCTCAAGTTATTAGGCTTTAATTTAATAGTACGCGAGTGACCAGGGTTTGATTTCTAGAGTCCGGTGCCCCAATCACTACGTGCTGATCGGCGGTGAAGGAAAACATTGTGATGAAACCTGCATGTCTGAGAGATATATCTCATATTTCATATTTTCGAGGACGTGTGAGGTCTGTTATCCCGCACCGGCGTAGCGAGGCGGACCCTTCCCTCCTCCAAAATTCTCTCAAATATTTAAGAGGAGTCCTTACCAGCAGTGGGCATTTGCAAGCTGCTACTTTTACTTTACAACAAATTAATTTATTACCCGTGTTTAATAAAATAAAAATTGCATATATAATTATATACGTATATATATATTGTGCTTTGCTGATGGCAACCGAGTTAATTATGATATCAGGATGTCAAAAAACTCAGTCACTGTGACCTCGGGTGCTGCAAAGCCCCCAAAACTTCGGGATGTAAAAAATCTTAATTAAACACGATAAATTCGGTAAATAATAGTTTAACTTCAAGTGTAGCGTAAATACAAGAAATCTTTATAAAACTGATCAATTATTTAGATTTTTCCATTGTACATGTTGCCGCGAGTGTTGTGTAGGCACTATGAGACTTATTAGCAAACACGCAACATCGGCGATAGTGCTGTCAAAATACGTCAACGATCGCTGAATTTGAAAAGATCTAAAACTTACCGCTACCGGGGACGTAGATGTTGAGGTACAGACAGTCCTCGCTCTGGTTGGCGAGCAGCGGTATTGTGGCTTTTAGCTCGTTGTACAAGCCCATGGGCATCTTGGTCAGAGCGGCAGTCCTGGGCAAGGCAACGTTTCGTCAATGCTTTGGTACTTTAAGTGAGCAATCCTTGTTTACATTTTAAATACATATCAAATCAAATCAAATCACTTATTCATCAACATAATAAATGACAAACGTATTTTTTTTAAATCTACCACCGTTTCGTAGTGAGTTACTCTGACGAAGAAGAAACAGACGAAAGAAATCTACCATTACTACTAGCTATTCTCCTGTCGCAGCTCAGCTGGAAGAAATTTCTTAAGAAATAAGCAGTACCTTTGTACAGACCATTTTTTCCTATCATATTTCTTTTTATTCAGTTTTACTTGTGTATTTAAATTATAAAATAAAAAAAAAATGAGAAACGCCATAGATATCCACTTATTTCGTCTATTTTTCGTAGAATATTTTTTCTAGAAACGGCTTGGGAGCGAACAACTCATTCCCAGGGCTTATTATCATCGATGTATTCCTTTATACTATATTATGTAATTCGTTTCTCGGCTCTAACGATTCCGATATTTTTTTGTATTTATACAAAATTTTACCATCCGAGTTTATCTAGATAGCTGCCTTCCCTGTGAAAAGTCGTTTGTACACAAAGTTAAAACCATTTTTTTTAACTGATAAAAATGTAATTTTATAGAATATTGAGGTCCAAGGCGATCTGTTAGTAACGTCGTTATGTCCGTTTGCACTTAAAATACGGTCGCGCGAGTACACAGTACTGTTAACATTCAATATTCCAATATAAGCCTATTTCAATTAGAATTTTTTTTTGTCCCATATTTAATTAAATAATAGAAAGTGTCTCACAAATGCGAAAGGTCTAGTTATTTATTAGTTATCTTTGGTGCTTCCGAAAACGACATTGAGATCTTAAACACAGCCATAAAACACACAAGGTATAAAAAAAGTAGTCAATTATAAGTATTTATCTGCTACATAATATGTGACGAAAATTTAAATTCACTTAAGTTTTATAAAAGAAAGAGTTTAGCTCATTACTAAAACTCAGCAAATATATTAAAAAGGAGATAACACATTTTAATATAGGGTTGCAGCAATAAAAGTGCGCACGTCTCTGCATTGTCATTCATCATTATTTCAGCCTATCACAAGTCCACTGCTGAACATAGGCCTCCCCCAAAGGTTGCCACGAAGCTCAGTCCTGATCCACCTGCATCCATCGACTTCCCCCAACACTGCGCAGGTCGTCCCTCCATCTTGTGGGGGGTCGTCCTACACTGCGTTTGCCTGTACGCGGCTGGCACTCGAGAACCTTTTTTCCCCAACGGTTGTCAGTTCTGCGAGCTATGTGGCCGGCCCATTGCCACTTCAGTTTGCTGATCCTTACGGCTATGTCGGTTACCTTAGTTCTGCTGCGGATATCATCGTTGCAGACTTTATCACGCAGAGAACTAAGCATTGTGCGACAGGTAAATTAAAAAATCTGCGGATTGTTCCGATCTTTGTGCTGTACATGGCTTACTTGTTCGATATGTCCGGGTAGCGTTGCGGGCAGACCGGCGCGAAGGCATCTGCAAGCCGAGTGCCCGACCAAGCATGGGGCGGGAGCGGCGGCGCGAGCCTCTCCGCGCGCGCTGCGTACGGAACTCCACGGAACACCTCCACTGGTTCCAGTCTCCTTGACGCGGGCTCCACTATAATGCCGCGTATCGCTCCTGGATACGGGAACGGTTTTTCATATAACATAGAAGTGACAAACGAGCTAACAGCCCGCGTGAAAATAAGCGGCTCGTGCAACCCTTGGACATCTGTAAACAACTTCAGTCAATCGAAGAAAGTTACATGAAATGCCTGAGCTTGTACTTACACTGGCTCGCTATACCCATCGTCCTGGAAAACTACACCATACAAAATTATAGATATAGCTGACGGTAGCCGGGGTTAACTATGAGATCAGGAAGTCAAACACTTCAGCCCCCCCTCCCCCCCAGTCCCCCTTTCGTGACCACGGTTGCTGTAAAGCACCCGAAAAGTCGGGATTTAAAAACTTTCATTTCAAATACACTACACTGTTGATTAGCGGTGGAAATAAGTAAGAGAGTCATATCTACCCAGATACCCGTGGCCGGAAAATAGGTCTATCATCTTGTAAATAATTGCTAACAGCTGTAATACTAAAGAACACAAATAAAAAAATGGCAATTAAAAATTATATTGATTTTTTGAAATGTCATAAGAACAGTGCGTGTTAAGCGACAGAGTTAAAAAAGGGGTAGAGTTTTCAACTGGACGCTCATGCTCAAAGACTGATATTACTGACTAAGGCTGTAGCTACACCAGCCAGGGTAAAGTGGGGTTGGTGGGAGGTCCACAAGTTTCTGTGCAAAAACTGTAACTATCTGGGTGCCCGAGGACGGTTGGATACGCCGAGCAAGTCCTAAGAAAAGTTGGCGCGACAAAATAGATGCCTTAAGCATAAAGATATACAGGTTAGGAAAAGGAATTAATTTCGTTCCGTCATGTTTCACGTTACCTGAGTTCGTGTGCACGATGCGCGAGCTGTAGCGCGGGCCAGCCGCCGCCAGCACCGCCAGCACCGCCAGCGCCAGCGCCGCGCACCACGCCGTCCTCGCGCACTCCATGCGCCATCACGCGACGATTGGCTGCGTGACAGAAGGCACGTCAATCTCTGATTTAAATACATCGATAGACTGTTTGTTATCTTTTTAATTATAATACTAACATGTAGAGCCAAGCGGCGGTTCGAATGGGCCGGCTCGACCTGCTATCACGGACTCGCAGAATACCGGCGTGAAATAGAGGCATCTTGTGCTTCTGCGTTTCGTTCGATGAGTGAGGTAACCGGAGGCCCACTTCCCTCCCATCTCACAAATACCCTTAAAGACCGGCAACGCACCTGCAGCACCTCTGCTGCTGCAGATCTACGTGAGCGACGGTAATAATCTACCATCAGGTGAACCGCTTGCTCGTTTGCCGCCTTTCCCGTGAAACCAAAAATATATATATATATCAATTAATTATATTATTAATTAATAATAAAATTGTTTTGTTCATGCTACCTAAATATAGGGTTATAATTCTTCACTGTTAGCATATTTGTATACAACTTAATGTTAGCAATACGCGAATCGAAATGAATTATTTTGTACACGCCAAAGCGTGACGTCACAAAGTTTACCTGGACAGCGGGTGCGCGGGCGCCTGGCTTGTCGATATGTCAAAGGCAATTAGTGTCATTAGCGAAAGAGGTGTCAGGACCGTAGCAAGTGGAAGAAGATTGTCTCTGCCTACCCCGTCGGGAACAAGACGTGAATATATACATATATATATATAATTAGTGTCATCGAGTGAGGTCGTACGTACGCGGTCGTTGTGTTAATTATAGTGCCCGATAAATAAGGAGTATTAAAAATAAATGGAAAAGACTCGATAACTAAAAACTACGAGACAAATATGAAACAAAGGTGAGCCCTGACATATTTCTTTATGGAATTTACTGAGTTTAATTTAAAGTTTTTATGGACGACATGCATTACATAATACGTAGCACGCACAGTATCAGACACCCATGGTAACAAAATAACTGGCGTTTGAAGCAGTTATGTCTTACTTTTATCAGCTCATTGAAGTTTATTGTGAACATCGGCCTTTCCTTGCCTTTCTTGAATGGTTTGCTTACGCTCACCATGCTGGGTAAGCAGATCGGTAAGCACAGTGTCGTTTCCCACTCTCGTCTAATGTTGCTCCCCGACATAAGCCTTTAGGAAATAATTGACAATGTTATTTCGAAGACAAGTGAACTCTACACAACCACACTAGAGCGAGGAGGTGGAGGGATCCTGACACTGAAAGTATTGTCAGGCGGCTTTTTCCAAGCTAAGGAATATTTGCAGGCTGCTTTTCTAGTGGTCATGCGAGCTCCATAAAAGAAATATAATCCGATCTATACTAATTGCTTACTCACGATTACGTCTACACGAGATTCACTCGTGCACAAGGCCGTTTCTAAAAATCGACCCACTCCGCCCTTACCGATGGTAACCTAAGCCGAGGTCTTGCAACTCCTTATAAGGTTAACACGAGCCACCCTCTAGTTGTCGGAATTCTACGTTAACAGGGGTCAGAGCATAGCACAGAAGCAGCTAGTGCATTGTTGGTCTTTAAATATTTTCTTTCACTCATGGGCCTCCTGCTCGCGAGTCCTACCCTGAAGCTCTAAAGACCACCTGTAAGGGCCAACAGCGTATTTTATCTAAATCGTGGGACTTTTAGTCGGCCCGCATCTTCAACGCTGATCCTGCCATAACAAGCCACCACCTTCGATGGCTGGTAGGTGCACCTTTCTCCCACGTGATACAAAAAAAAATGTCTTTTACTCACTACTTCACCATAGCAATTTGTATAAATGTTTTTATAACACCTTCTATTTAATGCCGTTATCACGCATCCGAATTGAAAAGACCATGGATCGCTTCTCATTTTATACGTCATATTTTTCCCATTAGATAGAGGGTTGGGTATTAAATCGGGATCGGGTCAGGCAGGTACGAGATGCGTCCGGTATCATTACTTACGATAACGCAATGGGTAGAGGAGCCCGGGGCTCGCACAGTGCGCGGAATATTCAATGAAATTCGTGGAGACCCTAGTGTATATAGGAAAGGGTCGACTCGTCTGTCGGTGTCGCTGGACGTACGAGGTGCCTCAGGTAATCACTTTTTTTTTTAATATTGATAATAAGATATATATTGATAAATATATATCTTATAACATTTACTTGATTTATTACAGATTTATTGTATTTACGCGAACACTACACATTTGCAACGAAAACTGTTTTCTACGGATTTTATCGCGTTTAATTAGGTTTTTATTTTTTAAATCCCGACGTTAACCTGGAAGTCAAACACCTCAGTCTCCCCACGGGTGCTGTAAAGCGCCCAAAATGTCCAAATTAAAAAATCTATTTAATAGAATAGAGATAGATTTGCTGTGGAGATGCTTTGAAAGAATCTGTCAAAGGATTAAAATCTTGTTTGAAGATAAGCATAATTAAAAAAATAACCGACTCCCTAAACACTTGTATACATATTAGTTATGACGGCTCGGTGGTGTAGTGGCTGAGCGTTTAGCTGCACCGCTGCGGGTCGCGGGTTCGATTCCCGCACGGGACTAGTATTGTATGGACTACAAATAGTTCCCGGTCTGGGTGTTTGTCCGTGTGCATGTACGTAAACTGCCTCCGCGACACAGGAGAAATTTGTCCAGTCGAAAGGGACTTTTTTTTTAAATTAGCTATTACTCAATATTATAAATTGTGTTATATACTGGTACATGAAATGATCGAAGTTAAATCGAAACTTGAAACCCATTATGACACGGTTGCTCAAAACCAAACCCGCCAACTGCGATCAGCTGCCGATATCCGCATAGAAATTACCGACTTCCAAAACCAAACCTCCTTGACACAGATTTCACCTGTCGGTTCACCTGATGGTTAGTGATTACCGTCGCCCACGTACATCTGCAACACTAGAGGTGCTGCAGGTGTGTGTTGCTGGCCTTTATGGGTATTTGGGAGATGGGACGGAGGATGAGGAGGATGGGGAGGGGGAGCGGGCCTTCGGTTACCTCTCTCACCGAACAAAACGCAGAAGCATAAGATGCCTCTACTTCACGCCGGTATTCTGCGAGGCTGAGGTACCGACCCGGTCGAGCGGGCTGATTCGAGCAGCAGCAAAAGCCGCAGCTTGGCGCTACCACATACGAGTATTTACTGAAATCTTCAGATTTTTTTTTAAATTGGTACCAAAAGATGGTTTCCCAGCAATTCATTATCTCGCTTTGTAGGTTTTAAGCAGATTCGGCTCAACATACATCTGTGCAAAAGTGTTTTCAACTCTCAACTTTATCTAAACTAAATACCGTACTTCAAAAACTGCAAAATATAGTTATTATTAAACCGAGGGTAACTTGCAGTTCTGTTTAATTTACATTTCGTAGAGTTTGGTTTCTCTTTCTATGCACCATAACTGTAGGTAAGTTTTTTTCACTGGCCTTTAAAATTGGTTGGGCAGACTTGCTCTGTATTTATACATTTGACATCTCGTGGGAAGATTATTAGTGCCTTTGCGATTAAACTCCGGGGATCTGGACTCTACAAAGTCTATGAAGGCATTCTGTACCGCCAGAATGTTTACGAGCTGTGAGGCATTCCATCTCAATCCTCAGAGAGTTGCATCTGTGTCCACGAGCTGCACCAGCCGCTTACCATCGGGCGGGCTGTTGACACGTTTTTCACCCCGATCCAATGAACAAAGTCTTGAAAGCAATACGTTTGAAAATTAATTTGTTTGCTCGTCTAGTATAATAATTTACCACGTGCTCAACGGTGAAGGAAAACATCGTGGGGAAACCTGCATGTCTGAGAAATAATAAAAATATTATTTCGAGGATATGCGAAGCTCGCCAACCCGCACTGGAGCAGCGTGGCGGGCCCTGCCCGGCTCCTAAACCCTCTCTGATACTAGTATTTGAGAAGGAGGCCTTTGCCCAGCAGTGGACACTTACAGGCTGTTACTTTACTTTTTACTTTACTAGTGTAATAGCGTAGTATAGAGAATACGAAAATCAAAAGATATTTGAGATATCGGAAGATTGGTCCAGCCATGAGACACGCACAAAGTATTGTTTTTCTTTAATTGTGAAAGCTGACCTCACTTTTATTTTGTACCTGATGTTTTTTTTAATATTTTTGATTGACATGTTCTGTGTGTGTTGTCTCTTTATGCTGTACCAATGAATATTTTTCATCTTCTTTTCTTCTGTCATAGAGCGCAAGTGACGCGGGTTTGATTCCCGGTGCCGGCACCTCTAAAATTTTTATTAACAATTTTAAGTGCTGTATTTACCACGTGCTCGGCGGTGAAGGAAAACATCGTGAGGAAACCTGCACGTCTGAGAAATAATAAAAAAAAAATTGTTTCGAGGATATGTGAAGCTCGCCAACCCGCACTAGAGCATCGTGGCGGGCCCTTCCCGGCTCGAAAACCCTCTCAGATATTTGAGGAGGCCTTTGCCCACTTTGCTGCCAGCTTTGGGCAAAGGTCACATGCTCCTACTTTCCTTTAATAATTTATATAATAAAGAAGTATAACAACTTCTAAATAATTTGTAATCAATGAGTTTCATATCCTAACAGATCAAAGCTTTTCTATTAACATGGAATGGTTCTGAAGTCAAAAGTCACGGCGCTGTCGCAAGCTCTACACATACAGCGCTGGTTGCAAATGCTTAATTTAAGCTTACAGCGTGCGCCAGCCAAAGTTCTCGTTATACCGACCGGAAGAGTACTGCGAGCCATGATTTGACGAGGCCTTTTTTTCAGTAAGGCTAGGGTTGCCAAAATGAGGCAGTCTACGAAAGTTCGAACTTCTAGATACAATAGTAATTTTTTTGTTTTATTTACACCTTTCATATTTTCCACCTTAACAATATTTCTCCACGCTTCGGGTTGACTGTTAGAGAATGCCAAAACGCATTAAGTCCGCCCTTTGTAATACTTTTATAAAGGTATTCGTATAACCTTTAAATAAATATATAGTTCCCATGACACTGGCTGACTGACTCATAGATCATCAAATATATAGGATGCACACAATCAAGCTAGAGCTAAGTTTGGAACACACAGTATCCAAAATCTCTAAGCGCAAGCTGTAATCGGAGTTGAGGGCAGCCTGTGAGTGCCCACTGCTGGGCAAAGGCCTCCTTCTCAAATACTAGTATCAGAGAGGGTTTAGGAGCCGGAAAGGGCCCGCCACGCTGCTCCAGTGCGGGTTGGCGAGCTTCACATATCCTCGAAATAATATTTTTAATATTTCTCAGACATGCAGGTTTCCTCACGATGTTTTCCTTCACCGTTGAGCACGTGGTAAATACAGCACTTAAAATTGTTATTAACAATTTTAGTGGTGCCGGCACCGGAGATCGAGCCCAGGTCACTCTATGAACTAAAGTGAGCGCCCTGACCTCTAGGCTACCACGGCCTTACTGTACGCTATGTAACACTTTCGTGCCATTATCGACTCTATACTACATCCGTGTTGAATAATTTCTACACGAAGCAGGATACTCTAGTTTGAACCCCTGATGCTGATGCTTAGGGTTCGTACCAACGAGTTTTTCAATACTCATATATGATTTGTGTCGTCGGTCTGGACACTAAGACGGTGACGGGCTCACCACCTGTCATGTTGTCCCAAATTAACTCTGATGAACAGTGGTTTGATGGAACTAAAACGTCTCGACCTCTGACCACACCAGTATTGGGTATATGGTCGTGAGTATTATTATTTTCAAGCATTATTATTCAATTACAACATCTAATACTAACAAACCTTTGTCTAGGTCATTCGATCGACTAAGTAACTGGTCTCAACTGTACGGAATATGCCCGAAATTCGTTGCTGAACAGTTTTTGAAATTAACATTTCTGTGCTGCCGTTCAACCATGCAGAAAAGTAAGCCGTCGCTTTTCGAGGACGGTGACGGTGAAGTGATCGTGCTGGTCACCACGTGACTTAGTGGATAGCAGATCTGCTTGCGAAGCCATGACTCCTATGTTGGAATACCAGTGGAAGCCCAATTTCGTGAGAAACTGTTGAAACTCATGTTGAAACCTAATCATACTGCCAAATATTATAGACTTTTGTGTCCGATGTTTCAATACATTTAATTTATTTATATAACCATCCGAATGATATCCTCTTACGTCATCTTCAGGGTATTTCAATATTATATAATAACATTTGTCAATGTTATTATATTTTATAATCTGATAAATGATTTCTTTGCCTTCAAATAACATAACAGAAAAACCTGTAATCCAATTACGTATAACAACGATTGATAAGACATTAGCACAAATCTCTTATGAAAACGTTGAAAGAGATCAGACTCCCTGAATGATCCGACATATTTCCACAAAACCAAATACAAAACATAATACTATTCACATGTCGTCTGACGATCTATATGTCGTCTCGATTCGACAAAAATTCAATTCCAACGCAATATTACTTTCGGCGGTGGAGCTATTTATTCCCAGTTCGACATAATCAGCGAACTCCGGTGACAAGTGTGGAAGCAATTTATATTCGGTCCAGGGTGACCCACGCGAGCGCGGGGCTGGAGTGTCTGGCAGATAAGGGCGTTGGGTCGGACAGGATCCACTTTCACTAGTAATAAACGTTGCCCCTGTTCAGATAGATAAAGATTTAACTTTAAAAATACGGTATATTATTACAGTCACATTTACAATATCAGTCACAATGGCGTGGTGTTTTTAAACTAGTTATGTTCACCAGTTACGTTTTACGTGGCAGAGCCAAGCGGCAGCCTTTGCTGCTGCTCGAATAGGCCGACCACAGCCTCGCAGAATAGCGGCGTGAAGTCCAGGCATATTGAGCTTCTGCATTTCGTTCGTGAGTGAGGAAACTCCCCATCCTCATCCTCTATCTCATCTCCCAAATATCCTTAAAGGCCGACAAAGCATCAGCAGCTCCTCTGGTGTTCCAGATGTACGTGGGCGACGGTAATCAGTTACCATCAGATGAAACTCATTCTCGTTTGCGATAAATAAAAAAATGCTTGGCGGTGAATAAATAATTAGTACGTAAACTTGTGTGTTTGATAATAATATTTTAATTTTTATTATTTCTCGGACATTTTTTTTTATAGAAGAAGGAGGCAAACGTGCAGGTTTCCTCACGATGTTATCCTTCACCGCCGAGCACGTGGTTTATACATCACTAAAAATTGCTATTAATATTTTAGAGATGGAAATCAGGTCACTCGCCGTGGTAGCCTTGCGGTCAGGGTGCTCCCTTTCGTTTCATACAGAAAACCAAAAACTTAAAGTTATTGTTTGAACTCAAACGTAAACTCAATGCGCAGCGGATCTCAATCCCAGTAAAGTAAGAGTAAAGTAGTAAAGTAGCAGCCTGTAAGTACCCACCGCTAGGCAAAAGGCCTCCTTCTCAAATATCTGAGAGGGTGTAGGAGCCGGGAATGGCCTGCCACGCTGCTCCATTGCGGGTTGGCAGGCTTCACATATCCTCGTAATATGATTTTTTTATTATTTCTCAGACTTGCAGGTTTCCTCGCGATGTTTTCCTTCAACGCCGAGCACGTGGTGAATACAGCACTTAAAATTCCTATTAAGAATTTTAGTGGTGCCTGCACCGGGAATCGAACCCAGGTCACATGCGCTCTATGATACTAAAATAAGCGTCCTGGCCACTAGGCTACCAGGGCTCAAAGTAAGAGACTTTATTTAATTGATAAATCAAGCAGGTCCGGGTAGTTGGCATTCAGTATTGTCGCCGAGCGCTGTCGCCCGACAATGAAATCGTATTTGACTAAGTCCGGTCCAGCGATAAATTTTGATCAAACTGCTTAACTGTCCTATTGTTTATCTCAACAAGGCATTTAGCATAGTCTACAGCATTAACCTATTTAAGTTTGAGTCAATTTTGCTATTTCTCTGATTTTTATAGCTATTTCGACGCATTATTTGTGATTTATATCCGACCAATTATACAACGAATAGCGCCTTGGTAACCCAACGGTCAGGTCTGAAGATCCCCGGTAGCCTAGTGGTCAGGGCCCTCACTTTAGTTTTATAGAGCTCGAGTGACCTGGCTTCTATCCCCGGTGACGGCACACAAAAAAGGCAAACTACTAACGAGTCTTTTTTTTGTTTTCGTAATACGTTAAGTTCAAAACAGCCCGCGGGAGGTTTTTTCAGTGTGTGCAATGCTGCTGGCCAGTACAATGCCAAATGCTGTTCGCTTTGAAGGTACTACTATTTTTTATGTCACTTGCTTGGCAGCCTGTAAATAGTCTACAGCAGGACATAGGCCTCTCCCATAGGATTTGCCGGAACGACAATCGCAGTGCCAAACACCTCGCACGTTAGACGTGGTTGCCCGCCATCGGTCTGGTAGTTTTTGAGATGGCTATTTCGCCATCGGTCGGTAGTCATTTCGATTTTCGAGGCTTTTCTCTTGGTTGCGTCTTACGACAATCCAAGGGAGAATAGCGGTGGTGGAATTTTTGCGCCGAAACCACACGACAAATTTTCATTTTTGTCATATGCATGTCACATGCGTCATGCTCGTGAACAGGTGCTGCTTGCGGTGGCTGGACTGCTCGAGGTTTGCAGTGCACTTGTGCTTTAATGTAGTGGATCTCTATATTCTTTTAGTATAATATACATGTCTGTGTGTGAATTTTATTTATATATGGACGTGAATGATTATGTATTAGGAATATTTGTGATAACGTTAGTCTATCTGTCATAAACTTTTGTTTTTTTATTTTCCGTGTATGTGTAACATTTGAGATATAATTGACGGTAAGTACTCTTTTAAATTATATTACAAACTTTTTTTAAAGTAGGTTTATAAATTTGAGGTTAACTGTCGGTATGTATTCTTTTTATTTGTTTATGTTATGATATTTTTGTTTTGTTACGCTAAAGAAGTATAACTTCTTATCTGCGTACATAAGTACACAGTTTTTATTTTCGATCTACATGTAACATAAAATATATTTACAAAAATTATGGTTTCTGTCAACAAGCGCATAATTATATTTCTTTCTGTATTCGAAAGACGTCGCCACAGTACATAGTTGTACCGGAATGAATACATACGCCGAACATTAAAGATCAATAAAACACGTTTCCATTTGTGTATAAGCCCTTAATATCACTTTTGGTAAATGTCAATTCATCTCGCGATGTCGCTGAATCGGAAAGCCATGGAAATACAAGAAAAGTTGAAAGCTCTCAATGAAGATTGATTGGAACGCCATTAGACCATTTCTTTGATATTCGCTCTCGCAGGAAGAACGTAATTTTTTAGAATTTTAATACCGAAACAATTTTAATATACCCCAACGGAATTCGCGGAGTGACGGGGTATGTATTAGAATATACTGGTAGATACGCTATTTTATATCATGCAATATGCATTGCATTAATTAATCAATTTGAAACACTTTGTTCTTGAAATCTTTGAAACAGCTAAGCAACAGCTTACGGAAGCATACCAATGTTAACAGAGAAAATGGCAGAAAACGACCACATACTGATATACGATATACTGACATACGATCCTGTGATAAGTAAAATTAAATCCAAAACCACGCATTCCTCTGCAAATCCTCAACATACCTCAACTTTTTTCGCGGATGGAACTAACTCAAATAATAGCCAATTTTTTTTTTTCATTTACAAAACACAGCTTTCTCCGATATTTTTTATTTTGTTTAAATTTTTTTATGGGAAAGGCGGCAAACGAGCAACCGGTCCACCTGATGGTAAGTGCTGGTGCTTTAGGTGGGTTGCCGGCCTTTAAGCGTATTTGGGTGATGGGAGGGAGGATCAAAAAGGGGATGGGGAGGAGGAGAGGGCCTCCGGTTACCTCACTCACCGAATGAAACGCAGAAGCACAAGGTGCCTCTACTTCACGCCGGTATTCTGCGAGGCCGTGGTACCAACCCGGTCGAGCTGGCCCTTTCGAGCAGCTGCAAAAGTCGCTGCTTGGCTCTACCACTTTTAAAATAGCTAACAATCATTTAACTATTTTTGTAAATAACTTACAGCCAAAAAGGATTTATATTTTACTTTTAGTAGATACATTGACCGACTCGAGGTGTATCGAAACACATTAGTTAGAATTATTGTGTGTTTGTCTGTAACTTAAACATATAATATTAAAAACGTTTGTGTGTGTGTGTTTATGTGCATGAATGAGAATGAGATATTTCCAGTATTTCTCGCTTAAAAGTAAGTTTATTTTCATAGAATATGTCTACTATATTAAATGTTTTATAATATTTTCTTTGTATCCGGCAGTTTTGAGCATAATTTGTTCGAGTAAGAGAAGCAGCGAATAATTTCCAATGTCTTGTTCTTGTTCTCGGACAGCAAAAGTTCAAAACTTTTGATAATAATTCTGTACAATCAATGGACCCATTACATACACTATGCACGAATGTCATGTCACTAAGAATGCTATAGTCCTCAAAACTACTTGACGTCTGCAGTCATCATCAGGTGAGCCGCTTGCTCCTTGACCCCCCTTTCCAATAAAAGAACACCCTTCCTTAGCCGACTCCTTGGCAGAGAAGGAGCATACAGCATACCGCGTAGAAAAAACATTTGTACCAATTTTTCTTCTGTAACGACCTATTTTAGTGCACTGCTGAACATAGACCTTGAAAGCGCCAGTAAAAGCCTGCTTATGTTTCTTGGATTGGTTGCCCACACTCACCACGCTGGGTACCCTAAGGCTAGTGATGCTGCTCCCAACCACCAGTCTGTTGGAGATAGCCACGGAAAATTCTGATCAACCGGAGCCTAGTCAGTTCGCTAGTGGGTACTTGGACAAAGTCAAACCTTACACCCCATTTGATGGTAAGTATTAGATCACTCTCATTATTTCGATGTTTACGAAGTAATTAATAAACTATAATGAACTTAGTCGCAACTCTTCAAAGGACTGTATTCCAATTTGTATTCAGTCCATATCTGTGTAATTATATCATAGTTCTTGACAGTACTTGAATTGATTTATTGACTGTTGGCGTAGTTAAGTTTCGACAGCGTATATAAGAATAGTCCAGTTCGGTTTCTGTAACGAACAAACGTTCGACCGAACACTAAAAACGGTGAGTGTCTCTGTACCGCGAGGCACGTATAAATGTTGATAACCCAGAAAGATTATCATTAAACAATAAGAAACGGAACAAAGGGTACCTAGAGCGTCGACGTTTCACGTCAGTAGAAAGTCTGCAGTCTCTGATCATATCCTTGATCACCCCCAACCATTACATCAGATTTGATAGACCACAAATCCTAAATAGAACACCTATTCCTGCCAAGGAGGATTCGCGAGGCTATTGAAATCAACTGGATGGGTACTTGGGATACAGTAATAAACTAAAATAATACCACTGCACGACCTTAAGATAATGTGAGCATATTCTGCGTAAGACGGACCAAAATGAATAAGTAAAAGCGGAAGGTAGCTCGAGTTAACTATGACATCTGGACATCTAACACCTCAGTCACCCTGTGGCCACGGCTGCTGTAAAGCAACCGAAACGTCGGGAATATAAAAACAAAATTAAACGCGATAAAATCCATAAATAATAGTCTCATTTCAAATGTATTATAAATGTGCATACTTAACACTTAGTAACATTTATGCAATGATTAGTGTGTATTGGCTTGCCTACGCAGGACGAATTACATTTACTTTTCTATGTAAAAGAAGTAGCTAATTATAATTATATTTCGCTTTGCTTTACTTTCTAAAACTTTATATTAATGGTATTTTAAAGGAACACGCAGCAGTAGCTTCTCAGTGCGGCACGGACTTACAATCGGTGCTGGGGTTTAGTTTTCGAATCTCTCGTATGGATCTCGTATTACATCAACAGTAGAGATCGAAAAACATCTAAAGCATATGGAACTGTTGTATCTGGATCCTGTAAGGGTCAGTCCCGACTGGTCACCCTAATCGACATGTTAGTCAGCTAGCGTCATTGTCAGAACAATATTGAGACCTCCTGTCGGGATCCGTCGGCAACGGTCCAGCTCTGTCATTGTCCATCATCTAAACATCGGGGGTGGCATTCAAGCATATGTCGGAATCTATATAAGCAATCATGATTGTCTTGTAGCTTGATAATTGCGTAATAAAAGTGTGTAATAAAAGTATATTTTAATACAAAAGACAATATCAAATTCCGTTATAACAGAACGAATGATAATATTGTAGATAATTTTTTACATGGGACAATTTTCTTTACAACAGCCGCTTCGTGTCGCCACTGTCGGCGTTACGGCGCGGAGTCTCATTAATCATCACTTGTCTTCGGAATTCAAACAACCGGATGTGAAGCGTTTTATTTAACCATCCGTCAGAAATATAAATTATCGCACGTCTGGCGTGACGAAATATTAAATTGAAATTGATATAGGTATAATCTTTCTGTTCATTTTAAATTACACAACTACGTAAGAATTATACATTTTTTCAACCTACTCTGCGTAGGAGTCTTTTGTGTTAGTTTACAAGAAGGCTAAAAGGTACCTTACCTATCTAGTAAGCCTACCCAGATGTAATGGATACCATGGTGGGTAGCAGATACCACACTCTTATCCATTTTTGCCGCAAAACAACAATGTAACTGTCTGTTGTTGTTCCGTTTCTGGTACCGATTTGTAAAGTGTAGAGAGCCAGTATAATTAAGAGAGTGACAATTCATCTATGACCTTCTTCGATTGAGTTCGTTAGCAGGTGTTTATGGGCTGCAGCAGCAACTTACCATCAGGTGGACTTTCTCACCCCATTCCAATAAAAAAAACCTTTCTCTAAGAAGCGACTTACGAATCGAATGAAGGAAAAGCTTCAAAAATACAATGGAAATTGCCGGGAACAACCCGACGAGGCCCTGCGTCTTTCATGTTCTCCTGGTGACGTGGAAAGAGCCTCAATCCTGCCTAATGCTAGTGTGTATTTTCTTCTTCCGTCATTGCATAGCGGAAATTCATTATTTTAGAAATGTAAGTAAAAGTTATTTTGCACTTTTTAAATTTATTTTTTTGTGCAAGGTTTTTCTTTCCATTAATTTTAAAGAACAAAATCGATGTTACAAATTATAACATAGCCTGCATCTCGCCTGCAGTTTCCAGCAACCGACACTTGCGTCTACCCGAGGCCTCTTCCTCATCTCTATGTGTGAGCGCGAGATTAAATGATAACATTTCTTTTTCTTTTTGCCGCAAAACAACAATGTAACTGTCTGTTGTTATTCCGTTTCTGGTACCGATTTGTAAAGTGTAGAGAGCCAGTATAATTAAGAGAGTGACAATTCATCTATGACCTTCTTCGATTGAGTTCGTTAGCAGGTGTTTATGGGCTGCAGCAGCAACTTACCATCAGGTGGACTTTCTCACCCCATTCCAATAAAAAAAACCTTTCTCTAAGAAGCGACTTACGAATCGAATGAAGGAAAAGCTTCAAAAATACAATGGAAATTGCCGGGAACAACCCGACGAGGCCCTGCATCTTTCATGTTCTCCTGGTGACGTGGAAAGAGCCTCAATCCTGCCTAATGCTAGTGTGTATTTTCTTCTTCCGTCATTGCATAGCGGAAATTCATTATTTTAGAAATGTAAGTAAAAGTTATTTTGCACTTTTTAAATTTATTTTTTTGTGCAAGGTTTTTCTTTCCATTAATTTTAAAGAACAAAATCGATGTTACAAATTATAACATAGCCTGCATCTCGCCTGCAGTTTCCAGCAACCAACACTTGCGTCTACCCGAGGCCTCTTCCTCATCTCTATGTGTGAGCGCGAGATTAAATGATAACATTTCTTTTTTTCTTTTTGAAATAATCGGTTTCCGAACTCAAATTTTAACATTGAATCAAAAAATAGACATCTTAAATGAGATGTTGTAGTGAGATCGCGATGTATTAAAACTAGCTGATACTTGCAATCTAATTTTAAAAACAATAACAGCGTAGTGGTCAGGGGATTCATTTTAATATCACAGAGCGCGTGCTACCTGAGTTCAATTCCCGGTGCCGGCACCGCAAAAATTGTTAATAGCAATTTTAGGTGCTGTATTTACCACGGGCTCGGCGGTGAAGGAAAACATCGTGAGGAAACGTGCACGTCTGAGAAATAATAAAGAATTATTTGGAGGATATGCGAAGCCCAACGCCAACACGCTCTGGAGCAGCGTGGCGGGCCCTGCCCGGTTCCTACACCCCCTCAGATATTTGAGGAGTGAAACTGGCTGCTACTTGAAATCCTTTTATATATTGGTTTCTTCTATATCAGCAAATACTACACTTATTTGGAATTATACTAACTATTATTTACGTTTTTTATCTCGTTTAATTTCAATTCATAATCCCGAAATTCCGAGAGATCTAGTGCACTGAGATATTTGACGTCTTGTTGTTACAGTTAACCACGGTTACCGTCAGCTTTCAGCAGTTCACTGCATCTTGAGGTCGTGCAGTGGTATGCACGGTCTTGGATATCAAGTTTGCTTCTCTTTTTGTAAGGGAAGGCGGCAAACGAGCAATCGGTTCACCTGATAGTAAGTAATTACCGACGCCAGAGGTGCTGGAAGTGCGTTGCCGGCCTTTAAGGGAATTTGGGAGATGGAAAGGAGGATGAGGTGGGGGATGGGGAAGGTGAGTGAGCCTCCGGTTACCTCAATCACCGAATGAAACGCAGAAGCACAAGATGCCTCTACTTCACGTCGGTATTCTCCGAGGCCGTGATACCAATCCGGTCGAGCCGGCCCATTCGAGCAGCAGGAATAACCTCCGCTCAACCACGTATAAAAATGTCAAATCTAATATGTAATGGTTGGGTTCGATCTAAAATATAATTACAGACTGCCGGCTTCCTACAGTGACGTTATTTTACATCAGCTATATTATATAGGTACTGTGATCGTATCCTGTCTAAATCGAACCCAAAATGTATAACTAGAAAGCTGTCCGTAGCCGAAGTTAACTGTAACAACAGGACTTCGTATACCTCATCCCCCTCCCCCCCCCCCCCCCTATGCACTAGCTCTCGAAACGTAGTGAATATAATTTAAAATGGAACGCTTTAAAACAAGCAGGTAAAAGTTTCGTTTCAAATCCTTTTTTTATTAGAACATCCTTAATATCAAATCAAATATATTTGAATGTGTACTTCAATCGTGTTAATTTCTTTAAAAAAAAACTTCCTCGTACAAATTTTCACCGGCAAGTTTCTCCACTAAGGATTGTTTTTCAAAAAGCGCTTATGCAAGTATTTTATTGTTTTAAGCTTTTGAAGTAAATGGCGACTTTAATTTCACTAACTTCAAAAACACAGGATTTGTCTTACTGCCTTCCATCCTCCATCTCATCCCTTCAGAGTAGATATTTCGCAAAATTCCTACTTTGCTGATGCTTTTTCTCTACCAGGAAACTACCTGCTAAACTTCAAGATTGTAGAGTTCATGATTCCTGAGATTTTGTAATTATTTGTGTGTGTAAAAGCACATTCTTTATTAAAAATTAATCAAATGAAATCATTTATTCGTCAAATAGCATTTTTTTTAATTCACCACCGTTTCGTAATGAGGTTCCTCTAATGGAGATGAAACAGTCGAAAGAAACTCCGTATGTATTCACTTATTTTTTTCGTATTTCTTTCTCGATTTAAATGCTTGTTTTAATCATCTAATATTACAATATTTTTTCTAGAAGCGACTTGGAAGCGATCTACTCATTCCCAGGGGTTATTTTTATCTACGTATTCATTTATATTATAATAATCTTTGTTATAAAGTCTTTGTTTAACAAAATTCTTAAACCTGTTACTTAGCCCACTTCAAATAAATTGTTTAGCCACGTGGCGTATTTATTTCCGTTCAAGCCTTTAAACTGATCCCTCTGAATATCAGCTCGTACTGAAAACGTGAACGCTTTAATGTTAGAAAACCCCTTCGCCACATTCACTCTCTGTTGGCTCAGGATTAACAATGGCCGCCGCAAATTCAATCCGAACAATAAAGTCGGCCGCTCCCAGGGGATCGCGAAGTCGTTGCGGGAACCGCGTCGGATTTAACTGAGAAAAAATATAGACAGAAAAAGTCGCTCGATACCCCCTCATGTCTAGCGTAAACCGAATTCATACTTTTTTTTTTTAATTTTCTGTAAACTCAGTGAGTATATTGTTCAGATGATCATTCCTTTCTAATTCCAAGTCAGCCGTGGGTTGGTCAGCGTTTATTTCTCCTTGTAGACTTATATTTCATGCAAGGTCTCAAAAATAAAAAGCTTACTTCTATAGGAAAATGAAACTATACTACAACAATATAGTATATATCACAAAACGGGACGAAAATGCTATGTGGTATTTAGAGGTGATTTAAACTAAAATTTCAATTGACATATTGAAACATTATAAAACAAATTTAAAATGAAACTAGTATTTACGGATTTCATCGCGTTTAATTTTGTTTTTATATTCCCGACGTTTCGATTGCTTTTCAGCAGCCGCGGGCGCGCCGGGGACCCCGGCCCTGCTCTTGTGACAAAATTTTAACGGTAAAATCCGTAAATAATAGTTTCATTTCAAATGTGCAGTGTTCGCGTAAATACAAGAAATCATTATTATAAAATAAAGTTTCATCATCATCATTTCAGCCTATCAGAAGTCCACTGCTGCACATAGGCCTCCTCCAAAGATTGCCACGAAGCTCGGTCCTGAGCTACCTGCATTCATCGACTTCCCGCAACACTGCGCAGGTCCTCACTCCATCTTGTGGGGGGTCGTCCTACACTGCGTTTGCCCGTACGTGGCTGTCACTCGAGAACCTTTTTTCCCCAACGGTTGTCAGTTCTGCGAGCTATGTGGCCGGCCCATTGCCACTTCAGCTTGCTGATCTTTACGGCTATCTCGGTTACCTTAGTTCTGCTGCGGATATCATCGTTCCAGACTCTATCGCGCAGAGAAACACCGAGCATAGCCCTTTCCATAGCGCGCTGAGCAACTTTGAGCTTCCTCATAGGGCAAATAAAGTTTACAGCAATAAATATAATGCAATGATAATGATGATGATGTAATTAAAAAATACTTGGTGATGGTCTAACTTGCCGTCAGTGCGCCATACATTTTGACTGAACGCCATAGCTCGGTCGCAGGAGACTTGTTTATATGAAGATACACCTGCAGATGTATGGGCAGGTGAGCTTGATATACCAAGAAAAATATTGAATGACATTCATTAATTAAAATTAACTTACGTACTCGAGTATTAAAGAAAGTAGGTAATTTCGAATGTCTTATCTCGTAATGACATTTTACAGTTATGTAAATGTGAAGTTCATCTTTCAATAACACGTTTAGCTGCACGGGTCTACGTTCAAACCCGCAGCCACGAGATAAAGACCCGAGAGGAAACTTTCGAGAGCAACGCCACTTATGCGGGCGCGTCGCGACTTCGGAATTACTGAAAATTGTGCCGCAATACAACGGTGAAGCTTCACCGAGCTTCGCAGAGCTTTTGTATAATATTTTTTATTTTATATATATTCACGCCTTGTTCCCAACGGGGTAGATAGAGACAATCTCCTTCCACTTGCTACGGTCCTATACGTCTTTCGCTTTTTCCACTTTTATCAATCTTCGCATGCATGCTCGTTGGTTTAGAGTACTCTTGACCTGGCCTTTTCCAGAACGTCTCCGATTTGATCGTAATATGTTCCCTTAGGTCATCCTCTCCCGACTCTACCATTTACACTCGCCTCATATATTTCTATAAAAGAACTTTAATAAAATTTATTCGGTATGTACATAGGTTTACTGAGATCAGCTGTTCATTTCTTAGTTAGCTAACGTTGAACTGCGAAATAAACAGACGTTTCTAAACCAACTTATAAACCGCTAACTTAGATGATAGTACATATGACGAATTAACTTAATGTTACCAAATTATAATTAAAGTCAATCTTTGAAAAGAGCCACCACAATACACGAGACACCAAAGGGCATGAACATCAACAGTCAGAAGTACTCCTTTATAGTTTCGCTAATACAAGACAGTGAAATTAAAACAATTTAAGAAATTTATCGCGTTTTCAGTTGAAGTTAAATATTAAGGCAAAAAAAAACGGTACAATTTATAGTTTCGACTGTTGCCACTTAGTGTAACTCCATCGTATTAAAAATGACTATCTTTTCCTGTACTGTGATCATTCATTCATTTATTGTGGGTAATATTAGTTAAATATCTCATTATAATTGAATACCCTAAAGATTCCGAAAGGCGAAGCCGGTCGGTTACTTATATAAACAAAAAACGTGTGTATGTACTTATGTACGCAAGTAAGAAATTATACTTCTTTAGCGTAACTTAACAAAAATAACTAACAATAATAATTTATAATGTTAACAAATAAAAAGGATACATACCGACAGTTAACCCCAAATCTATAAATCCACTTAAAAAAGTTTATAATATTATTTAAGATCACGCACAAATACGATACGAATATTTTTTTTTATCTCCAGTGATATAAAACACGATTCAAACATAGATTCATATATATTTGTATTGAATATAGTTATCAGTTCTCACGAAAACTTGAGAGACAATTACCAACTAACTTCATGGTGTCGCTTCTAGGTGTCGGTGTGCGCGCGCATCGTAAAAATTCACTCTCACAATTTTTCAAACTTCAAAAATGTGTTGTAAAACTTAAAAGAATAATAATAATTCCATTTGATGTTATAACGAGAGGCCGATTATAACCGCACAATGATCTCCGGAATGGAAAGCAGTATCGCATCGACCATTCGCACCTTCTTCACGTGGATTGGGCGGAGACGATCCGGAGTCGGAGTTTCATTGCTTTAGGACGGAGCGGTTCCCTTGTTCCATAGATTTTATTGTCGGAATACGGGAACATTACTGTCGTGTTATCAGTTCAATCTCGCTTGACTTTTCCTTGCCATGGAGAACTAGGAACGTCCCTCCCCCCCTTACCCCCACCCCGACGCCTCCCTGGTACGCGCGCCCCATCATATTTGCTACGTGACGCGAATAAGTTATAGCTGCCATTCGAATGTTATGAACTGGCATGTAATAAGTTTTTTCGCCCTTTGTTCATGTATCTAATATTTCTGCTTACAAGCGAAATATATATCCTTTTTTTCTAAGAGAGATGTAAAATAAGTTTTGAAAGATATACATTTGATTTGACATATCTTTCTTTTTTTCTTTTCTTTTCCGGTCTGTATAAGCCTACATTATATACTGGCAGCTGGCAGCTGGCAGCTGGCAGCTGGCAGCTGGCAGCTGGCAGCTGGCAGCTGGCAGCTGGCAGCTGGCAGCTGGCAGCTGGCAGCTGGCAGCTGGCAGCTGGCAGCTGGCAGCTGGCAGCTGGCAGCTGGCAGCTGGCAGCTGGCAGCTGGCAGCTGGCAGCTGGCAGCTGGCAGCTGGCAGCTGGCAGCTGGCAGCTGGCAGCTGGCAGCTGGCAGCTGGCAGCTGGCAGCTGGCAGCTGGCAGCTGGCAGCTGGCAGCTGGCAGCTGGCAGCTGGCAGCTGGCAGCTGGCAGCTGGCAGCTGGCAGCTGGCAGCTGGCAGCTGGCAGCTGGCAGCTGGCAGCTGGCAGCTGGCAGCTGGCAGCTGGCAGCTGGCAGCTGGCAGCTGGCAGCTGGCAGCTGGCAGCTGGCAGCTGGCAGCTGGCAGCTGGCAGCTGGCAGCTGGCAGCTGGCAGCTGGCAGCTGGCAGCTGGCAGCTGGCAGCTGGCAGCTGGCAGCTGGCAGCTGGCAGCTGGCAGCTGGCAGCTGGCAGCTGGCAGCTGGCAGCTGGCAGCTGGCAGCTGGCAGCTGGCAGCTGGCAGCTGGCAGCTGGCAGCTGGCAGCTGGCAGCTGGCAGCTGGCAGCTGGCAGCTGGCAGCTGGCAGCTGGCAGCTGGCAGCTGGCAGCTGGCAGCTGGCAGCTGGCAGCTGGCAGCTGGCAGCTGGCAGCTGGCAGCTGGCAGCTGGCAGCTGGCAGCTGGCAGCTGGCAGCTGGCAGCTGGCAGCTGGCAGCTGGCAGCTGGCAGCTGGCAGCTGGCAGCTGGCAGCTGGCAGCTGGCAGCTGGCAGCTGGCAGCTGGCAGCTGGCAGCTGGCAGCTGGCAGCTGGCAGCTGGCAGCTGGCAGCTGGCAGCTGGCAGCTGGCAGCTGGCAGCTGGCAGCTGGCAGCTGGCAGCTGGCAGCTGGCAGCTGGCAGCTGGCAGCTGGCAGCTGGCAGCTGGCAGCTGGCAGCTGGCAGCTGGCAGCTGGCAGCTGGCAGCTGGCAGCTGGCAGCTGGCAGCTGGCAGCTGGCAGCTGGCAGCTGGCAGCTGGCAGCTGGCAGCTGGCAGCTGGCAGCTGGCAGCTGGCAGCTGGCAGCTGGCAGCTGGCAGCTGGCAGCTGGCAGCTGGCAGCTGGCAGCTGGCAGCTGGCAGCTGGCAGCTGGCAGCTGGCAGCTGGCAGCTGGCAGCTGGCAGCTGGCAGCTGGCAGCTGGCAGCTGGCAGCTGGCAGCTGGCAGCTGGCAGCTGGCAGCTGGCAGCTGGCAGCTGGCAGCTGGCAGCTGGCAGCTGGCAGCTGGCAGCTGGCAGCTGGCAGCTGGCAGCTGGCAGCTGGCAGCTGGCAGCTGGCAGCTGGCAGCTGGCAGCTGGCAGCTGGCAGCTGGCAGCTGGCAGCTGGCAGCTGGCAGCTGGCAGCTGGCAGCTGGCAGCTGGCAGCTGGCAGCTGGCAGCTGGCAGCTGGCAGCTGGCAGCTGGCAGCTGGCAGCTGGCAGCTGGCAGCTGGCAGCTGGCAGCTGGCAGCTGGCAGCTGGCAGCTGGCAGCTGGCAGCTGGCAGCTGGCAGCTGGCAGCTGGCAGCTGGCAGCTGGCAGCTGGCAGCTGGCAGCTGGCAGCTGGCAGCTGGCAGCTGGCAGCTGGCAGCTGGCAGCTGGCAGCTGGCAGCTGGCAGCTGGCAGCTGGCAGCTGGCAGCTGGCAGCTGGCAGCTGGCAGCTGGCAGCTGGCAGCTGGCAGCTGGCAGCTGGCAGCTGGCAGCTGGCAGCTGGCAGCTGGCAGCTGGCAGCTGGCAGCTGGCAGCTGGCAGCTGGCAGCTGGCAGCTGGCAGCTGGCAGCTGGCAGCTGGCAGCTTATTTTAAACTGTTAACTAGTTCAATATATATTTATTGAGATTATTATGCCAAGACAGCCGTGTGATTAGGTGATATGGCCTAATCACACATATGCCTCTGAATCATCAGACTCGAGTTCGAATCCCTATGTGGAAGGTTCGTACCAATGTGCTTTTCGAAACATATGTACGATTCGTATCTGCTTGGAAATTATGATGGTGATCGTCTCGAAACCTGTAATGTTGTCCTAATTGGGCTCTGATGAATGGTGGGTTGAAGGGATTAATGTGTCTAGAAGATAATATGATAAGCGATCAGAGATCGCTCCAGTATTGGCTTATATCTGTTTATAATTAATACCATTCGATATAAATATAGGTTTCGGTATATTTCATTTATCGAACATACCGACGCAACCATCAATCCTAATTATATTTCGTTATAGACATTTACGTCACACAATGCCCGCAACACTAGCTTCGTTGACAAAAAGCTCGCACGAATCACGTATCCATCACTTTGTTGATGAACGACCGTGGAGCTTTTTATTCCACTGTATGTCCATTTGTTTGGAATACGATTTAATTCCGGTTCCAGGGATACGGTAATTCTTAAATTTCACACTAATGTTGTAGATTTTGAAATGAGGACACAGCTGAAGGTGCGTTGCTGGCCTTTAAGAATATTAGAGGAAGGTATTTTTTTTTTATCAAAAACATTTATTAAGACCTACGATGGTACACGTTTGCCTAGAAGGTGTCTGTTCACTTTGGCCTTAGGTGAAATACGAGGGGAAGGGGGGGGGGGGGTATTCTGCGTGGCTGCGGTACTCCCCCGGTCGAGCCGGCCCATTCGAGCACCAGCAACAGCCGCCGCTTGGCTCTACCACGTGCAAAATTAATTCATGTATCGTATTTTATATATTGTAGCTAAATTGAATATCCTTGTAATAGAAAATAATGACATCATTTCTGATAGGCACATATGACTTATGTTAAAAAGAAAAGGTTAATATAAATTTTTGTTAAATACGAATATTTCTCTGAGTTAGTAAAAGCCGTTGGGTAAGGCTGAGTCGTGTCAAAAAGCAATGCATAGTCTCTGCCTAGACGTTTAGTAGTCTGTCATGAGTGCTTATTAATAATCATTACTTTAAACGTTCTTGAGAATTTATATTAACAAATAAACAATGAAAGAGATCCCATAAATATACTTTTTTTAACAGGTCTTTATTACCTTCTCCTGTATGTATATTTGTATGTACGAGTATGTATAAATGTGATGAAATAATTTGAATTCTGCACAAGTATTAAGCACTGAAGACAATACAATACTATGTTACCAACGAGCTGGTCTGATGATGCAGCTAGAAGGTGTAATGGAATAAAAATAGAATGAAACCCGATAAAAATCGTAAATAATAATTGATTTAAAAACAATATTTTTGTTTTTATTTCTTTCTGTATAAAACGATTCGTATCACTAATTGAGATAGGGATGCTGAGCTGGTTTGGACATGTGGTGAGGATGAATGAAAGTAGGTTGACGAAAGAAATATACGATGAGGCGCGTGTAAATAGTAAATAATATGCCGGCCACATAGCTCGCAGAACTGACAACCGCTGGGGAAAAAAGCTTCTTGAGTGGCAGCCACGTACAGGCAAACGCAGTATAGGACGACCCCCCACAAGATGGAGTGACGACCGAGCTTCGTGGCAATCTTTGGGGGAGGCCTATGTTCAGCAGTGGACTTCTGATAGGCTGAAATGATGATGATGATGATGATGATGATGATGTGTAAATGGTAGACTCGGGAAAGAAAGACCTAGGCGAACATTTCACGATCAAATCGGAGAGGTTCTGAAAAAAGGCCAGGTCAAGAGTATTCTAAACCAACGAGCATGCATGCGAAGATTGATGAAAGTGGGAGAAGCGAAAGACGTATGTCAGGACCGTAGCAAGTGGAAGAAGATTGTCTCCGCCTACCCCGTTGGGAACAAAGCCTGAATATATACATACATACATACATTTCTTTCTGTAATAAGAATTGTACTGTACATGTGCCATGAATAAATCGCGAATTTTTTCTTTCTACTTTCTTTCAAATAGCTCAGTGTAGAGCCTGCAATGATTACACGAAATCTTGTATAATTACGGGCTGTTAAAAGAAAAACCCATTCTAGATTTAAGAGAGCACATTTAAGAAATAATTAAACCATCCTGAGAGTGTTTCAAAATAGGGCATTTTTAAAAAACTCCAGCATAATGGCCGACAACAATCCGCCGGCCGTGGTGTAAATGCGGATGGAGCCTTCTCCAACTTTATTGCAGGCAATTTTATCACACGCTTATCAGACGCTGGATATCTCAGTTTCCCTTTAAGTTTCTACGGGAGGACTAACCTACTTGCGTCATTGTGTGATTTATTAACTGCTTTAAATCTAACTACGTAAGAGTAAAGCACGAGTGGCTCAGCGGTTATCACACTTAACTGCCGTGAAATTGGTACTGAGTTCGAATCTCAACACAAATTATTGGTTTTTTTCTAGTCCAATCGTTTTGTCATTTATGTGACTACGGTATTATTGTATATGCATAACACATCATCGGCTATGGGAAGGTAAAGACGAGTGAGTGTGTTGACTTACGGCACTATAAGGTCTCCTGCGCAGTTGACAACTGACGATATTATTCTGCTTGCCAGCTGGTGTAGGTGACTCCCAGCACAGTGGGCTGGTGGACATGAAAGTGGACTTCAAATGGCACCGAAAGACTTGATGACGAACAGGAGGACGAGAATTTATAATGAAATTAAATATGTTCATTCTTCGACGTAAGAAATATGAATTACATTCGTACACATCGGAGTTCTAAAGCCATTTCATATGTATCTTTATGCTTAGCCAAATATCAGTTTTTTTTTTCTTGAACAGTTACATAAACTTGGACTTAGCTGCACGGCTTGAGATACTGTTGTGTGTAATGTGAACTTTGTTTTGGAAAAGTTACTTTAAATTTTACTCTCCCAACTGCAATTTTCACCGTCTATTAAGTCAGTCGGACTATCTAGTTCTGTCTCTTTTAGTAACAAAATGTCTGCCTCTAAATATTTCTATTTAGATTATATTGAGGAATATGAGGTTAGAAAATATATTGAGGACTATAAAAAATGGACTTGGACAAAAATTTCTGAGCATAGAACTAAAATATGGAAGCCGTTACGCAAGAATTTATAGAAGAAAATCGTAGGTTACTTAATTATTTAATTGGTCTCTATATTAATTATTAAACCTTTTTATTTTTTTGGAAAAGTCGGCAAACGAGCAAGCGGTTCACCTGATGGTGATTACCGTCGCCCACATACATCTGCAACACCATAGATGCTGCAGGTGCGTTGCCGGTCCTTAAGGATATTTGGGAGATGGGAGGGAAGAGGAGGGGAATCCGTGGTATGAATCCGGTCGAGCCGGCCCATTCGAGCAGCAGCAAAGGCCGCCGCTTGGCTCTACCACGTTTAAAATAATACGTATATATAAAGGATACGTATAAAGACGCAAGTGTGCGTGCGAACACATATGCACGGAGTTTACATCACGGAGGAAGAGTAAGATGCTATGTCAGAGACACGGCATGCGAGAACCAATCATTTATGCGTTACATAAATCTTGAGAGCGTTTGGCATTCCTCTTCAAAACTCTAACGGGATGAAACTGAGTGGGAAATTTTGATGATCCGTCATTGTTGCCGGCTACAGATAGACCACATCAATTGTCTACTGATGTGTCAACGTTAAAGTTGCTACGAGTAAAAAATAGTTCTTAAGTAATATACAGTAAAGTTGCCAACTTATAAAAATAAACGTTACTAAAGTTTATAAGCCTCGGTTGCTCTATCTATAATCTTTAAAATTCTCATCCGTACCGTAACATGTTCTCCGTTTGGAATATCAGGAAAAATTATTAACATTAGCTTTTCTATCTTCTTCTTCTTCTCTAACAGCCTGTTCTACATTGCTGGACTTAGGCCTTTCCATAAAAGTTCATGTGACATGTCATAAACCTCTCTTTGAGATAATGGTTTAGGAGGGCAATGCATCATACCAATCAACAGGTGCTGCTTGTGGAGGCAGGTCTGCTCGAGCTTGTAGCGGACTTCAGCTAAAATTTTATGGATCACTTTATTCTTGTAGGATGCTTTGGCTACAGGATCAGGTTTGATATTTCATGACATTATAAAATAATACATAAATAGGGTCACTTAATATCCGTCAGAGTTACCTCAATACCAAACGGAGGTAGATTGTAAAAGAAAAGACAATTGAAATTTGACAAAGATCTTTCTTACGTCGAAGAATAAAAAAAAATCATTTAATTTTATTCATTCCTATCATGCGATCCATGATCGGCCATCATGAACCGATGACCGCCGTGCCGTGCCTTGTCCTCGCACGAGGACTTTGGTTCGGTACATATGGACTTTCCGTCATCAGGGGGTAGAGCCAAGCGGCGGCTTTAGCTACTGCTCGAATGGGCCGGCTCGACCGGATTGATACCACGGCCTCGCAGAATACCGGCGTGAAGTAGAGGCATCTTGTGCTTCTGCGTTTCGTTCGGTGAGCGAGGTAACCGGAAGCCCACACCCCCTCTTTATTCCCCTCCTCTTCCCTCCCATCTCCCAAATATCCTTAACGACTGGCAACGCACCTGCAGCATCTATGTTGTTGCAGATGTATGTGGGCGACGGTAATCACTTACCATCAGGTGAACCTCTTGCTCGTTTGCCGTCTTCTCCATAAAATAAAAAGGGGGTCGACAGGACCTCGTCCGTTCAGTCAATACAGTGCCCTTTCTAAAGATGATGTTGATATTTCGACGAAAAACCTTGTTTAGTCTCTATCACACGCAACTGTTTTGATTCATCATCATTACATCCTGTCACCTAGCCACTGCTGACTGCAGATCTTCCCTATATATTGCTACAACGCACCGTCATGAGCCTCCAGGATCCATCAACTTGCCACAACACTGTGCAGGTTTGAACGGATCGTTCTTCACTGTGTTTGCCTGTACGAGGTTACCGTTCCAGAACCTCTCTTCCCCGACGGTTGTCAGTTCTGCAAGGCATTTGCTGATCCTCAGGAGTTTGGTTTGACCAGATTCTATCCCGGTCATTTTTTTATCTATCTTTAAATATATTTCTATAGTTAAAATATCATGTCCGTCACATATTCGCATTTAGCGAAAGAGGATTAATTACCATTGAAGCCAGATGTTGGATCTCAAACGTCCCCATCTGATTCGATGTTAATTGTTATTAATTACTGTTTGCGACAGATTCCCGATAACGAGCATAGTTGCTTCGTCTTTGTTAACCAGGAGCACCGCCACGCTCTCGACGTTGTCTCCTTATTATTCATTTCCTAGCGTAACGACTTTACACGAGTACGTCAGTATTATAACTCAGAAATGTATTTATTTTTATATAATTTTGCCTATCTTCTTTCTTTAACTGCCTGTTATAGTACTCTGCATGGTAGGGCCTTAGAATTTTTCATATAGGCAGGTTAGCAGAAGTACTAGTTTTACTTTACATTGCTGTATCTGACATATATAATATATCGATCCACACTTTATTAATTAAGAAAAAAAAATTTTTTTTTTCACATTCTCTTCTAAGTCCAATGCTTAGCATGGAGCTAAATAATGATTTTTTGTAATTGCGCGAACACTAAACATTTAAAATGAAACTATATTTTCAATAGAGAAGATAGATAGGCTGGGTACTACCACCGGCGTTGGATCCAGTAATAAATAAAAATAAATCTAAAACCAAGCATACCAACGCACGACCTCAGGATGCTGTGAGCAAATTCTGCGGAGATCGCGCTTCAGGTAGACTACAGAGATGCGACAGATAGAAAGCAGAAGTTGGCCCGAGTTGACTATGACATCTGGACGTCTAACTCCTCAGTCCAATCGCTACCACGGCAGCTGTAAAGCACTCGAAACGTCGGGAATACAAAAACGTATCCGTAAATAAAAGATTCGTTTCAAATGGATCTAATTTTTAGTAATCGCATCGCTCGCTAGGTGACATTTGCAATCACGATCCCACATACCTTGGAGTCTGCTGTCTAACTAAGGTCTTGATAATTTAGTTGCAGCCTATTTAGTGGGATACGAGATTTTAGTCAATTTCCTTAATCGAGAAGTCGATCTAACGAATCTAACAGAATTTTGGATTGTTTGACTTCACTCAAGTAATGATATGGAATTGCAGATACTACCACGGACCACCGAATCCTTTTCGAAATCGAGAAAATTAAAATTGAATAAAAAGAAAAAATCATTACGTTCATTTTTATAAAATTTTATAATACGTATTTTAAGCGTCATTTTTTAACTTGCTTCTGACGGAAAAGAGGTAAAAGAAAGTCTTCAAGTATCCTCTTTTATGTTTTTATTTTTAAAATACTCAACTCGTTTCAAATAAGAAGAAAGCCTCCGTTCGAAATAAGCTGAACTTCCTCGCGAGGAAGAAGCATATGGTGGACGAGCGCCATGGTAATGTTCACCACTGGCGCTCATTATTTTATTTGAAGCTGTGAGCCGCGCGTTACGTTTGATTTCACCGAGGGGCGAATTAGCTTATGGAAGTCACGGGAATCTGTAATCTCTGCTTACCGCTATGGGTAACTTGAATGCTTATAATCAAAAAGAACGCTTTAGCTCTTTACTCATAAAGAGATTGCTAAGAGTAACATTATAAATTATAATATTTTAATATAGAAGGCAAATCTTTTTACCTCAAGTTAACATTTTGGTTGGTTAACACAGAAATACGCACGAGAAATATTAAATTGTGAGACCGAAATCCTAAAGCAATCCGTTTTGGGTTCGCAGCGGAGCTCTCGGGTAGCTAAAGGGTGCTTATCTGCCGCACACAAAGAGCGCACTCTGTGTACTGTGGGTATTGCGGGCAATCCGGCGGCCGAGGTCGCGTCACATTCGCACGGGATAATCCAACTAACGGGCCACTTAAACCCAACTGAAAGCTCCTCAGAGGTACGAACTTATCACATAATACACCCCCGTACCCCCGCTCGCGTCTTAATCACACATTAAACAAACAGCGACTTATTAATGTAAACTAGAGACGGGAATAACGCGACCCACCTGGAACGGTGCCGGCTCTCTGATGTAGCCCCGATTTATTTATAACTCACTCGACACTCGTATACATTTTTCGTATCACACGTTATCACCACTTCACGTCACACGTACACACGATCTCAGTCTGTCGGGAATTAAATTGGATTTTTCTTCGACGCGCACACAGTTCGAAAGAGCGAAGAATTCTCCGATATCGTGGTAGGGGTGGAGGCGCGCACGCGGCGTGGTGAACACGTGCGAGCTGGGCGCCGGGCGGCGCGCTACTGCCTCGGGGCGGGCTTTCAGCAACGCGACGAAGCGCGCCGCCGCGGTTTTTCGCCAGGCTCGTAGCCACAGACGGACAGCTTCGAGTTGACAGCGAGGAAAACTGTGAACAGGTTGCTAATTTCGATATGTTACGATGACTGTACTGTAAGATTAATTTAACGCGTTCGGGATTACATTATCTACTGGTGACTGGTTTCGTTTTGTCCACTCAGTGGCATCCATGTCGGGGGATGATGTTCAAATATCCATTCTAATTTGTCGAATTCACACGCCAGAGGCAAGTTATGGGAAGCGGCGTTGCTAATGCCTAATCCAGTTTCCCTCACATACCTCATGCTTTGTCCGTTTATCCTTTCCTGTTCAATCCGTACTTCTTTGGAATACACTCCCACTCGAAATCAGAGCGTCTAACAGTCGGTACATTTTTAAAATGAAAGCAAAAGAACATATCCTTAACAAAATGGCAAAATCATCTTAATAATAGTCTATTTTTATATATATTTAATTTTTAAGTTAATAATATATTTAAATAAATATAAATGTATGTGTGTACGTGTGTATGTATTTATTATTGTATGTATGCGTATTGAAATACTGTATCTATGTATAGATTTACATTTATTAAAATTTTTTTGCTCTCTTTAGTTCTCTCTATTCTATCACCTACACCTACTTCATTTCATCTCTACATCGTCGAAAGGTTGACTGGTAGAGAATGCTTCTGGCATTTAGTCCGCCTATATACATTTTCATGTATATGAAGTTTAAAAAAAAAATTCCAGGGTACCGCCACTGAGTTCACCAATCCCCTTGCTCCGCGAGGTGAGCATGGTTAAACCTTAAGAGAAAAGCTTGTTGGTTCTTGCTGGCACCTTCTTTGAGAGTACAAAGCTCTGCAGTGAAATTAGGTATTTCAATTAAAATTGTCAAAAAGTGTATTGTGCTTTCTTTTGCGTGTAATTGAAATTGTTAAAATCAAACAACATCCAGGAAATTACTTTTCTCTACTGCCGTGCAACCATATAAACTTTTGTTTTCAACTTTCTTCTTAAATTTTTTCCTTGATAACGGTAAAGCCAAAAACATGCGGTGTCATTATGCTAAATGAAATTTGTTCAAACTCGAAGTTCTAAGTTAACACTTTGCTTAAACTTTAAGGTTGCACAGAGCTTCCTAGAGGCGCCATCCAGCTCAATTTATTGTACAACAAACAGCGCAGTGGTAGAAATTTAATCAACAAAATTGCACATCTATCTTGTCCCACCTGACCCCTCTTCAATTATAAAGAGGGATTTAGATGATCTATCTTTGTAAAATAATTAAATATTCACATTATAACTAAATTAATGTACTTCCACTAGGGTACGCGGATCCTATTTTGGCACATTTTCGAACAGTTACGACTTATGGACCTTCAAGAAAAGAGCTCATTTCTTTCCTTAAAGGCCGGCAGCGCATCTGTAGCTCCTCTGGTGTTGTGGATGTACGTGGGCGTCGGTGATCACTTACCATCAGGTGAGCCGCACGCTCGTTTGCCCCCTTCTTCTATACAAAAAAAAAATAAAAAACGAGTTACAGATGTATAATATATTATCTATGTGTACTGAGGGGTGTAAGGGAGAACCTGAACCTGGTGTGCGTTCTGCTAGCTAATAAATGAGGCTACGGCGGTTGGATGCAGCGTAGTGCAGTGATGGGGAGGAGCGTCACCAGTGCGAAGGCACCGGCGCTGCGCTCGCAAACCCGCTTGCCCAGCGTGGTGGTGGTAGATGGAGGTGGAGAGTATGGCCATACCATACGAGAAATGACTGCTGGATTTGGCATACGCTTTCTCGGAGAGAATTGGCTAATGAAGATGATTTGTTTCTGGAAAACAATGCGCGTATTATGAAATTTATAATACGTAATTATAATTTATAATGGACGTAACATAGCCAACAAGCGGTGGCTATTGCTGCTGCTCGAATAAGCCGGCTCGACCGGTGCAGTACCACGGCCTCGCAGAATAGCGGCGTGAAGTAGACGCATCTTCTGCTTCTGTGTTTCGTTCGGTGGGTGAGGTAACCAGAGGCCCACTCGTGCTCTCTTTCTCCCTCCTCATCCTCCCTCCCATCTCCCGAATACCCTTAGCATGCCTGCAGACATAACACATGCAAAATCTCTGGTGTTACGTGGGCGACGGTTTTCACTTATTATCAGGAACCGCTTGCTCGTTTGCCGCCTTTCCCATAAAAAGTGTCAATCTTAATAATAATAGGCGATTGGAAGTGTGATATAATTGAAAGAACATACAAGTAATACATAATCAAATGATTAAGGTTAGAGAGCGTAACAATGGATTGAATGCGACAAGCTCCGAGATTGAAAAGCCTGTCATTTAATTTTCTTGAGATGGTGCGATCATATTACTGCTCTTTGTCCGCAAAAGATCAAAAGGAATAAGCTGCCTCATTCGAGATTTCACGGAACCTAACTTTCCTCCCATCAAATCTCTTTGTACAAAATTTTAAATCTGATGATTTCCTTCTCATCGAAAGATGTACACGTTTATGTAAACACCCACACCTGTCATCTAATTACAGATTTGTGACAAGTCAAAGTGTACATTGCTTTATTTAACCGGTATTGTAGGAGCCTACGCTAAAGACGACGAGGAGTTCTTATGTGAAGCCGATAACGTAAAAAGGTAACTAATTTACTTACCTCAGATGTGAGACATGCATTCATTACTCAGAGCTTTTCATTGTTTTGAAACTTCAAGAAGTTTGAAAATAAAGCCAATGAAGTTTTAATTTAATGTAAGTAGATTTAACCACTCTCAATAATGTAACAAGAATGACTACTCTTGTGCGAAATACCATACAGAATTGTTACTCTTTGCCTCAGAGAGAGCTTAACAAATTTTTCAGCAGTGATCAATCATAAGGCTGATTTATTCAGTATAGTAATCTATTCATTGAATATTTATTATGTACTCGGTTTAAGAATTCTAAAATATGCTAAAAAAAAGTTAAACATTGTAAGTAAAAAAAAGTTCTTCATTCAGATTATTTACGTTCTAAAATCGGGTCGAGTTGAACGTCGTCTAAGACTCAATCCGTAAATAGGTTAATAGAAATCTATTGGCCGATTGAGGTGCTAGAAGTGAGCCATTACTGTGACCTTAATGCGAGTAAATGCCACGATCTTAAATAATAAAAATATTTTAATAAATAAATTTATCTTCTTTTTCTTATCGGTCCGTTTTACCGTAAGTAATTACCGATGTACACGTATATCTGCATCACCAGAGTAGCTGCCGATGCGTTGCCACCCCCTTAATGATATTTGGTGATGGGGTAGGGGAATGTGGGAGGAGGATGGCGGAGGAGGATCGGTCGGGGGAGGAAAGGGGAAATAGGCAACGGTAACTGAACTCGCCGAAAGGAACGCGGTTGTGCGTGCAGGACTTCAAGCCGGTATTCTGCGAGACCGTGGTACTACCCAGGTTGAGCCGTCACATTCGAACAGCACCAAAAGCCGCCGCTTGGCTCTACCGCATCGTATCTACATTCAAAATATTTTGACAACGTCATAAGAAATTAATTCGCACATTTGCTAAATGGTATTTATTTGTGAGTTCGAAGGGAAAAGGAGCAACTAAAAATACCAATAGTTCTTATGGGTACCCTCTTACTGGCGAAACGACTGTATTATATATGAAAGACGGAACTTACTCAGATTGGCACAGGGTATCATTCCCTCCCCCCCCCCCCCGAATGGGTGGGTGTGGAATGGGTGGAATGGGGAGGCTTAGTAACCGTGGCTTGGTCTTCCACGGTGAACCAAGAGGAACCCACATGGCCGGCCGGTCATGGTTGCCGGGATGGCTGGCCCGAGGTAGCCGCTCTGATTGCGCTTGGTGAGCCTAGCCAGGACGGAGTGGAAGAGGATACGCTCTCTCCCGAGAAAGAGCAGCCGAGAGTGGCCGGCGCTGGTGGGTCGCGGTTGTGTGTGAAAGCGATCCCGTGACCCTACCGACATGCGGCGAAGGTGGAACACCATGGGGTTTTAGTCGGTGCAAACCGAACATAACCTGCCCTTGCCCCCGAGGGGGAGGGTACGTGTTAGGCATTTCCCCAAGTAAATAAAAAAAAAAGGTATCATTACTCTCATTAAAGCCTGTAAAGTCAAGTCTGAATTCCCGGAACACTGTGCAGGTGGTTACACCATCTTGTGACAGGTGGTTATACACTGCGTTTGCCTGTACGAGGTGACCAGTTGAGAACCTTTCTTTTACAATAGTTATCAGATCCGAGAGCTTTGGAGCTTTGCATACAGCAATCCTTCAAAGCTATGTCGGTTACTCTAGGTCTACAGCCCTTTTATAGCCCTTTCCATAGTCCGTTGTGCAGCTATGAGCTTTCTCAGACAGCCTGCTGTGAAAAACTATGCCCGTAGGTCTCCAGGACATGCAATGTTTACATATTTTGCTCGTATGGTTTTGAGATATACTCCTGGAGAAGATATGACGTTGTTTTTTGAACGCTCTCCACCCGATTCATCGATTGACATCTTGATCGAAGTTGGACTTTCTTAGTCGGACGATTCGTCCCAGGTTTATTGGTATTCGTTATCTGACAAACATCGGTGTTTGATTGACATGAACGTTAGATATGTCGTTGTGTTCAAGTTCTTCACAAGACTAACTCTTTATGAGACACTGTTCAGGTCATTGAACATAGTGCCAGGGTCTTGTACCTATACTGCAATATGAAATATGACGTCGGTAAATCGAAGCACATGTAATTACACTTATGAGAATATTTCATAGTAACTTATGCTTGGCGTTTAACAAATGAAATTTGGTTAAAGAAAAAAGAAATATCACTGACTCCCTAGTAGATTTTGATCGCTGCCACCCCTTTCATTTGGGTAGAGATACAAACGCACTTAGTCTCGTGCAACGCTCCGGACAGAAACGGACGAAGGATTAAATAATATTATTATTATTTTATATACCCGGAACGCGGTAAAGCCAAGCGGCGACTTTTGCTGCTGCTCGAATGGGCCGGCTCGACCGGATCGGTACCACGGCCTCGCAGAATACCGGCGTGAAGTAGAGGCATCTTGTGCTTCTGCGTTTCGTTCGGTGAGTGAGGTAACCGGAGGCCCACCCCCTTCCCATCCCTTCCTCATCCTCCCTCCTATCTCCCTAATACCCTTGAAGGCCGGCAACGCACCTGCAGCAACTCTGGTGTTGCGGGTGTACGTGGGCGACGGTAATCACTTACCATCAGGTGAACCGCTTGCTCATTTGCCGCCAAAAAGGGGTACACATTGGGATCCATATGGAAATTCCCGGCTCCATATAATAATTTGTCTCCTAAATATTGCCTTCGGCCGGTACTTGAACTCCGGACTCACAACTCAGGCAGGTACGTGTTATTTTCATTTACATAATTTGACACAGTCTTAAAATTTCCACGAACAGCGAATCCTTACTCAAACAGAGAGCGGGATAAAGTTAGAGAATTCTCTTCGTGTTTCTTACTTCATGATATTTATTTTGCCCAAAGAATAGACGTTTATTCTGCAAATTGTTCGTTATGTTTATGAACACATTTTATTACTCATGATTTTAACTATATATTTGCTTTTAAAATAACGTCTGATTCTATAATTTTAACTTTAATCATAATCTTTGAATTATTGTTTACGGATTTTTAAGTTTAATTTCACTTCCGACAGTCACCCGAAACAATTACCATACTCAGTTGACAAGACCTTATTTGGGACAACATGGCCGGTGGTGAGCCTGTCGCCATCTAGGATTTCATCCCAATGATCGAAATTGAAAAGGAAAAAAAAAGCTATGGAAAGGGCTATGCTCGGTGTTTTTCCGCGTGATATGGTCTGCAACGATGATATCCGCAGCAGAACTAAGGTAACCGACATAGCCGTAAAGATCAGCAAGCTGAAGTGGCAATGGGCCGGCCACATAGCTCGTAGAATTGACAAACATTGGGGAAAAAAGGTTCCCGAGTGGCAGCCACGTACAGGCAAACGCAGTGTAGGACGACCCCCTACAAGATGGAGTGACGACCTGCGCAGTGTTGCGGGAAGTCGATGGATGCAGGTGGCTCAGGACCGAGCTTCGTGGCAATCTTTGGGGGAGGCCTATGTTCAGCACCCGATTCTTTTGATTCAAAAGCAGATCTACTAACCACTCGGCTATAGTTAATAATAACATGCACGAACATACATAATATTTGAGGACAAGATTGATGTAAGTGGGAATATTTTTTCTCCATTTGCCAACTACACTAGCTAATAATCATAGAGCCGCGCTCATCGACCCGACCAGAATGATTAGCGTGGTAAACCTTTCAAGAATAGATGCCGACCAGCCTACGATTTCTTGGAGATATTTATATTACCAATGTGGTTTAAATAAGCTCATAATGATTTATAATATACACACAAGGGTAGGTTGAATTGGACAAAACAAACTAGGGCCAACGATACGCCTGCAGGAAAATCTTTTCTCAAATAAGAGCTTAATTTTATGACGTTCACGTTTGTAGATGTAATTTGTTTTATGAATTAAAATACAGCTAGTGGAAATTGCTGTGCGTTACTTTTTTAACAAACTAACGCTGTTGCTTTGGGCAACTTTAAAACTTATCTGAGAATAAATTATATGGAGCCCAGAGTCTAGTGGCTTTCATTTCACAATACGAGAGCGACCAGAGCTCGAACCCCGGCATAGGCACCGCGGAAAATTGTCAATAGTAATTTTAAGCGCTGAATATATCACGTGCTTGGCGTTGAACAAAAACATTGTAAGATAATATATGTATATACGTATATATTTTTTTTTTGTATACATCGTCTATCTTATGGGACGACCATAATATAATGAAGACCTCCGCAGTGTTGCGGGAAGTCGATGAATGCAGGTGGCTTAGGATCGAACTTCGTGTGGGAGGCCTATGTTCAGCATTGGACTCGGGATATGCTATAATAACTCTTCCAAATGAGAGGAGGCTTTTGCCCAGCAGTGAGACTTTTAACCGCTTTTATTTTACTTGCCTCTAAGGGTAAGAGTAAGGGCGCTACTTTAAAATACAATTCTGAAATCTTTTGTAATATTAGATCATTTCATTGTTAAGCAGCGACTCCTCTTTATCTGGTGCTTCTACATTTAATTCGGTGTAAAGGGGGTAAACGAGCAAACCTTTACCTGATCGTAAGTGATTACCTCGTCGAACGTACGAAGATGTGCAATACCAGAGGAGCTGCAGGGGCGTTGCCGGCCTTTAAGTATATCTGGGAGATGGAGAGGTGGAGTGTGCCTCCGGTTACCTCACACACCGAACGAAACGCAGAATCACAAGATGCCTCTACTTTAAGTACCAACCCGGTCGTACCGGCCCATTCGAGCAGCAGCAAAAGCCGCCGCTTGGCTCTACCACGTACCACGTTTTAAAACTCTCGGAAACACTCATTCACCAATCAGCTATGTCACTACTGTAGTACTTCGGTATGAAGGGTATGGAGAGCTATAGTTACAGGTGTTCTAATACCTTAAGGATAACAATTCATCTTTAAATTTTATTCTGTTAAAGTTATTTGCAGATGTCCATGGGTTGCAATAACCACTTACCACCACCTGGACTATTAGCTTTTTGTCACTCCATTGTTATAAACAAAAAAGCCTAAGTTTCAGATTTCAATATTCACTACGATAGTTATTAATATATATGATATTTGTCACACCAAATGTACAACGAATTCGTGCACAAGGATCCTAGGAGGCAGCTGTAGCAGTGAGACTAAACAAGATCTAATGATTGGTGGTCTGTAACTCGACATTTATTCATATAATCATAGTTATACTTATGTATTATGAACAAGTGAAACCATATCGCGATATAAATATGTACAGCGACATCTGTTATTGCAATATAATTTAATTACAAACTAATCTACGTTTTAATGTTATACATATGGAGTCACTTGCCTTGATTCCTTTTGACGATATATTTTTAATTTTATCAATAACGATTGAACGGGTAACACCGGAGCTGTAAAGTGTAAAAACAACACAGGTACTTGTTTGCTGCGTGTACCTCAGCGTGAAGTGTTTACTTAGGGTCTTTACTTACATTTCGAGTTTATCTCCGGTGTGTAAACTTATGGCGGTCAGTTGTAACCGTTGAAGATGTAGGCGCGGGTCACGGGTCCAAATCGTGACATAGCAGCTGCCTATTCTCAAGAGAATTAGAGCGGTCGCAAGAAAGACTTACTTGTATCGAGTTAATAGAAATAAAATAAATTTTATATGTTCAGTAATTAAGTAATATTTCAAATGACAGATGGTAAAAACTAACGTCGCAGTTTCACACGCCCGTACCTCTCTGCTTCGCTGAATATTTTATATCCCATTGTATCCAAAGAATATGAAAATAAAAATTAAAAGTACCAGCGACTCTATATTCATGCGAAAAATCAAATGCAAATAAGTTTCTTTTTGAATAAAATAGCTTTCATTATGTTAATAGCACGCTCGTGCAGTGGACTAAGGTATAACTGGGTGATTTCGAAATAAAATAACCCAATTAGGTTAGAGTTTCAACAAATACGTCGAACAATATATTTTCGGAATTGTATATCTAATGAATATATTTTTTTAATTCGTGGTTTATACTCAACATTATCTTCATCGTTACAGCCACCAGGTCGCTGACGAATTTTTTTTTTTTTCAAGAAAAGTCGGCAAACGTGCAAGCGGTCCACCCGATGGTAAGTGATTAACGTCGCCCGCGTACATCTGCAACAACATAAATGCTGCAGGTGCGTTGCCGGTCCTTAAGGATGTTTGGGAGATGGGAGCGGAGAGGAGGGAAATAGGGAGGGGGAGTGGGCCTCCGGTCACCTCACTCACCGAACGAAACGCAGAAGCACAAGATGCCTCTATTTCACGTCGGTATTCTGCGAGGCCGTGGTACCAAACCGATCGAGCCGGCCCATTCGAGCAGCAGCAAGAGCCGCCACTTGGCTATACCACGCTTAAAATTTAGACCATCCCTGAAGATTGTCACGAGAGGAAAAGTGCTAACATCTACAAACCACCGTAAGGCGGTGACTGGTTACGTCGTGATCAACACAGAAGATGTTGGAGCGACTGTAACCCCCACGGTGATGCGCTGGTGGCTCGGGGGCAGGGACTCCCTAGACGGTAGACACTCGCGAGCAGAAGCCCAGCAAGTTAACCGCAATACTGCTCAGATCAAGAAGTAATTATTACATGTAAGGACCTACAGCTTGTTTGTCAAACGATGTATTGTTCACTCTATCAATTTCTCGTAGCGTCAGTACGAGTAAAAGAGATAGCACATTTATATTTGGCTACGTAGCACTGTGTGGGTAATCTGTGTCATTGTGTGATTTATGCGGTCAAAACAGTAAAATATTAGTAAATATGGCCTGGCTAGAAATTTTGTGATAAAGTGAAAATATACATATACAGTGTGCAGCTGTTGTGTTTTGTTTGTCCGAAACAACGAAATGATTCGTAAAACGGAGGAGCCCGAGCTGCCCCGAAGTGCGGGCCGGATTGACGACCAGTGACGGGCTCGAGTTTTCGAATCTCGACTATATATTACAGAGTCCAGTTCATTACACGGTTTGATGCTGCAGCACAGACTTAGTTTTTTTATCTGGTTCAACATTTTCATTCGTTCACGATATTATAGTTTTCATTTATAAGTTATTTCTTGTTATGAAATTTTGACCGGGTAGATGCCTGTACTTTAAAGAAAATAATATAAATTATTCTAGCGAATTTCGTCTGAGCGACGCAGTACGTTTCACATTTCGTTTCATTTCATTACGCCGGTACTATAATGAAACATGTAAAGCTTTATTTGAAATTAGAGGTCACTACAAATGTATGTGTACTTCAGCTTTTGCTGAAGTAAAGGGTATATTTTATAAACCTTCGCTACAATGGAATGTGCAATTTTGCGATTCGAGAGATTTACAATAATTATTTAAGTTAGCAAATTTTAATATAACCCACCCATACAAGCCGACAAATAAATTTACCTGTTTGTATGCTGCGTACATTTCGGTCCGTGAATGTTTACTTAGGGTCTTTACTTACATTTCGAGTTTATCTCCGGTGTGTAAACTTATGGCGGTCAGTTGTAACCGTTGAAGATGTAGGCGCGGGTCACGGGTCCAAATCGTGACGTAGCAGCTGCCTATTCTCAAGAGAATTAGAGCGGTCGCAAGAAAGACTTACTTGTATCGAGTTAATAGAAATAAAATAAATTTTATATGTTCAGTAATTAAGTAATATTTCAAATGACAGATGGTAAAAACTAACGTCGCAGTTTCACACGCCCGTACCTCTCTGCTTCGCTGAATATTTTATATCCCATTGTATCCAAAGAATATGAAAATAAAAATTAAAAGTACCAGCGACTCTATATTCATGCGAAAAATCAAATGCAAATAAGTTTCTTTTTGAATAAAATAGCTTTCATTATGTTAATAGCACGCTCGTGCAGTGGACTAAGGTATAACTGGGTGATTTCGAAATAAAATAACCCAATTAGGTTAGAGTTTCAACAAATACGTCGAACAATATATTTTCGGAATTGTATATCTAATGAATATATTTTTTTAATTCGTGGTTTATACTCAACATTATCTTCATCGTTACAGCCACCAGGTCGCTGACGAATTTTTTTTTTTTTCAAGAAAAGTCGGCAAACGTGCAAGCGGTCCACCCGATGGTAAGTGATTAACGTCGCCCGCGTACATCTGCAACAACATAAATGCTGCAGGTGCGTTGCCGGTCCTTAAGGATGTTTGGGAGATGGGAGCGGAGAGGAGGGAAATAGGGAGGGGGAGTGGGCCTCCGGTCACCTCACTCACCGAACGAAACGCAGAAGCACAAGATGCCTCTATTTCACGTCGGTATTCTGCGAGGCCGTGGTACCAAACCGATCGAGCCGGCCCATTCGAGCAGCAGCAAGAGCCGCCACTTGGCTATACCACGCTTAAAATTTAGACCATCCCTGAAGATTGTCACGAGAGGAAAAGTGCTAACATCTACAAACCACCGTAAGGCGGTGACTGGTTACGTCGTGATCAACACAGAAGATGTTGGAGCGACTGTAACCCCCACGGTGATGCGCTGGTGGCTCGGGGGCAGGGACTCCCTAGACGGTAGACACTCGCGAGCAGAAGCCCAGCAAGTTAACCGCAATACTGCTCAGATCAAGAAGTAATTATTACATGTAAGGACCTACAGCTTGTTTGTCAAACGATGTATTGTTCACTCTATCAATTTCTCGTAGCGTCAGTACGAGTAAAAGAGATAGCACATTTATATTTGGCTACGTAGCACTGTGTGGGTAATCTGTGTCATTGTGTGATTTATGCGGTCAAAACAGTAAAATATTAGTAAATATGGCCTGGCTAGAAATTTTGTGATAAAGTGAAAATATACATATACAGTGTGCAGCTGTTGTGTTTTGTTTGTCCGAAACAACGAAATGATTCGTAAAACGGAGGAGCCCGAGCTGCCCCGAAGTGCGGGCCGGATTGACGACCAGTGACGGGCTCGAGTTTTCGAATCTCGACTATATATTACAGAGTCCAGTTCATTACACGGTTTGATGCTGCAGCACAGACTTAGTTTTTTTATCTGGTTCAACATTTTCATTCGTTCACGATATTATAGTTTTCATTTATAAGTTATTTCTTGTTATGAAATTTTGACCGGGTAGATGCCTGTACTTTAAAGAAAATAATATAAATTATTCTAGCGAATTTCGTCTGAGCGACGCAGTACGTTTCACATTTCGTTTCATTTCATTACGCCGGTACTATAATGAAACATGTAAAGCTTTATTTGAAATTAGAGGTCACTACAAATGTATGTGTACTTCCAGCTTTTGCTGAAGTAAAAAGGGGTATATTTTATAAACCTTCGCTACAATGGAATGTGCAATTTTGCGATTCGAGAGATTTACAATAATTATTTAAGTTAGCAAATTTTAATATAACCCACCCATACAAGCCGACAAATAAATTTACCTGTTTGTATGCTGCGTACATTTCGGTCCGTGAATGTTTACTTAGGACGTAATAATGAGTGCTATATATTGCATACATAAAGCTCACACCAGTGGGCATGAAGCGTAACCAGTTTTCGCCCCCAACAAATACCTGCTCCTGGAATAATTAAACTTCTAGATAGTTTTTAGATAGTCAGTCGTCTCGGCTATTTAACATTTAGCATTCTCTGACTTCTTTCCGCCAACGCGCACTGCAGCAGCGTGGCGGACCCCTCCCGACTCCAGTCCATCTCATTGATCAGCTCTGGGCATTTGCAGGCTGGTAATTCTCTTCAGGTACGATCACATGATTAACTTTGTTAGTAACGTTAAATAATATTTGCTCATCAAATACCTAAATATCTTTTTAATATTCTAATTTCGTGTTTCCATTATCATAACAATGGATGAAATCTGTTCGCGTTCATTGATCACTTGCTTGTTTGCAAATTATTCGCCAATCTATATATCCTACGTCATACAGTAATCTATTGGCTGATTGTTAGAGTGTGTACAACGGGATTGGTTTAATTTAAAGTGTCAACGTTTTGATTCACAAATGTTGGATGAAGTCCGCCGGAGCCTCTACTTTCCATTCACTCGAACACTACACATTTTAAATTTAGCTATTATTTACGAATTTTATCGATAATATTATAATTTCTGTGTTGCTCAAACGAAACTACTAATTAGATTTGAATCCGGGACCCATGGCTAGAGCCATGGTAGCCTTTTTTTTTTATTTACATGGGGAAAGGCCTAACGCATACCCGACCTCTCGGGGGCAAGGAAGGGTTATGTCGGGTTTGCACCGACTGAAACCCCATGGTGTTCCACCTTCGCCGCATGTGACGGGAACGTTTTTGCACAAATCCGCGACCCCACCAGCGGAAGCTGCTGTAGGCGGCCCCTTCTCGGGAGAGAACATGTCCTCTCCCATACCGTCCTGGCTAGACGCGCTGGAATACAAAAGCCCCCAAGCCGGGCACGAGGGCAACGGGACCAACCCCCCCCCCCCCCCGTGACGCCGCCGTCCCGTAGGCCATGGGGATCAGTAAGACTGGCGCTCTTAAGCCTCTCAGCCTTCCTGGCACCCCGCGTCGGATCTGGTCTATGGCTCCGCCGCCGACCACGTTTCGGCCGCGGAGGGTAGGGTGAACGGCTCAACGTAATACCGACACTCCTCTCCTCCCGCGGCCCCACCACGGCCGCTTCAGCTGTGCGGCCCACGCCAGAGTCGCGAAGGATAGGCAGAATGGCGAAACGTAATACCAGAACTCCTCTTCCCCCGCGACTCCACCTCGGCTGTGGGGGGCCAGGAGAGCGCTAAGCTAACACTCCCCACACAGTCCACCAATCTTCAGGGGGGAGACCTATGGTAGTCTAGTGGTCAGGGTGCTCACTTTAGTATTAGAGATTTAGATTACGCGAGTAACCCCGGTGACGGCACAGCTAAAATTATTAATAGCAATTTTAAGTGCTGCCACGTGCTCGGCGACGGAAAAGTCGTGAGTAAACCTGCATGTCTGAGAAATGATTCAAAAAAAACATTATTTCGAGGCTACGGTCTCTAAACTCCTGCGCGCTCTATGAATCTAAAGCGAGCTCCCTGGGCCCTAGGCTACCAAGGCTGAGGCTATGTTTGTGTAGCCGAGTGTGTGTGCAATTTATTGTGTATATATAATTAGCGCCAATAGCCTAATGGGTAGGGGTGCGGACTGAGAAACATGACGTCGCATGTTCGAGCCCGCCGTTCGACTAGTGCCGTGAACCACTCCAGTTACAAACTGTAATGCTTAGTTGTGAGTGGTTAACGAGGAATATTAGTAATTTTACTTCAAAAGCATTGTCAGTATTCTACAAAAAAAAAATAGACTATACAGAAACACCCAGGAGTTGGAAATCGTTGTTGTTTTTTTTTTAAATTGCATAATACAATCTAATCAAGTCATCTACTGAATGATTCGTTAGGAAAGCGACTATAAGCGGCGAACATTTCCCATTTTCCTTACTCACCACGCTGGGTAGACCGCTCGGTGAGCGCAGCGCCGGCTGATTCCTGTCACTACTCTGTGAGACGAACGCGTGGCTTAGAGGTAAGCATACCTGACTACAGAGCCATGGGCTCTGGGTTCGCTTCCCAGCCGAAACTAATACTTGAGCAAATCACTAATCATCGGTTTTCATCTGAACTTCCTTCCAATTTTATCGCATAATCGTTACATTGGATACTACGCCACTATAATATCTCCTGTGTTGACGGCGACAAGATCACCACCTGTCATATTATTCCAAAATAAGCTCCGGTGTAAAGTAGGTTGAAAGGACTATTAGAAATTACTAGTGCTCTTTTTAAACAAAAGGGGGGCAAAGGAGTATGCGGCTCCCCTGATGGTAAGTGATCTGATGAACATCCGCAGCACCAGAGGAGCCGAAGGTGCATTGTCGGCCTTTAAGTAAAGAATTGGCTCTTTTCTTGAGGGTCCCTAAGTCGTAAATGTTCGGAAATACCGCTGGCGACAGCTGATTCGAACGATTCGACAATGTCGAAGTGCGCGACAGAAAACTTCGAGAAAAACGCACAGTGTGGTGGAATGCCAACCATCTAGGTGATATTTGGTAGAACTTGGAATCCTGTCGCGATGTACGATGGTGAAAATCAGCTGCTGGGATCAATCAGAACAGTTCTTCAGAATATTCCCCGTGGTAAATTTTGTAAAAAATGCAAAGAACGCAACATCTCTTCGCAAGGCCAAAAGATCAAGCCAATCAGAGAGAGCTTGGTCGCCATCAATTTGACAAAGCTCGTAACACCCCCGTATTTACGGCACGATCGTTAAAGCTTATGTATGTATGTATATATTCACGCCTTTTTCCCAACGGGGTAGGCAGAGACAATCTTCTTCCACTTGCTACGGTCCTGACATACGTCTTTCGCATCTCCCACTTTCATCAATCTTCGCATGCCTGCTCGTTGGTTTAGAGTACTCTTGTCCTGGCCTTTTTTCAGAACGTCTCCGATTTGATCGTGAAATATTCGCCTAGATCTTCCTCTCCCGAGTCTACCATTTACACTCGCCTCATATATTTGTTTCGTCAACCTACTTTCATTCATCCTCTCCACATGTCCAAACCAGCTCAGCATCCCTTTCTCAATTCGTGTCACTACATCGTCTTTCACGCCACAACGCTCTCTGATCACATTATTTCGAACCCTGTCAGTTATCTTCACATCCCATTTCTACTGCATTTATCCTGCTTTCATGCCTCTTCTGCCATACCCAGCTTTCGCTTCCATATGTTAGTGTTGGTAAAGCTTATATATATACATATATATATATATAGCTTATTTATTTCAATGATTAATCTTAAATTACATTGTACAACAACGAAATTACATTGTACATCGTGTTCAATTAATTCGGAGTTTCTATAAAATATATTAATCAAATTATGAAAACAAACATTGTAGCAAATAAAAGAAAAGAAACCTTATTTAACGAGTTACAAGTTGGGATCCTTTTTTCGGCTGAAAGTTGACTTAGGACTGGACACTTAAGTATCGCAAGTACACAAGGTTAGAGAAATCTTTTCTACCAAGTTAGAATTTTAAATTATTTTTATTGTGTATTTGAGCAACAATAGAGAAATAAGTCATTCTATAAACTAGTATTGGAGACCTTCTTTATAGATTCGCTCTAAGTCGTCATCTATACATTGACATGCATAGATATAATATAATATTTACATTCAATAAATATTGATCAACTTAAAAGTTGTTTATGCTTAAGGGTAGACCGCGTATTTCTCGTCTGTCTTAAGCTACCGTTAGACTAGGACCACAATAGTTTTAAAAGAATGTTACTAGAAGGTTCCTCGGACCGACAATATATGTATGTATGTACGTATCGTAATGTCTGCACTGGCATACTTTCTGAACGTGGTAGAGGGAAGTAGCGGCTCTAGCTGCTGCTCGAATGGACCGGCTCGTCCAGGGTAGTATCACAACCTTGCAGAATACAGGCGTGAAGTAGATCTTGTCTTTGTGCGGTTCGTTCCGTGAGTGTGGTAACCGGAGGCCCACTCCCTTTCCTCATCCCCCCTCCACATCTTGCCTCCCATGTTCAAAATAGCCTGCCGCTTTTCTGGTGTTGCAGGTGTACTTGGGCGGTAGTGATCACTTACCATTAAGTGAGTCGGAAGTTCGTTAACCGCCTTTCCCATATAAAAAAAAACCTCTATGAATCTCTCAACGTGCCACGTTCCATCTCTCGGAGGGGTGAGAAGTGGTTCGCAGAAGTCTGCTTCGCTATTTTGAATCGTGCTCAATCAGTAATCTCTGCGCACCCCTTAGGTTTCCGCGCGTGGAATGCCTATTGCATAGAACATAAACTAACACAAAAGTGTTTCAAGTTTCGTTACTTTTATTTTCAGCGCAAAGTGAAACTATTAACATTTTACTTTTTATTTACATTTCATTTCAGCGCTACGTAGTGTTACGTAGTAAGAAATGAAAAAACTTGGCGGGCTAAGTTTGAAACGGACTGCGTGAATAACTTAGATACTTGTCTTGAAAGTAACTTTAAGTTGCTTAATGATGCTTAGCGAGCTTCACGAGGCTGCTGCATAATGATAGGCTGAATAATCTACAGCTTCATAAGTCACATATACCGTGGCTTAGTGCGCAGCGTACCTGATTACATACATGAGACAAAGGTGGGTTGGCTCGACCGGGTAGGCACCACGGCCTCGCAAGAACCATCGTGAAGTAGAGGCATCTTTAGCTTCTGCTTTTCGTTCGGTGAGTGAGGTAACCGGAGGACCACTCCCCATACCCTTCCTCATCCTCCCTTCCATCTCCGAAACACCCTTAAAGGCCGACAACGCACCAGATGTACGTGGGTCACGGTAATCACTTACCATCAGGTAAGCTTGCTTGCTTGTTTACCGCTTTTCCCATAAAAAAAAACTAAGTTGTTTGCGCATGGGCTTTAGTGGCCACTTACTACCAGGTGGACTGTTGATTCGCTTGTCACACTAATCATATAAAAAAAAGTACTCACCACCCCGGGTGAGCCTCAAGCGAGTGCCGGTGCACTGGTGATGTTACTCGCCATAATTAGCCTGTATGGTTCCAACAAATTCAGATGTATTTTTCACCATCATTCGGTCGCCAGAGCGTGTCGAAACCACTTTCAGATGAGATCGGCATTTGGAGAAAGAGATGGTCGACACTGTTCGCATGTGTGCTGACGGTACCAGCACCAAACGCCTAGCATCTCGGATGTCCTCTTCTAAACATCAACATCGGTCTAAGTGTTTCCGGTCCGGCGTGGACAATATGGACAACTGCTCGTCTGTGGGACACCATGACATTTTAAGACTTAAGACACCCACGCGTAGAAAGATATTCTTCCATCGCTTCCATATAAGTGGAATGAAACATAAAACTCGGTAGTAATTCATTTAAGTCTTTATTAAAAAAAAAGATGATGAATGGCCCTGTTACTAAAAATAATATTTTTTTCTCGTCCACAGTGCGACTGAACATAAGATTTTAAATTGACAAATGAATCCACTGTGAATTAATCGACGCGTATACAAAAAGCTCCTGAATCTTTTTCGCATTTGTCTCGCTTAATAATATCTCATCTTTAATACAATTTTAATCACTATGACAGGTATTCAGATTAGAAAGGATATTGTTTTATGGGAGCCAGACATCTCTTACCTTTTTCTGGCGCTAATCAGCTGGGTAATTGCAGAGTTGTATTCCGATTACGACGGTAAAGAAAGCCAGTATAATTACCGTCTGTGAGTCATTCGATCTCACTCCTCAGTGACATCGCATCAGTAAGAAAGCTGTTCGCCGCTGTCCATGGGCTGCAGTAGCACTCACCAGCAGATGGATTGGCTGAGCTAGTTCGTCACGTTTCAGCACATCGCAGCCGGCGTAGCAACAGTCTCTCCGAGGGATTTGACGTGACGGGCGGCGGGTTTCGACGCTGGTCCTGCATCCGCAGACAGCCATGAGATTTTAAAGACTTTTCTCTGTATCGCCTCTTAATTACGGTATTAGTTGCGAAGTGAAATTGAACATGTCAAAAAGTAACAGTATGGTAATGCTTTGTTGTTCATTTGTTTGTTCATTTTGAACTCACTAGGACCAAGTCAATACCATGTGGTGTTTATAAATAGAACTAACCAAAACGGATGTTCGTGCAGAAATCGAAAATGTGCCTGAAAACGGTAAAGATGTTTGTTTGCCAATATAAATGACATCTTGTACTTCTGCGTTTCGTGTGGTCAGTGACCTAAGGCCTAAATATTTGTAGGATTTTTTTTTATGGAAAGGGATGCCTCTTAACCTTCTTTAATCAATAACAAGGAGTTAAGTGATACATTTATTTAGATGGAAATTAACTGTGTCCTTAATATTGTCCAAAAAGGTCGGCGCCGACATGAAATTTGATTTTTACCGTTGATAAAACTTTCTTAACTTCATTATTCATAAATTGATTAGATGACATGACTTAACTTTTCCAATTTAAAAATATTAAACAAAGTGCTGCGCTGGAGGCAACTTCCAGTTGTTTTATCTTGTTTCGGAATTCGCAAACTCTTTACGAACGCAACAATAGAAAAAATATCGTTAGCAAAAGAAAAGACTTTTGTTTATGCTGGAGAATACTTCGGTGTTACGACAGCGAAGACGTAAAATGCATTTCTCTCTCTCTCTCTCTCTCTCTACGAGGCGATGTACCAAACTGTCGAATCTGTCAAAACGTCACATTTAAACCGATTACGACTATTATAACCACCAGAGGTGTATTAGAGGTCGTTACGTAGATATGATATAGATCTCCTGGCAATTGTATTAACTTTAATTCACAACCACGGTGTTTGATGGTAAGGAAGAGATTCGTCTGAAACGCCCTGCGGTGGTGGCGTAAGTAAATTCTTCCCCTGTGCCATCAGAGTCAGATGAGAAGCTAAGGCAGAAACTTAATTCTTGTGACCAAAACGTTAAACCAAAACAACGTCTACAGTCCGTGGCGTCTGGAACTGAGAACGCCAATGCTCGTGTCGAGCGTAGCTTAAGGTTAAACTGTCCATCAGCAGATCGTCGACGGGCTGATGATGAGGAATTAGAAGATAAGAAGATAGAAATCAGCGGACCTGTTAACAATAAGTTTTGACAAGAGTGAATCTCGAAATTTGATTAGTTTCTTGTTGTAATAATGAAATCAGTTCGCGAAGTCTACTCAGACTGCATATCTGAAATACTGTCAAAGTGAAAAGAACCGAATAATTATTGCAGTGTTGAAAAAAAAGGACATTCTATTGTTATGTATTTTAAAGCTCTTATTCGAACGTCTCCGTACTGTTTCTAGAAAATATTAAATTACAAAAGAAATATAAACACGAATAAAGAGTCGGTAGAAATTAAATGTTTCCTAGAAGACGGACATTTCAGTTTTCTTATCTCATTACCGTTTGTTCCTCGCCAGCTCCAGCTTCAGCTTCCGAACTTCGTAACGGAACTTAGATCTCGTTAAAGTTCGTCTGCAGTTTAATTTCTTTTATTCTTTCAAGTGGTTTACGTCTTTAAAATCATCCAATAAACTATCTGATAATAAGATCTTAAACGTGGGACGCGATTAAATTCACAGAGAATGAGGACAGACAACCGATTAACGTATTCATTTCATATGTATGTTTATTAGGACGATTACCCGCGTAAATATTTCATGTTTCACGCATGAGCACACATTTGTCTCAAAGAGTCACGAGTACGAGGCCGAAACATAAGGAGGCTTAAATCTCTGCATTTCTGCTATTTCTCTTGTATTCTTTGAAGAGAACAACAAGTAACAATGGTGGCGGTTAAGGGTTCATACTTAGGTCATTAACGTCCTTTTATACTCGAGGTCCAAACCAGATGCACCACTACCACGCTCGCAAACACTTGCTCGTACTAAAGTTATTACTTACGTATTTCATGGCGTCTTTATTTTGTTTTTATTTCTCGACGCTTCGAGCGCTTTATAGCTGCCGTGGTGTTGGAGGCGGCGGGACTGAGGTGTTAGAGGTCGTGTAGTGTTGGCGTAAATACAAAAAATCATTACTTTTTTTATGGGCAGGGCGGCAAACGAGCAAGCGGTAAACAAGAGGGGAGGGGGAGGGGGAGGCGGAGTCCCGGTACCTCACTCACCGAACGAAACGCAGAAGCACAATATACCTATACTTCACGCCGGTATTCTGCGAGCCCGTGATAACAATCCGGTCGAGCCGACCCATTCGAGCAGCAGCAGAAGCCGCCGCTTGGCTCTACCACGTTTAGGAAATTATTATGTTATAAATGCTAGACACCATTTTAATCGTCTTCGCATATCGAAACTAAGCGAACTGTCTGTTTGCTATTTAAACTTACGAGTAAATAAATCGCAGCATCTAAGAAGATGTAAAAAAAAACTTTCTCCGCCTAGTGTGTATAGGAATATTTCCGCGCATTTTCCAAAGTCCGATGTTCAGCAAAAGAAAAATGTACAAAACGTAGCATCCTTTAGATGGACCCATTAATGAGAAAAAGCTTTCCATCGCTATTTTGTGGGAGTTTGAGAGCAGGGAATCGAACCCATTATACAAAGTTCAATTCCCGACTGCGACTGTGAAAATTGAAACGCTCCGGGCCTTGAACAACCCCGGCTCCAGTTTAATAAGGTTGATTTACTGGTTATTCAATTAGCGAACATGACAAATGTTTTGGGTTTAACGCACGCGAGCTAATGCCCCGTAGTTAATATACCATTAATGAATGAGATTGGGTTATAGTGAGAATTATGCTTATGTGGTCCAGTTCGAGCGAAATTTCGAAAAACTTAACCTTCTCAGAGAAAAACCGATAAGAAACACAGGGATCTTCTTAAATACGATAAAGAAAAAAAGGAAAAAGCAAGCGGTTCGCCTGATGGTAAGTGTTTACTGTCCCTCACGTACATCTGCAACACCAGAGGTGCTGCAGGTGCATTGCCGGCCTTTAAGAGTATTTGAGAGATGGGAGGGAGGATGAGGAGGGGGGTGGGGATCGAGAATGGGCCTCCGGTTACCTCGCGGACGAAACGCAGAAGCACAAGATGTCTCTACTTCACGCCGGTATTCTGCGAGGTAGTACTACCAACCCGGTTTAGACACCCCATTCGAGCAGCAGCAAAAGCCGCCGCTTGGCTCTACCACGTTTTAGATCTTCGCACAAACATAGCCAAAAACTAATATTTTCATCCTCATCACACATCATCAGCTTGATATGTTGGCCCTGATGAGCCCAGAGAAGCCAGAAAAGAAAGGGTAACTGGATGCGTTCACCTGCTTGGAATCCTGTACTAAATAAAATTTATCCAAGACCTAACATACCACTGCACGGCCTGGTGTTGTGGACAGGTTGTGGACTACATGCACAGGTTTCTCGATTGGCTATGCAGATTGCGCAGGTGTCAGGCATTATTACTTAGAGTTGGTTTCGACCGCGGCGATGGTTTCCGTTCACTACAGGCAGTTCGTCAACTGCGCGGGAGATTCTGTGGAATGCCAACTGTACGGGCAAATAGAGGCTTTCACTCACTCACGCATATTCCCGTATCCGATGTAACGATCATGTGAGTCAGTGTGACGGGGCAGGACAATCATCGCACCACTGCGCTACCAGACTCGGAAACCGGAAATAACTAGTGTTTTTGCACAAATATGAAAGAATGAATGAATTAATGAAATTCTGTATTGATTTATTTATTCTTTATTGTTAGCCTTAAGCTTAAGGTTACAATGGGCGGACTTAATGCCAAGTGGCATTCTCTACCAGTCAACCCTTGTTATGGTGAAAGGTAGTTGGCAGGTACAAAACAAAGAATAATAAAAAAAAACTATAGGTGGACTCCAATAATAATAAGTTGATAAATATATATAAACATATAAACACACTATGTAATTATTCTGTATTCTTCGACGTAAGAAGGATAATTTCGTTTGTAAAATCAAATTGTTACTATTTTTTTTACATTCTTACATCGTTTCGTAACGAGGTTCCTCTGACGGAGAAGAAACAGGCGAAAGAAACACCGTAGGTATAGACTTCATTGATTTTTTTTCTCACTTAATGTAGTGTATACTTGGAATGGTAAGGTTGCCAGTTATCTGAGGGACCACCTTAATGATTATCTTCACCACAAGGGAGCATGGAATAGTGAGCTTACAGTTTAATATGTACTATCTTGTAACTAGAAGCCGCTATTTGTAACTGCTATATAATTAATTCGTTTTATTTGTTAATGCACATTCAGATCATCGTAAATGTTCTCGTTGGTCAGGGCGCTCGCTTTAGTATCATAGAGTGCCCGTGACCAGGGTTCGATCCCCGGTGCCGGCACCTTTAAGTGCTGTTTTTACCACGTGCTCGGCGGTGAAGGATAACATTGTGAGGTAACTTGCATGTCAGAGATATAATTTAAAATATTATTTCAAGTTAGTTAGGCCCGCCAACCCAGCGTGCCAGGCCATTCTTGACTCCAACGCCCTCTCAGATATTTGAAAAGGAGGCCTTTGTCCAGCAGTGGGCAGCGTTTTTAAGCACCAGAATACTTTAGACAAGAGGCCTTTTTTAAATTAATTAACAATCCTCAGAAAAGAATAAAAGAACGAAGAAGGGGATTCTTAGTTCATTATCATTAAAAGGACATTAGGAATACTTTGGGGATGGAAACCCGCAGCTTATACCGGGATTAGCTAAGATGAAAAAGAAACAAAACACGTAGAGATAAAACGGCCCGGATTTTAACAGTCATCGGTCACTTTTTAGACCTGTGAAAACAAAGATTGACAGAGATTTGTTTTGTAAATTATTGATTTACAAAACAAAGCTGTACCACAAGAATTGCATAATGCGTTGCAATTTTTAATTTCTTCGCATGTCGGACACTTGGAGAATAATACACGAGACTGACGTGATCGCGTCTTCGGGTTTAAAGTGTAACTGCTTTGTCGCGGTTTCCGAGTTCGATTCCTAGCCAAATCGATATATTCAGCTTCCGTATGTTTGTGATCGGGTAAATGTTGAATGACTTGACCGATTGAAGTCGTATTCGCACAATATATTTGCACTGTCGAGACGATGGTTCATAACTATGCTGGGACCCGATGGGTGGCGCTGTGCTCGAGTTATTAATAAAATCTAAATTTATAGACCAAAATTACACATGTTAATCCTGTCGGTATTAGGGTCGAAAAAGAATATTACAAAGTCTAAATCCGGTAGGTGACGCTATGGTCGAGTTATTAATAAATTAAACTTCTCATACTCATCGCGCCATCTACCGGGAAAAGCAAAGCAACGTCTAGCTGCGCCAGCTAGTAGCATTTGTGTGTTCTTCTTAAACATCCACTAAGTCCAATGCTGGACATATATCACGCCTAACATGAGTATTTGCCCTATATGACTTGATTGATGGTCAGGTTCGCTGTGGTGCAGCCGTGAACGGCCTGTATGGCATATTGGCATACTAGAGACGGGAGTGTAGGTTTTCTTTTATCAATTTTAATGTACAAATCGTAGAATTCTCAAATATGTAAAGTCTAAATTGAAATAATTTAAAGTTCAGCTATAAATCCTTCCCGAGTTGTAGATACCTCTGAAAGTTCGAATCTTCGTTTAGATCTTACCCGCACAGGAAGGAGAGCACTCATTGAAATTTAAAACTGCTAAATAACTTCTTTTAATGATTCCTTGTATTTACGCGAACACATTCTACGTAGATCGGTTTAAAAAAATAATTATTAAAAACTGAAGGTAGCCCGTCTTCACTACGACAATCAGGCAGCTCTAACACCTCAGCTGCCCCTTGTAAAGCTCCCGAAACGTCGGTAACATAAAACAAAAATTAAATGCGATAAAATACGTAAATAACAGTTTAAACTTCGTTCGATACCTTGTGTTCGTCTGCATGTTCGGTGTCATGTTAGTGTAGAACGAACACACATTCTACCTAATTGTAAGTAATTGCAGGTGCAGAAACTGGGTCCGATGTCGAGCCGCGAAGCTTGGTAGGAGACTTTATGTTCTACAGTTTGTTTGTGTCAAAGCGCTCCGAACACTAGACTACTGCGACTTTTAAGTACTTATTATTTATTTATTATTATTAAATGTAAATTATTAACATTATAATATAACGCACACATACATCGTCCCGTTCCAAACTAAGATTCTCTATGTCCTGGAAACTGAGTGTGAAATGGTAACAGACATATAACAGAGACCATGTACTAATGTACTCCATAGATGGCGCTGTGAGTAATGGCGGCAAACACGGTTCGTGAAGCAGCTTATGTTTGAAGTTGTCAGAAATCATCGTAATGGAACATGCTGTTAGGTTATTATAAAAATGAAATAAAAAGGAATTGACCATCTAAATAATGAACTTTAAGCATCGTTTCAAAGTTTTCAGGTAGGATAGTATAGTAAAGTAATAGCCTGTAAGTGCCCACATCTGGGTAAAGCTCTCCTTCTCAAATACTAGTAATCACGCTGCTCCAGTGCGGGTTGGCGGGCTTCACATATCCTCGAAATAATAATTATTATTTCTCAGACATGCAGGTTTCCTCACGATGTTTTCCTTCACCGCTGAGCATGTGGTAAATACAGCACCTCAAATTGCTTAATAACAATTTTAGTGGTGCCGTCACCGGGGATCGAACCCAGGTCAATCACGCTCTATGACACAAAAGTGAGCGCCCTGACCACTAAGCTACCACGGCTCACGGTAGGATAGTATGTTTAAGTAAAACAGTGTACGTTTTCAGAGCAACGAAATTGTTTAATTGAAATTTACAACATCTAATAAGTTTCAAGTTATTGTATCATATACACACAAACAAGTATCATTAAGATCCAGAGAACATTGCGGATGAAGTATTGGAATTGCAATTACTGCTAAGAGATGCGAGTACATCTGGACGTGTCGGGGACAAAGCTCCGAGAGCCAATTACGTCGTCGCCGATTGCAATTCCTTTCTATTTCTAGATATCAATTACAACGTTTCATTGCGAGCTTATTAACGTGTACGTTCATATTCTTTGTCCTTCTAATCATGGTAACAATTTACTTTTAACAAGCAGTTGATCGTAACAGTGAACACCAAAGTGACAACCGTCGGGGAAGAAAGGTTATCGAGTGGCAACCTCGTACGAGCAATCGCAACCGCGGTTAAAAGGCGGAGTGACAACCTGTACAGCATTGCGGGAAGTTGATCTCAAATGCGAGTAGACAGTATTTGAGGGAGGCCCATGTTCAGCTGTGGACTTGTGACATTTTCTATGGTCTAGGCGGCAAACGAGCAAGTGGTTCACCTAATGGTAAGTGATTACCGTCGCCCACGTACATCTGCAACACCAGAGGTGCTGCAGGTGCGTTGCCGGCCTTTAAGAGTATTTGGGAGATGGGAGGAAGGATGAGTAAAGGGATTGGGCCTCCGATTACCTCATTCACCGAACGAAATGCAGAAGCACATGATGCCTCTACTTCACGCCGGTATTCTGCGAGGCCGTGGTATCAATCCGGTTGAGCCGGCCCATACGTGCAGCAGCAAAACCGCAGCTTGGCGCTACCACATATAAAAGAAAGATAAGATTGCAAGAAAACGACAGTTGACAAAGGAAATTTGAATATTTTATTGTTCATTGTTCAGTGAACTTGAATAGGCTGGGCCGAATGACCTAGTCTACTACTCAGAATTCTACCTCATTTTTCTCCTTCTTCTTTAATAGTTTGTATGCAGTCGACAGCTAAACGTGGGCGATCGCAGAAGCAAACAGGCTGGTTCTAGAAACTCTGATGCTCACCACAGGTTAGGTTTTTAGGCGAAAATATCCATTAGGAAGAAAAGGCTAAATGTCCTCCTAGAGGTAAGTGGCTATTGCAGTCCCATGGACACAAACACCATCACCCGAATAAGGTTGCAGGTGCGTTGTCACCCCTCAGGTCTAAGATGGAACGCCTCGCAGCCCGTAATTACACTGGGTCTCTGTACCTCTCAAATCGAAACACAACAGTAATTGCACTGCTGTTGCACCCACTGCTGGGCAGCGAAGGAATCGTAACTAAATTACTAATTTAATACTTCGTCTTGTCAAGAAATTTGAACAGAATCACAACGAACACATCATCATACATGTTAATGATACAGACAGACACGACGCAGGGGTTTAGATAGAAGGCGTTCACGGAAATTGCGACGGGCGTTTCCGCTGCCGTGCACTTTTTATTTTCTTGAGTGCGTTCTCGCTCTTTCTACATGGCCGTGTGTCACTCTGGTTTAATCACAGCTGCTGTTTTTTTTTAAATAGTACAGATATTTAAGTTATCATTATTATAAGGAGCTTTATAAGGAGAAAGTTTTAGAATAATAACCCTTGTCATTTCATTTAAATTGTATCTAGATTCCGAGCCGTTCGAAAGGTTGAAGTAAAGCATGAACAAACTTTGTCTGAGGATTATTATTTGATACCTGCGCTACATAAATAAAACATTTGTGATTTCTTTTTCTTTTTATAACATTAAGTTTAAAAGTATATATTCTTATTTTATATTTATTATTTTATTATCCAGGCTTTAAATTGTTTTTTTTTTATTATCGACTGTCCAATTAGCAGAGTGCTGTTCAATTGGCACGAATCCACGGCTGAACATTAAACTCCCACAAAGACATGCCATTGTTGCCAAGCTCGGCGAGCGTGAGTGACAACTGTAGTCGTCGACCGCGCAGTAGATGTTTTAGTGCCGTAAGTCGCGCAGACACGCAGGCACTCGCTCGTCTTCACCTCCCCCCGTGTTCGATGAGACGCTTAAGCGAATATATCGGAGAAAGGCACACACAACACGACACGACCTAATCCGGAAACAAAAAATAATGTGTTTTTGCTCAAATATTGGCTCCAGATGGAATTCGGGACCAGGACCCATGCCTCAAAATGGCGAAAAAAAATTTTCTGGTGATTTAATTATTTAAGGTCTACTTTTGTCAGGAGAAATAAACAGTTATTATTATTACATACTTTAGGAAAGTCCAAGCTTTACTTCAACGCCATGCAGTCAGTCGCCGTCAAAAAAAACCTAGCATGGTGCACCGTGTGCAGCTGAGGTAGAAAAAGTAAGTATGTATATTACTATAGCCCAAGTATAGTGGTAGAACCAAGCGGCAGCTTCTGATGCTGCTCGAATAGGCTCATATGGCTCAACCGGGGTATTACCACGGCCTCGCGGAATACCAGCTTGAAGTAGAGCCATCTTGAGATTCTGCGTTTTGTTCGTTGAGTGAGGTAACTGGAGGCCCAAATCCTCCCCTCTCATCCTCTCTCCCATCTCCCAAATATCCTTAAAGGCGGACAACGGGCGACGGTTAATCACTTACCATCAGGTGAGCCGCTTGCTCGAATGCCCCCTTTCGCTAAATAAAAAAAATATTTGTGCAATCGCATTGAGACCTCAACCTTGCTATCATGGAAATAGTCGATTGCAGGACATAGACCTCTCCCCTAATGAAGATTTTCCATCCTGCTGCCCGTCGTCTGTCTGCCTGTTAAATTTTGGTCTGGTATTTTTTGAGATGCTTATACGGCTATTTGTCGCTTTTCTCTTAGTCGTCCTATTCAATACACAGATTCTTACACCGATACCAAACGGCAAGAGTTTTGCTATTTTAATCTTTTTAAAAAAAAATTGTTGTTACAAAAATGTTTGTAGAAAAAACCTTTGCAAATGATAGACTTCTCCCAGACGGGAGTTCACAACATACATTTCCAAGAGAAGAAACTACAATGAAAGAGAAATATTCCAAAGAAAATCTTTAATATCATAATGGAATTGTTATACACGAAAATGTTATAAAAGTTTAACTCTAACTTTTAACGAGATTTTCAAGAGCCGCCGAGCGCGATAGAGAAGAGCCATAGACAACATCAATGAAGAGATAAGAGGGCTTAATGTCGCCCCTTGTGCTCTAGGTATATTAAACATAGAATCTTTCCTTCAGTCTTTTCATACATTTTAATATATTATTTCAATTAAACTGTGCTTCTTCAAATAGATAAATCTATCTATCGTGTAAGAACAATTGTTGCAAATCTTAATCACTCCAAGCAGGCCAATGAAAACGATTTAATTGTGCCTAGTTTTGTGACCAACAATACTAATATATTTCAACAGCTGGTAGGTACCTTCTCTGCCCAGGAGTCGTCTGGGTCGGTGTGTGATTGTCTTACCTGTTTCCGCAGCCGAACAGCACCTCAATTATAGATGTGTTTCGGTTTGAAAGATGTAGAGACTATATCCTTTATATACTCTCTAGTTAGTTCTGTCCAGCGAGACGGAGCCACTTCTCATCTTACAAATGACTCATTAGCTGGTCTTCAGGATCTACACGAGTGATAAGTCGCCGAGGAGACATCAATTGGCCACCGAGGAGCCAATTGATGAAAAGCAAAGTTTACAATCCATTGCCACCCAACCTGAATGTTTTGAAGCAAATAATCACTGAAGAAATCAACTCTATTCCAAGAGCGATGCTCCAGCGAATTATTGAAAATTTTAGCTCCAGGTTAAATGAGTGTGAACAAATGAATGCTGCGCATTTGCAAATGGTCGTTTTTCATAAATAAACTTCAAGAAGTGCTCTTTAAATTAACATTAAATAAAACGAGATTTAATTGTTTTTTTTTTATTTAACATTTAAAAACGAAAAACATTCTGAGACATCCTTTATTAGTCCGCAGGGGCGTCAATGCATCAGTATGTAGGATTGCAGCAGCTACCGTAGGGTGGACAGTTAGCACGTTTTTCATCCATAATGTATCTAAAAAACGAGTTTTTGGAGATAGAATCTGTTACGCCTATATTGAATCACTGAATATCTTGAGAACAGTAAATAGAACGAGGCGTTGCTTGGCGGAAATTAATTATTTTAAAGATTTTCGAAACATTTTTTTTCTAAGTATTTCTTTCCATAATTGTTGAGGCTTTAACGTACATATTTCTTTTTAAACAAGCAATGTATATGATATAAAACAATAATCAAGTTAGGCACACAGTTACAATTTTAAATTATTTAACATATTACAATCAAAACAATGAAAATACCTCATAATCAATTTCATAATAACTCATACACATATTAACTCTCCACTTTAGTAGTTTCACAACACATTTTAATTATTACATAAGCAACCGACATATATAACGATAATTTGAGCAAGATGGATGAGATATGATGAAGTTTCACCGAGGGACTAAAATCGTAAATATAAAACAATATAGTACGCGGTAGAGCCGAGCCGGGTTGGTACCAGGCATCTTGTGCTTCTGCGTTTCGTTCGGTGAGTGACGTATCCGAAGCAGGCAGAATGTAAATGGTAGAGTCGGGAGAGGAAAACCTAGGCGAACATTTCACGATCAATTCGGAGACGTTCTGGAAAAAGGCCAAGTCAAGAGTACTCTAAACCAACAAGCAAGCATGCGAAGATTGCTGAAAGTGGAAGAAGCGAAAGACGTACGTCAGAAAGTGGGAGAAGATTGTCTCTGTCTACCACGTTGGGAACAAGGCGTGAATATATATACTTCACTCACCTACCCGTCAGTCCAGCGTTTGAGTTTGGACACACCCTCCAAGAAATATACACTGGCTTGCTTGCTTTCTTGGACAGGCCCATGTTAAATACTGACTTAAATAGACTGATGAAGAACATATCTGAGATGGCTATTTCACGAAAAGCCATAAGGTTTTTCTATGTTATATTGTTGGGAACAAGGCGTGAATATATACATACATACATATTATACCAATAAACATACAATATCGCAACACAATAAAGTTTCGTCGAAGCAGCTTTCTATAAGAAATAGGAACCCGAACACCAGTCGTTGTTGAAGATACTCGAGGGCGGCCATTTTGGGGCGACGGGACAGTGTTTACTAGAAGCTTTGATACAAAGTTACGTTGTTTTGCAACGTGCTCGTATTGTTTCGGCAATATGTTTTCAAAACAAACTGTTCCGTTGTTTCTGTTTGAACAAAGGTACTGTGAGATGTGCAGGTAAATAAGAGACTTTAAAATTATACATATAATTTTTTCAGTACATTTCTTATAAAACGAAACGACATGCAAGTGATTAAGTGATCATGCTCCGAGTCAAGAGACTCGAATTCCGCTCACCAATCCGATTCTGGGCTTGAGGAAAAGAGTAGCCTGTAAGTGCCCACTGCCGGGCAAAGACCTCCTTCTCAGATATCTGAGTGGGTTTTTGGAGCCGAGAATGGCCCGCCACGCTGCTCCAGTGCCGGTTGGCGGATTTCACATATCCTTCAAAAACATTTTTTCAGGTTTCTTCACGATGTTTTCCTTCACCGCCAAGCACGTGGTAAATACAGCTCATAAAATGCCATCAACAGTTTTAGTGGTGTGAACCCGAGTCACTCGCGCTCTATAAAACTAAAGCGAGCGCCCTGACCACTAGTCTATCACGGCTCTCCCAGTGAAAAGAAAAACAATGTTTAAAAGCCTTAATACCTAGGAGCGTTCTAGGTAGGTGCCGCCTATTTCTACCAAAACAGTGCAACCCGTGTTGTGGTTAAAAGGGCAAGGAGAGCCGGTGTAATTAAACGCTCGTCGGCATTCCATCTCTGCCCTTGGGAGCGATGTCGCATCTGTAACTTACTCTGACATTAGCCACTTACGGTGGTCATAATGTGTTATAAAAAAAACTATAACATTTCAGAATAACAAGAGCAAAACATATGCAACGAATATTGTATAGTTTACACAATAACTGCGTTTGTTAAACCACCACTTGGTGAAACCTAATTATTAAGGCGTTACAACTCCCTTCAGATAGCGTTAGCAACCGTGTACTGTACAATGTTCAAACTGCTGTTAGGTTGTGTCATGTATGTATGTATGTTTTAAAGGTCGGCAGCGCATCTGTGGCTCCTCTGGTGTTGTGGATGTTCGTGGGCGTCGGTGATCACTTACCATCAGGTGAGCCGCACGCTCGTTTGCCCCCTTCTTCTATAAAAAAAAATTGTACAATGTGAAATTCTCATTTTCATCGGTAATTTGCTTTCTAACTATAAAAATTGAGGTTTTTTGGCGATATTGCTTTAATTGCCTGTAAGACTATTTGTGGCTTTTTATTTTATTTCGTATTATTTGTAAAGTATAAAATAAGTTTAAAAATGATGATTCCGACAAAGTTTCTTTCGTCTGTTTCTTCTCCGTCATTTCATTCACGTGCATGTTATTTTTTTTTTCATTTAAGTGAAACCTTCGTTGTTTGTAACTCATTTATTGTTGAATAAATGAATTCGTTATTGTCCTTTGTTTTATGTTTATCGTAAGGCTGTTAGTCTAAATAACTACATAAGTTTGATACTCAGAAGATGTCGTCAGACGCAATCTTTTGGTTCCATTGTCAATAAATTTGATGTTTTATTTTATGGGAAAGATGGCAAACGAGGAAGCGGTTCACCTGATGGTAAGTGATTACCGTTGCCACGTACATCTGCAACACTAGAGGAGCTGCACGTCCGTTGCCGCTCCTTAAGTACATTGGGGGGACGCAGAATTAATATTGTATGTGAAAATACAATCATTTCCATAGACAATTTAGAACGAAGGAAGCGACAATTGTATCACGTGAAGCAAATAAAGAACTTGGCTTTGTACCAATTCTCATTTGTACGTCCTTCGCTTTGGTGTAATTTAAATCGAGCAGGAAACGATTATTTTAAAGCAATAAAAAAATCGCTGGAATCTTTCAGCTCTTTCATTTTTAAATTTATTACTTTATTTCTTTGATTTCAAATAGGGCGTAGTTTGAAGTGTCAAATTAATGATGTGGATTGGCTTGAATGGCGCAGATGAAGGTGCGAAGGAATTGGCACTTATCCGCCACAGCCAGGTCGGGTGGATTTATCGTGTCCTGAGGAGGACGTCTCCTCTTCCAGGGTGTTTTTTTCTTAAGTTTTAGGTGGTGGAAAGATGATAACACCTTCCAATCACCGAAGGCGGTGACAGGGTTAAAGATAGCAGCACCTACCCACCGTCGCAGTTCGTTGAACTGCTTTTGTGTATACAATTATTTTGCTTCTGTTATTTTACTCTGTTCTAAAGCTGAGCTGGTTTGTACATGTGGAGAAGATGAACGAAAGAAAGTAGGTTGACGATACAAATATATGAGGCGACTGTAAATGGAAGAGTCGGGAGAGGAAGACCTAGGCGAACATTTCACGATCAAATCGGATACGTTCTGAAAAAAGGCCAAGTCAAGAGTACTCTAAACCAACGAGCATGCATGCAAAGATTGATGAAAGTGGAAGAAGCGAAAGACGTATATCAGGACCGTAGCAAGTGGAAGAAGATTATCTCTGCCTACCCCGTTGGGAACAAGGCGTGAATATATACATCTAAAGTTTTCTTTCATAACTTTCGTAAAAAATTGTATTCACGTATTTTAAAAGGTGACGACGAACTAGTTACTGCCATTAAAAGTTTAGACGAACGCTGGCTGTTCAGATACGTAAAAAGTTAGATGCTTACATTTTTAAAAACTACGCTTTCCTTTTGAAGGTTGGGAAATTTAGAACCGCTATACACCTGCTTTTTGTAACGTATGTAAGCAGAGCTTCGTAAGATTGCTTTTTTTATGGGAAAGGCGGGAAAAGCGGTTCACTTGATGGAAAGTGATTACCGTCGTCCACGTACTGGCCTTTAAGGTGGGAGATGGTGGGGAGGATGAGTAGGGGGTTGCGGAGGGGAGTTGGCCTCCGGTTATCTCACTCACCGAACGAAACGCAGAAGCATAAGATGCCTCTACTTCATGCCGATATTCCGCGAGACCGTGGTACCGACCCGGTCGAGCCAGCCCATTCGGGCAGCAGCAACAGCCGCCGCTCGGATCTACCACATTTAAAGTTTAATAAAATTAAACTTTACCAAAGATCCCTTATACATTTAATTTCATCGTATTCGTGTTTGTATTGTATTACATAACTCAAACATAACTAATTCTCTGAAGCACGTGATTAAATTTCAAAAGCTAGTGAACGTTCGCTAAACGATGAAAATACACTTAATACCATATTAAATATTTTGTCCCTAGTAGAGGTAAGCGGCGGCTTTAGCTGCTGCTCGATTCAGCCGGCTCGACCGGGTCAATACCACGACCTCACATAATACGAGGGTGAAGTAGAGGCGTCTTGTGCTGCTGCGTTTCGTTCGGTGAGTGAGGTAACCGGTGGCCCCCTCCCTATCCCTCCCATCCCCCAAATATTCTTAAATAAGACCTGCAACGCACCCGCAGCTCCTCTCGTGTTGCAGATGTACGTCGGCGACGGTGATCACTTTCTAACAGGTGTGCCGCAAGATCGTTTGCCTGTTTAACCATAAAAAAAAATATCATGATTAAAATGGTTTCTTCGATTCATTACTATTCATACCCCGACCGCTGATCCCAAGATTTATCGGTATCCATTACTTTTTACTGAATAAATTACAATCTAAACTGCTCTAAAAATCACCGTACCTTAAAACCCTCCTCAGTTTTTTTTTAATGTTATTAATCATAGCGGCGGTCGTTTACTCTTCCGTATATTTAACGAAAAAGTTAACGTTAGGGCGTCCAAGACTTTTCCCGCTTTGTGTTTCAATTTGTGAGCAAGGTCTACTTGTGGGGCCTGGTTTCTATTCTTACGTGTTTGTGTGTGTAGAAAATCTTATGAAAAAATATAGCAAAATGAGAGCATCACATAGGAGTTATAGCAATCAGAAGAGTATCCCTTCGCAATGCCTTTCGCCTGTTTATTCCCCGCAGAGAAACATAGCCATGAAAATAAATGGCAATTGACAACCTATACTTGAATTTTTTTCTTTTAAAAAAAATGTTCGTTAATTTCATTAATTCATCGAGGAACGACCTCAGACTAAGGTGTGGTGTGTACACCGCCAGGTCAACGCAGTGCAGGACGAGCCAGCCACAAGATGGAGTAACGATCTTCGAATGTTCTCTAGAACTTGTATGGAAACCAATTTCCGTGGGTGATGTCTAAAACTATGCCATGTGGTATTGGCGTAAATTCTTACGTCACCTCTTTTCTTCCCGTGGGTGTTTTAAGAGGCGACTAGCACCTCAGTACCCCCCCCCCCCCCTCCTTCTAGCGGCTGCTTCAAAGCACTCGAACACAACGTCGGAAATATAAATACAAAATTAAACGCGATGAAATCCTTAAATGGTGGTTTCGTTTCAAATAGAGGGAAAAGTCATAGAAAATGGATACGGGCACATGGCGGGACCACCATCTTGAAAACAAGCCAGACTAGAATGAATGAAGAAGAATGAAGCAGACCGATGACGTGCAGCAGCGTCTAAGTTGCGAGGTGTTTGGTGCTGCGATGCCATACTTTGCCAAGCGTGGCGATGATGGCAAGACCTCCTTATGGCAGAGACCTGTCCTGCAGAGAACTATTTTTATGCTGTTAAAGCAAGGTAAGGTTACTTTTCACTTCCGAAACATGGTAACCATGCGAAAAAGTAATACAGTATGGTTTTTTTTTCGGGGAATGATATCACAAGATATTTTCGTCATTTCTTTTTTTATGGCAGATAAAGCCCTGAACTACTTACAATTAATACCTCGCATATCGAGAGATATCGTTCCACAGACGTCACGCTTCAATTTCATTGTACGCGAGTTACCTTAGTTCGATTTTTAAGCAATGCAGGGAGCCATCGCGAATAAAACCGAATATTAAAAAGTCAACGACGAATTCTTCTTGGCTCCAAAATCGTCTCAAAAATCAGAGGATGCCTTTTCCCATTTTTAATTTTATGTATGTTTTATAAACTACCAGATTAAATAGTAAAAGAAAGTATTACATTATTTAGAATATCTTATACACTACGGGAAATGTCTCGAGTTGTAACAATAAAAGAAGCACCGTCTTAAATCGACGTTACTTTTTATTTCCTTCTCTCCGTCAGCTTCCTTTGTGTTCTTAATACGTACAAAGAAGCCTGAATTGACTCACTCGTCTGTTACTTTGAATTCATTACTTAAGTTTATGTTTTAAATAGTTTTAAAAATGTATAACATCATTAAAACTGCTTGTTGAACTAACTTCGCTTGAGTTAATTAGAAAATAGTAAAACTATACTAAATTATTATACATTTTTTATAGGATAGGGCAAGACAAACGTGCAAGTGGCTCACCTGATGGTAAGTGGTTACCGTCCCCCACCAACATCTGTAATTCCAGAGGAGCTGCAGGTGCATTGCCGGCCTTAAAGAATATTCGGGGGATGGGACAGAAGATAAGGAGGGGCAGGGGGGAGACGGAAGTGCCCTTACGGAAGTCCCACATGTGGGATTATGTGGCAAATTCGGATGGACACTGCGCCATCTTTCCGTCACTATGAGTCAAGCTTGTTTGTCTGCGGGGTGCAGCGCGTGTAGGTGAGGTTGGCATTAGGAAAAAAGGGGGCAGTTTATCACCCCGCGTTATATTTGTGTCTTATTTAAATTAGTTGGTTCTTTATACCTTAAGTTTAAATACCAGTACCACACTAATACTAAATAATGCTCTTTTTTTCCGTGGGTGGGAACCTGGTGATCTGTAATACAGGCTTTTTATGCCTATCTCAGACACCAGCTCCTCACACATCCTACACTATGAACACACCGATATTTAAATGGATATTAATTTTTCATTAGATAATAATGTATGCTCGGTTTTTGTGGGGAGAAAATAAACAAATATTATTATTATTATTTGTTGTTACATATTAAAAAAAAAAAATTATTTTAATTAAAAATGAAACAAAAACACCATGTTGTTTATATTAAAAGCGATTGAAGAATTCACTTGCAAAATAATTGGAAAACGCCAGTTGTGCATTCATATTTTTTATTTAAAAATAGAATCCTCAACAATGGCATATTGTGTAGCACCGGGCGAAATACAAGTTGAATGACTCGCAGACCCATACAACAGACGAAGTTGACTATAGGAATACAAAGAGCATTATAGCTATTCGGATAAAGGGATGAGCTGGCGTCAGCGTACTTTCTACATAGTTTGTTTCTGGTCTTTTCTTTCAACGATAATAACACGAGCCTGGGGTTTCCTAACTGTGCGGCGCTCCGGGACTCCTCGACCACTCATTGACGATACCAAGAATATCCTAACATTTGCTACGTCAGCAAGTTCAGTAATGAGATCGTAGTGCCGGCCTCAAACAAATTTAAGAAAATAAATGACTGTAGCAATTCAAAACATCTGCCCCGATTTTAACTTAGATGGATTAGAAGTTACACTCAGATAAGTGAGTTTAAAATATAAATATTACATTGCCGCGCTGAATGGTTAGGCTGATTAGCTGTCCAAAGTACGTGCCCGATCTCGGGTTATCAGAGACGGTAACCAGACGTGATTAGATAAATCATTTTTATTACTACCACAGCTTTATACAGAAGGACATAAAAGTGGACTAAATGCCTTTAGACATTCTCTACCAGTCAACTGATGGTGTAAGGAAATTTTATGGCAAGCGAACAAAAACACAAGAAAATACAAACAAACTCTTAAAACTAAAATAATACCAAGTACTTATACTACTTGATTAACTACTAAAAAATATACTTTATTTAAATTATTCCTAATAGAACTTTTGACAGTAGTGATAATAAAATATGATATGATTTTTAAGCGTGGTAGAGCCGAGCGGCGGCTTTAGCTGCTGCTCGAATGGGCCGGCTCGACCGGATTGGTACCACGGCCACGCAGAATACCGGCGTGAAGTAGAAGCATCTTGTGCTTCTGCGTTTCGTTCGGTGAGTGAGGTAACCGGCGGCCCACATTCCCTCCTTATTCCCCTTCTCTTCCCTCCCATCACCCAAATATCCTTAAAGACCGGCAACGCACATGCAGCATCTATGGTTGTTGCAGATGTATGTGGGCGGCGGTAATCACTTACCATCAGGTGAACCGCTTGCTCGTTTACCGTCTCTTCCATAAAAAAATGTTATGCAATGTCCGAGGCCTTCAAACAAATCAACCTTTAAACTTAACTAACATATAAGACGCTTGTCTTATATCAGGTCAAGGAACTCCATAGCAGTGTAGCCTGAACAGTGAAGGAGTTACCCATGAACTCGCTGAAGTGTGAAGTGTGAGGGAATACAAATCTTATTATTAGAGGATGCTCTAAAAACTCTATCATTAAATAAAGAGAGATACTGAAATATCTCCCTGAGATAAGAAAAAACAGAGGGATCATTTAATATAGAGAAAAGAACAGACAGAATTCTGGAAAGTAGATATATAGATAGTCAGCCAGTTAAGCCGAGATATATAAAGAGAGAAACGTTGTATACTTTCACAGACCGAAAGTGAATTCATTAAAATCATTAAGGAGGCACATGTTAGGATAGGTCTGGATTCCATCCAGAACGAAAGGTCTGCATAATTGATACTGCGTTATATAAGGGTTTGGACAATCCAAAGGTTAGATTGAAGCGGAAGGAAATGTTATAGACGTTAAAGAAATCGTAAGACGCCAATGATTTGCGGCTATCGACCAGTTCAGAGTACTGGCTATGAGCAGATTGATATTAGAGATAGACTACGTTAGGTATTACCAAATGAAAGTTAAGTAGTAAAAGTAGCAGCACGTGAGTGCCCATTGCTGGGCAAAGGCCTCCTTCTCAAATATCTGAGAGAGTTGACGGGCTTCACATATCCTCGTGGTAATATTTTCTATTATTTCTCAGAGATGCAGGATTCCTCACGATGTTTAACTTCACCGCCAAGCACGCGGTAAATTTTGCACTTAAAATTGCTATTAACAATTTTAACGATGCCGGCACCAAGGATCGAACCCTGGTCACTCGCGCTCTATGAAACTAAAGTGAGCACCCTGACCAACAACGAAGCAACGAAGGCTTTATTACCAAATGAATAATGTCTGCCTAACCCTACACAAGGGACACTGGTGTAAGTGCTCACCTATGTTATATTTTTAAACAAGGCCTTGCAATAGGGTACAGTTTAAAAGTCCAATGACTGCCTGCGATGAATAAAATCCTAAAAGTTAATGTAAAGAATCATTCTCTTGTCCTTGGAAGAACGTAACTAATGTTAATTAAATTAAGACACAATCGACTTAAACATAATTTCATTTTTAATCACTCCAAAGCAACCTAACAACCCGACTACAAATTAAACAGTTGATCAGAACTTGACTTGTTAATAACTGTTTTAATTCTTTGCTTATTTTCTGTGAGCCCGGGTAGCATTTTGGTCAGAGTGTTTGCTTTCATTTCATTATACGGGGTTAACTTGGGTTCGATCCCCGATGCAGGCACCTATAAAATGGAATGAAGCATTTTCAAGTTTATAAATTTTATGTACAATACATCTCTTTCTATCTTTGTTTTGTTTATAAAACTTAATCTTCCACTGTACGAATTTATCCTGTGTCGCTTAGGCAGTTTAAATACATAAATTGCACACGGTCATACAACCAGACCGGTAACAATTATTTGTAGTCCTCACAAACAGTAGTCCCGTGCGGGTATCGAACCCGCGACCCACAGCGCCACAGCTGAATTCTTAGCCACTACGCCGCCGAGCGTATAGTTATGATATATAGTATAGTACGGCTAAATATTTAGTTAACTGTAGCGTGAGGTCGGGCTGGTGGGTTAGCGTTTGACATCGTTACATAGATCTTGTCTCTCCATGGATACAATAGTTGACAAGTACATCAATTGTATAGGCAACGTGACGTAAACGTGGTAATGGGCCGGCTCGACCGCGTTGGTAGCACGGCCTCGCGGAATACCGGTGTGAAGTAGAGGCACCTTATGCTTTCGAGTTTCGTTCGGTGAGTGAGGTATCCGGAAGCCCCATCTCCCTCCTCGGTCCCTCCTTCCATCTCCCAAATACCCTTAATAGCCGGCAACACACCTGCAGCACCTCTGGTGTTGCGGATGTACGTGGGCGACGGTAATCCCTTACCATCAGGTGAGCCGCATGGCTCGTTTGTCGCCTGTCCCATAAAAAATAAAACTGATAATTACTTTTGGTTTCAAAAAGATATAAGTGCAACTGAACTTTTATCGAAATTTAGTGATACGGCATACGAGCATTTGAAACAAAAATACACCGTACCCACTTGCCGGTCTTTTTGAGCAGCGCTAAAGCCGCCGCTCGGCTCTATCACGTACGAACATTTGTGATCTATGGATGCCATTTTATATGTATCGTTGAATTTAAACGTTAAACTTTAAAAAAAAGTGATTAATTTATAACGTCCTCGCTTGTGAAGGAAAACATCGTGAGGAATACTGTATTTCTCAGAAATTTATATAGAATATACACATATATACATATATACCAGCCGACACGCATTAGACCATTGTATTGGACCCTTTTTAGCTCCAAAATCCTGTCAAATATTGAGATGAAGATTTTTGCCAACATTTCTAATGTCTCTCATTTACAGTAACTTACTTTTTTTTTTTGGGAAAAGAATAAGTTTTTGTTCAGATAGGATAACACCAAAAACAATAATTTAAACAAACAAGTAGTAACATACACATATTAAAAAGGAAGTCTCACGAGAATAAAACATTTAACTGAAATTTTATTATTTTTTTTTTTATAGAAGAAGGGGGCAAAAGAGCGTGCGGCTCACCTGATGGTAAGTGATCACCGACGCCCACGAACATCCACAATACCAGAGGAGCTACAGATGCGCTGCCGGCCTTTAAGGAAGGAATAAGCTCTTTTCTTGAAGGTCCCTAAGTCGTAACTGTTCGGAAATACTGCTGGCGACAGCTGATTCCACAAAATCGAAGTGCGTGGCAGAAAACTTCGATTAAAACGCACTGTGGTGGAATGCCAACCATCTAGGTGGTATCGATGGAACTTCGAATTCTGTCGCGATGTACGATGGTGAAACTCAGCAGCTGGGATCAATCCGAACAGTTCCTCAGAACATTCCCCGTGGAAAATTTTGTAAAAAAATGCAAAGAGAAGCAACATCTCTTCGCAAGGCCAAAGGATCAAGCCGATCAGAGAGAGCTTGGTCGCCGACAATTCGAGCCGCTCGACGTTGGATGCGGTCAAATGGAAGGAGTTGGTACTGGGGTGCCCCTGCCCAGAGATGAGAACAGTATTCCATGTGGGGCCGAACTTGCGCCTTATAAAGTTGCAAACGGTGGACCGGCATGAAATACTGTCCCGCTCTACAGAGCACACCAAGCTTTTTGGAGGCCAATTTGGCCTTTCCCTCCAAGTGACCACGGAACTGAACGTCGCTCGATATGTCAACGCCAAGGATTCTGATACTGGCTGAGCCAATAATGGGAATGTTCTCAAAAAGAAGAGAAACGACAAAGGGATTCTTTTTAGCGGTGAACGCGCAAACATGTGTCTTTTTGGGGTTGAATAGGACCAAATTACGTCGACCCCAATCCGAGACTTTGAATAACAAGGACTTCAGACACAAGTTTGTTCCGGCACTCGTCGACGTGTTCCCGAGAAATATTCGCACGGCCTGTATATAGGGCATCACCCGTGCTGTCGTCTGCATAGCAATGAATGCTACTGATTTGTTGCATGTCGTTGATATGCAGAAGGAACAGAGTGGGAGATAGCACACAGCCTTGTGAAACACCAGCATTCACGGGTTTGGGGTCCGAGCATGCACCGTCGACAACAACCTTGATGCTCCGATCCGTGAGGAAGCTGGTGACCCAGTTGCACAATCTCTCAGGAACCCCGTAAGATGAAAGCTTTGAAAGAAGCGCTTTATGCCTAACCCTATCAAATGCTTTCGCTACGTCCAGACTAACCGCCAAAGCCTCCCCCTTAGACTCAACTGCTTCTGCCCATCGGTGTTATAACAATTAAAACAAAAAAATTACAATTAATGTTACCCATTGCATATCATGATCACGGAGTCGTGGTGCCCCAGGCTAACGGACCACACTCATCTTCACGCAGCAGCTGGACCGCGGCGCTGGTGTTCCATGACTGGGCCCGAGTGGCGAGTGACGTTACATTTATGAAAAACAACAAACAATTTTTTTTTTACAATAAAATATTTACAATAACTGTACCCTGTATTCCTGCATTGAGAGTTGTGCCTTTATGAAATGTGTCGCGTGCACACAGGGGTGGGATTTTTTTTAATTGTCATGTTTAATTTTGCTTATTTTCTTGTTGGTTAAAAACACTTCGGTTGTCGTGTAACCGAATACTTCATTTGTTTACCTTTACTCAACCCTCTTAATTACAATTCTGTTGTGATTATTTTGTTAATTATTAGAATGGGAACGAAAGGGCCCGAGGCTAACCGTATTGTTGTGGCAACCCTCTGTCCATCATTGAAAACGTTACAAAATATGAGCAGTATATTTAAATGCCATAGTACAAAATTCTTTTTAAAAATATAATCCTTTGTCTTTTCGTTTTTTGTTAATTTTCTGTCATTCAGCCAGTGCCATTTACTTCAAAGTCATTTTAGAAAAATTACTATAATTTTAGAAAAAGAGAGAGAGAGAGAGAAGTTTCAAATAATGACGATCTTCTCCTGGCCGACTCGATCACGCCGATAGATTCCTTGTCACCTGTTCAAGAGATATAACAGTCCTTTAAGTGCACATGCACAAGGGCACTCCCTCGTCTTTAGCTTCTCATACTTCTCCGACGCCATAACATCGAAGGAAATGTTAGCTTCCGCTGGGATTCGAGCCCGGGACATGAGCTACGCAGTCAATCGATCATTCTAATTACCCTACAACAAATACACTTCGGATCACGCATAAACTTTTTCTCCATTAATATTGCTATCATATCCTTATTTATAAATCAGGAATAGCATGGTATAGGCAATAAATAAAACTTGGAATTTCAAGAGGGATATAAGTATTGAGATTTATGGAGAGACAACACAGCGTCGGTCATTAATTGAGCCGCTGTTTTGCCGCAGTAACAAGGGAAGGTATCCCATCGAGTACGAGTAACGAAAGGTCCTTTAAATTATTAGATCATGAAATTTCTCTTGCGCGTAACTCGGGACGACTTTCTGCTGATCTATGGTACCTTGGTTCGAACCTAATCCAACGTTTCATTACTAATTGTTGTGTGTATAGCATTGTGTTTTCTAGTTGTCTACTTGTCCTCCGATCTCACCGTACAAGGATAGGAATCCACTTGGAAGTCCAATCATGATATGTTAATTGAAAATAGTTGGTCTACCTTTAGAGTACCTTTTCTAATGTATAGGGGGACAACGAGCAAGTCGCCCATCTGCAAAACCAGAGGGACTGCAGGCGCGTTGCCGGCCTTTATTTGATAGTAGGGAGGGAGGATGAGGAATGGGGAGGGTAAGTGGGCTCCCGGTTACCTCACTCTCCGAATGAAACGCAGAAGCTCAAGATTCTACTTCACGCCGCTATTCTGCTAAGTTCGCAAAGCTCTACCACTTTAAACCTTTTCGTATCTACGAATATCGACAGCTGTTATTCGAACCCAGGACCCAGGGCTCAACAGTCAAACCACGAGGCCATTCTTTAGTTCTTTGCAAAATGTGCAATACTTATGAGCATTACGGTTGACGGTTTTTGTTAGTATCGACTTGTTAACGTCAGGAGCGACTGTTCATCGACCGGTTTTAATTAAAATTTTAATTGCTATCATTTCGCCCAGGCATTTTGTAAATTGCTACGTAAACCGATGGGGTCCTGCCGACTACCGAGTATTAATTCCCAATTTTTGTTATCTCTTCGTAAACTGATTTCGAAATGATATTGACTTTATGACGTTCATTGATCATAGCTTATTAAACAGTTATTTATTAAAGAGATACATTTGATATGAAACTATTGTTTTTAACCGTTTTTTTTTTAGTTTAACATGGGGAAAGGTGCTCGCACCTACCCGCTACCGTCTCCGGTGACTGGTTATGTCGGGATCAGCATTGAAGATGCCGGACCGACTGAAACCCCCCCCCCCCCCCGCGGTAGATCTGCTGTTGGCCCAGTGGCCTTTACAGATACATCGATAGAGACTCGCGAGCAGGAGGCCCGCAAGCAGAAGGCCCGCAAGTTAATTACGCCGTACGACGCTGCTGATGCTGTGTCGCGCTCGGACCCCTGTTAACGAATTTTATCGGATTTCATCGCGTTTGATTTACTTATGTAAGTGTGCATGTGTGTGTGTTTGTTTGTGTGAGTGCGTGTAAGTTGTAACTGTGTGTGGTGATGTAAAGCGAATGAAATGTCGGAACGTTTCGATTGCATGCATTCTCACGTTGCTCCAAATAAACTCTAACTCTGGTGTTAAATGGGGCAACAAACAATTAAAAATGTACGGATGTTATCGCGTTTAATTTTGTTTTTATATACTCAGTCCCCCCGTGACCACGGCTGCTGTGAAGCAATCGAAATTTCGGGAATGTAAAAACAAAATCAAACGCTATAAAATCCGTAGACAATAGTTTCAGCTCTATGGTCACAGCACCATGCTCGCACCTTACGTTTCGCGTATCCTTACAATGCATTCTCGTTAAATCCTTTCTAGTAGAAAATTGTAACTACTCAGTTTCTAGTTTAATTTATAGCGTTGAATTGTAAAGGTTTCTTGGTACTAAAATAAGTGGAAGAAGAATCTATGCAAGTATTTTCCAAGAAATATGTATTTGATTTATGTTTTTTTCTTATATAGGAAAGGCGGCAAACGAGCAAGCGGCTTACTTGATGGTAAGTGATTACCGTCGCCCACGTACATCTACAACACCAGAGGTGGTGGAAATGCGTTGCCGGCCTTTAAGGGTATTCGGGAGATAGGAAGAAGAATGAGTAGGGGGTTGCGGAGGGGAGTGGGCCTCCGGTTATCTCACTCACCGAACGAAACGCAGAAGCACTAGATGCCTCTATTTTACGCCGGTATTCGGTGAGGCCGTGGTACAAACCCGGTCGAGTCGCCCCAGTCGAGCAGCAGCAAAAGCCGCCCTTTACCTTTGAGGTCAGGTATCCTTTGAGGATATTTTGAGAGAAAAGGGGGCTTGTGGAGCTCCCGTGACCTCAATAGCCAAATAAAATGCAGAAGCGCACGATGCTTCTACTTCAAGTCCCCAAGACTAGTCTGTGGGATTTGGGTTCGGTGGCCAGAGCCGGTAGTTGTCGACTAGCAGGGATGCACCCTGCACGTGTAGGTGAGGTTGGCATTTGAACTACCGAAATATACCATCCCCTTCACTTTGGTGGTATATTCCCCCTCACATCCTATTCGTACATAACGTAGCAGGCTGTTGGTGCTCACGGCTGGGCAAACACCTCCTTCTCGAATATCTAAAGAGAGTTTTGAAACCGGGAAGGAGACTGCTCCAGTGCTGGTCGGCAGAGTTCACACAAGATCGAAATAATATTTTTTATTATTCCACAGTCATGCCGGTTTCCTCATGTTGTTTTGTGGTGTCGGCACCGGGGATCTATGGTAAACTAGGTCACGTACCAATTTTAACTGGCACAGTCGTAAAGAATAATTATAAAATTGGTATGAATGCAAATCGAGCTCAATGAGTGATATATTTTCACGGTTGTTAATCACCCAAGTAAGATTTATTGTCAGAAACTGAGACAGATCAAGTGATTCATTACAGTTCAGTAGGTACCTACCTGGGTATCCCGAGCTAACATTTTAGAGAATGGAGATTAGCATTAAGGTACACATTAAGCTCGAATGGTACGTACATTAGCCAAATGTTTTGGTTCTGTCCGGGGAAAAAGGGGTATTTCCGAGACAGGTAACCCTATAATACCCGGTGTTTAACTTTTTAGCAAGGAAGTATAGAACGCAATTTTTTACTGGTTGTTTAGAGTCTAAGCCTGCGTTTTTTTTTACTAAAATCTTTATCTCCCACTGAAGGAATTTCTCCTGTATCGCGGGAGACAAAAATTGCACACGGACAGACAGACAAGCAGTTCTTGACAAATAATTTGTAGCTTAGTAATCTGAGGAGCGTCTATTAAAACCCACTAAATATATGTATGATTATAATTATGATACTACATTACGATTTTGTCTTTCGTCATTCAACAGGCTGTGAACAGTCCGCTGCTGGGCGGTAGTCCTCTCCTGTAGGCAGGACCAGTCGGGCTATACCCTAGTGTATATTGTTGTATTACGTTACCTACCGGAAACCACTTTAGTCAATCAATTTCAACATATTTTGATGATTGTCTCTTGGACTCCCAATGGCATATTATAAACAACTTTAGTTCACTAGCTAGGGTGATTGTTACTGTTTGTCATAGAAAAATGCATGCTATTGTATTGACCACAAAGTCCAATTCTGTCCGAAGCCGCGTGGCCATCCCACCGCGCGGCTAACATTGATTGTACGGGCAACCGCATACTTCACTCGTCCGACAAGTGTTGCGGTAACATTACGAATTGGACATTATGTTGCATGTCCGTATAATTAGTATGGTTTAGACATAATATTGTTCTACGGTATTTTTAAAATTCATCTTGAAACGCAACTATTACTGAAGAATTATTTAGCGTTTAATATGCGTGTTTTTGTTGCGTTTACTTGGTACAGCCAAGTGGTGTCTTTTGTTTGCTCCTCGTATGGGCCGGCTCGATCGGGTTGGTACCACGGCCTCGCAGAATACTCCTTCTCATCTCCCAAACATCCTTAAAAGCCGGCAACGCACCAGCAGCATCTCTGATGTTGCAAATGTACGTTGGCGACGGTAATCACTTACCATTAAAAAGTAAAGTAAATTAGCAGCCTGTAAGTGCCCACTACTGGGCAAAGGCCTCCTTCTCAAATACGAGTATCAGAGAGGGTTTAGGAGCCGGGCAGGGCCCGCCACGCTGCTTCAGTGCGGGTCGGCGGGCTTCACATATCCTCGAAATAATATTTATATTATTTCTCAGACATGCAGGTTTCCTCACGATGTTTTCCTTCACCCCCGAGCGCGTGGTAAATACAGCACTTAAAATTGCTATTAACAATTTTAGTGGTGCCGGCGCCGGTGACCGAACCCTGGTCACTCGCGCTCTATGAAACTAAAGTGAGCGCCCTGACCACTAGGCTACCATTCCGCGGTCATACGGCTCTTACCATTAGGTGAGCTGATTGTTCTTTTGAGGCCTTTCACATAAAAAAAAATTCAAATTGAACACTAAAATAAAATATACCAGACCAAAATTAATCAGACCGATGACGGACTGCAGCGTCTAAAGTGCGAGGTGACTGAACAGAACCGAACAGGGCCAATCCTCTTGCCGAACGTTCCGATTTAGGTCAAATCCTCCTTATGGAAGAGGCCTATGTCCTGCTGGGGACTATTTACGGGCTGGTAAGGTACGGTAAGGACTCCTCCACCGTAGATGATGATGGGAGTCTAGCAATTAATTTGCAATCAGTCTTCGGCGTCTAGCTGGAGCTACTCTGTGTTACACACAGCTCACGCCATTGGTCTGTGGCGCTGTCGGTATGAATACTTTACCTTTTACTACGTATTTTGTTGCGTGTTTTATTCTATGTTCAATTCTGTTTATTCTCTGGCACCTTTTCTTACATCTTTTGATTGAATATCTCCTTTAAGCTCCTAACAATACGTTCAAATCAAAACGTTCGTTAGTGAAGTCTGCGAGTTTCTGAAATAATTGAGCAAGGCATTAAACTCTACACAGTTAATAAATAAACCTTTCGACTTGCGCTGCCGCTCGCACTAATGATGTTTTGTTTCAACAATCGTGCGTCCGTACCGACGGGGTCAAGGCATACGTACACGTCGTAAGGCATATTACTTATTTACAGAAACGTCCAGGATATGAATAGTTTAGTTGAAATGTACAAATTTATGCTGCAGCTGTTTTAACGTTAAAATAAAAAGGCGTGACTGTAAAGTTATTTCTTCTGCAGACCGTATTATTGATGGTAGACTTTTATTTTCTGGTTCTGTCTATTTCTGTCATTAATCTGCATTGCAACCGCTGTTCTCCGGATTGCAGGTTACAGAGAGCCAGCATAATGACAGTCTGTGAGACATTCCCTCTTAATACATCACACGGATGACAGCCTGATGGTAAGTGGCTGCTGTAGCCTCCTTCTACAGCAGCCACTTACCATCAGGTGGACTGAAAACACAACTGAAGCTTCAGTGTTATACATATATTATAAATAGTGAATTCTTCCTCCGTCAGAGGTACCTCTTTACGAAACGGTTGTAGATTTAAAAAATAATAAGTTTTGACAAGTTAACTTAAGCCGTGGTAGCCTAGTGGTCAGGGCGTTCACTTTAGTGTCATAGAGCGCGAGTGACCTGGGTTCGATCCCCGGTGCCGGCACCACTAAAAATTGTTATTAACAATTTTAAGGAAGGAAAACATCGTGAGGAAACCGGCATGTCTGAGAAATAATAAAAATATTATTTCGAGGATATGTGAAGCTCGCCAACCCACATTGGAGCAGCGTGGCGGGCCCTTCCCGGCTCCTAAACCCTCTCTGATACTAGTATTTGAGAAGGAGGCCTTTGCCCAGCAGAGGGCGCTCTCCGGCTGTTACTTTACTTAAGTTAACTTCATATTATTTATACTTACAATTGTTGTCACTTGTTGAAACTTGATAGTAGTGGAAATTATAATTATAATTATCGTTTGCACAAATAATTATAATAGTTCCATGTAATTAATATTAATTGTGAAACTAGTTCATGCGTTAATAATAATTTCCATTGAAATTTATGATCCTATGTCGATGAATAAAAATTTTGATTTTGTACAAAAACACAAATTAGACGACTCGGTGGCGTAGTAGGTGGCTAAGCGTTCAGCTGCAGCGTTGTGGGTCCCGGGTTCGATTCCCGCACGGAATTAGTATTCGTATGGACTACAATTTTCTGTTCCTGGTCTGAGTGTTTGTCCGTGTGTACACTGCCTCCGCGACACAGGAGAAATTCGTGGAAGGTAAGGTTTTTCTTTAATAAAAAAAAGCAAAAACAAATTGTAGGCTTTTGGTTATGGTTGTATTGTATTCGTTTCGTGTTTCTGACACTGCATCTAACATTTCTTTCTATCTTATAGCATATGCGTTACATCGAATACGGGAAGGTAACGACGAGTGGCGTTCACTCACTCCCGCGTCTTAACCTCGTCTGTGTCAGCGTATAACCGGCACTATAATACCTCCTGCGCAGTCAACAACTTCAGATAGTAATTGGAAGACACGAATCAATGAAAACACTTTTGTAACACTTACTGATCCAAATGAAACGTAAGCACCATTCGTCGTGAACTATGATTTACTGATCTCTGCAAGAGCGGTTCAATCACGAGATTCCTTTGTTGGCGCGTCGGCTACATCAAACGCGGGCAGCGGCCGCCCGCGCCGACGGTCAATGAGGTCTTTGTACTGGATCACATTAGTCTAGTTAACCTTTTACCTCAAATATATCTGGAGTCTTAGTAACAAAAACTTATAAAGTATCCTGTGACCTAGCTACTGCACTTAATATGTATTTAGTGTATAATGATTTCTAGTATTTACCCGAACACTACACATTACTATTATTTACGGATTTTATCGCGTTTAATTATGTTTTTATAGTCCCGACGTTTCTATTGCTTTACAGCCACAAATCCGTGCAAAAGAACACCTGCCAAGGATAATTCACGAGGCTATTGAAATAAAAAAAAACATCCCAATTTAAATAAAGAAGATGGCTGGGTCCTACAGCTTGGGATCCAGTAACAAACAAAATTAAATCTAAAACTAAGCATACCACTGCACGACTTCAAGATACTGTAAGCACATTCTGCGAAGATCGGACCAAAAATTAATAAATAAAAAATGAAGGAAGCCCGAGTTAACTGTGACATCTGGACGTCTAACATCTCAGTCCTCCCGTGACCACGGCTGCTGTAAAGCAATCGAAACGTCGGGAATATAAAAACATAATTAAACAGGATAATAACCGTTAATAATAGTTTCATTTCAAATACTTTTTGTTTGACTTTTTGATTTATGATAAGATATTAAATTTAATGACGTAACATCGCATCCACCCTGTATACTACCGCCACCTGTACGAACCATACCATACCATTATAGTCGCTGTTCAGTACCAGTGGCTCTCACTAGAAGTTTATACAGGAGACATGTGAAAATGTAAATAATGAAACTTGAACTAAATTTCATCTTTCAAAAAAGTATCAAAAAAAAAGTTTTGACTATATTAAAGGTCGTGTCTTTTGGAATTAATTGTAGCGAGGTCTTAAATTCTACACAGTTAATAATGAGAATCCTTCCGACGCGCTCGGCCGTTCGCTCTAATGAGGTTTTGTTTTAATAATGAGGCATCTTCACTGTCGAGGTCAAGACTTTTGACGTGGAAACATTTTTTCGTCAACTTCATCAGTTTCAGCGTAGCACTTTCTATCTTCAAAAACACTCAATTAAAATGTAAGCTCTTTATTCGTACGTAACAGAATCTGAACGCGCCCGAAGTCCATACAGTGAATTCATAATTGCAATGCAAGTTTGTTTGAGAATTATAAAGTTTATTTTAAGCTTGCCTCTAGTGTACACAGTTGTCATGATAAATTGTTGCAAGTCTGTACGAAGTTTATATTGCTACCTGGGTGGCGCTCCGCGATGGCATGTTCAAACTTCGCTACTGAGCCACAATGCCGACAGCGTCACGGCACATAAGGCAGTTAGCTCTACCTAACAACTCCCGTGTTCAGTTTCCCCCCAGAATAAATTAGGATCCATTTTGATTCTCAGTAACAAGAGTCTGTACGTGGTAGAGTAAAGTGGCGGTTTTTGCTGCTATGATCTCGCAGACTACCGGCTTGAAGTGAATGCATCTTGCGCGTCTCCATTCGTTTGGTGAGTGAGGTAACTGGGGGCCTTCACTCGCTTCCCTTAACCCTCCTGCCCATTATTCCCCCCATCCCCTTAAAAATCTTTAACGGCGGGCAACACTCCTGCAGCTCCTCTGGTGGTGCAAATGTACCTGAGCGACGGTAATCATTTACCATCAGGTGAGGCGCTTGCTCATTTGCCGCTTTTCCCATAAAAATTGCGCAACGTCCAGACAGAGGTTGTTAAGTCCATTCCGGCAGGTGACGCAATGAGTTTGATATCTTAATTCCTAAATAACTCAACTACAGCGGCATCTATCGGTTATTTTAAAGGTACTAAGAGATAAATTGTGACTTTGAGTCACTTTGGTCCATAAATATAGCATCACCTATGGGGTCCTAGCTATGAAACATCGTCTCGACAGTACAGATATATTGTGCGAATAAGACCTCAAGCGGTCAAGTCATTCAAAAGTTACACGATTACAAACCGACGCACGCAAGATTTTTAGGTTATGTATTATTTAAACTCTTTGATGGCATGCTAGCTTTTGTTGGTGCTTTCATGGAAACGTTTATATCCAGCTGTGGACATATACAGGTTGAAGAATAACTTGTCATCACAGCGCTTCACTCCCTCCTCTCGATAAATTATGGAATATGAAATATAAAATATGTTGTAGAGACATCGAAAGGGATCATGAATAAGATTACATAAAGGTAGGGTCGTTTTAATTTAAAATGGGATCGACGGATTATTTTTCTCGTCGTCCCAAATAAGCTTTTATGTAACGAGGGACGGTTAGCCCGGGCCCGAGCTTAATCGCTGTTAATTATAAAAGGTAAAAAAAATGTTTTAATACAACGTAATTTAATAACGTAATAGCGAAATTTATATGTTAGAGTTTAACTTGACAGTTACTAAACTACTTTTTTTTGTTGCTTTAGTAGTCGTTATGAAAATATTAAATAAATAAACAAAAATATGTCGGAGATTGACGATTTCATAGCAATGTTACGTTAACTTATTGTCAAATGAAAGTTTACGACTGTCTTTTCAGTTATATACTATTGGTACATAGTTTAGTATTACTTGTAATAAAATTGCTGATAAAACGAAGAAGCCCTCCTACCGGATAGTCTGGAAAACTGTTTAAGTTTTTGTACAAGCATTGTATATTTTAAAAATTACACTCAGAGCATATTGCAATTCACGAGATTTCTTTTATTTTTATTAATAAATTTTCAGTCACATATCTTCCATACGTTTTACATTTTTTTAGGTGGTAGAACCAAGCGGCGGCGTTTGCTACTTCTCGAATGGGCCGGCTCGACCGGGTTAATACCACGACCTCGCAGAATACCGATGTAATGTAGAGGCATCTTGTGCTTCTGCGTTTCGTTCGGTACGTGAGGTAACCGAAGGCCCACTTGCCCTCCCCTAACCCCCATTCCCATTTTCTCTCCCATCTTCCGAAAATCCTTAAAGGCCGGCAACGCACATGTAGCTCCTCTGGTGTTGCAGATGTACGTGAGCGACGGTAATCACCTGCCATCAGGTGAACCGCTTGCTCGTTTGCCGCCTTTACCATAAAAAGTAGTGAGTAGTGTCTGCCAAGATGATGTTAAGATGAACATGGATACGGGAAAGATAATATCTATCGTACACAAATACTGGAAGTTGTCGATGAGTAAGAATAGGAGAAAGCGTCCGATTAATAAATTCAAATTAGATCAAGTGGTCAATCGATGAATTCAATGAACACATTGCAATGAACTTTTGTGTCTATCAATAGAATAATAGCACAGATAATGAAACAAGTATTTTTTTTTTATACTTAAGCTACAACGGAGGAAGATGGTTTTTATTAATGGCGCTCATGTTTGTGTTTGTTCTCACCCAACCCTCGTTATGTTCAAGCTTTAGCCGAAGCGCCGGAGATAATCCCTGTATTCTTTTCATAAGAAGGCTCAACAATTATACGTCTAACACATGCTTTTGTAAAGAGTCCTAAACTTGAATCTTCTATAATTTACACACACACACAACGCTTAGTGAAAATTCATCATATTGACAATTATTATTATTGCTTGCACTAGTTTCAAAACAAATTTTATTTTTCTATATAAGTAACCCACCGGAAGTTTTCATTGCATTAGAATTAAATACACCGAAGATGGCGTAAGGCGAAGCCGGTCGATTTACTTATGTAAAAAAACAAAACGTGATTTTTAACTGGTACATGAGATAATACTTATTGTCACTTGACACTAATGTTTCTGTTTTACATTTACTTAATTTTTTTCTTATTTGAATTATTTAAAAAAAAATCATTAATTTTTAAAAAAAATCATTAATTTTTAAGGCTATGTCCTCTGGAATCTGACTGGATTTACGATTAACAATAGAAGTTGTACTAAAGTAACAGCCTGTAAAAGCCCACTGCTGGTAAAAGGCCTCCTCACAAATAGTTTAGAGGGTTTTGGAGGACGGAAAGAGCCCGCAACATTGTTCCAGTGCGGGCTGGCGGGCTTCACATTTCCTCGAATTAATATTTTTTTGTATTACTTCTCAGACATGCAGGTTTCCTCGGGATGGGTTCCTTCAACGCCGAGGATGTGTTAGTAGCAACATTGCCCTTAACAATCTCGCTGGTGCCGGCACCGGGGATGGAACCCAGGCCGCACGCGCTCTCTGAAACTAGTGAGCACCCTGACCATTAGGCTACCACCGCTCTCTTATTGTACAGACACTTGTATTAAGAAGCCTGCTCATTTTATGCTGCCTGGGTTCTAAGGATCTAGTTATCAAGATCAAAATCAAAGTCAAAATTGATTTATTCAATTTAGGCTTCTTTAAATCTCTTATGAACGTCAAAATTTACACCAATTCGCAAAACAAGACCTTCACAGAGAAGAAGCAGCAAGAGACTCTGCGGTCTGTTTTTTTTTTCTTTTTAACGCTATGTTGTAATTTATAATCTACAGTAAAATGAATAAAATGTCAATCATAAATACAAATACTTTTTTTTAATGTCAATTTGAATAATGTATTAGCAGCCAGCGTGTGTGCAAAGTGGAGCTTATTTTCGAACATTTTTGTCCTCGATGTATTGATTTATTATATATTAGGCCTTTATAATAAAGTTTCTTTAGTAAGCTTCTTCAAATTGTATCTGTTTGTCTAGTTATAGCAATGTAGATATTTATGTCACGTTACTAAGACTCTTGTAATAGTAATTTAAATATAGTGGGTACTGACTGATTTCCAATTCAACAATTCAAAATACGCCCATTGCAATATTTTTTTATGGAAAAGTTATTACCGTCACCAACGTATATCTGCAACACCAAAGAAGCCATAGGTGCGTTGCAGGGCTTTGATGATATTCGGGGTATGGGAGAGAGGATGAGGAAGTGAGTTGAAGAAAGGCGAAGCGGGGCTACGGTTACCTCACTCGCCGAACGAAACGCAGAAGCAAATGATGCCTCTACTTCAAGCTGGTATTCTGTGAGGTCGTGGTACCACCCCATTCGAGCAGCAGCAAAAGCTGCCGCCTGGCTCTACCACGTATAATATTAAAATTGACACGTCCTTGTTATCATTAAATTAAGTTAAACTTAAAATTATTTAAGGATTTCGTAATAAAAATTAGGACGACTGAAAGTTTCCCTCTCGCGGACATCTCACACAAATCTCACCACTCACTAAGTCACTGATAAATGAACTCATCGCTCAACATCAATCGAGACATTATTTACCAGCGCTTATCTACTCACTTCTCGACCTAAGCTGCTCTAAGTAGGAATGTCAATAGTGGCAATTTGAACGGATAAAATTTAATGAAAATATTATAGAGTATTAAACGATTTTCATCTATGCAAAAAAATTTAAATCCACAATTTTAGAGAATATACACTGTTTTATAATGCATTTACTGTTCGTAATTTTTTCGAAGAAGGTTTAAGGGGTCAGCTTACTTAATTTGCATGCCAACACATCGTGTTTGGCCATCGACGTAAGAATCTATCACCGCCTTTCTTCCCATAGGTGTCGTGTTAGGCGACTAAGGACAAAGCCTTGAACATTTCCAACCCATGGACACGTGTTAACAACTTCAATAGATAGACGATTCTCTTTCTCACTATTAGCAACCTCTGGGGAATAAGACTGAATGCTGTCGCTCTGTAATTATGTTGGTTCTCTTTACGCTTCAATCTGGAACACAACAGTGATTGCAATGATGATTGGCGACAGAAATAAGAAAAAGGGAGGCCTAGTAGCTCAACCAGTTGGCTCCTCGCCAGAAAAGAATTCCCACCGCCTGGTATTTTTTTTTTGATTAATTGAAATGAAAACTCTTTAGAAGTATTTTTTTATGTAAGAAATTCAAATTTCGTTTGACAATAGTCATTTTTGTTTTTATTAATTACAATCTACCTACTACTACGTTTCGTCTAGCGATTCCACCGATGGAGAAGAAGCAGACGAAAGAGACTCAGTTGTTATCCCATTTTGTAATTTTTTTTTAACAGATTATTTACATACTAAAATGAAAAGCATTAAAGCATATCCTTAGATAAAATTAAACACTAAAAATAATTTCTGCATTAGCTTTTTTTTTGGTTTTGAAACCCGAGCTGACCAGCCTCCACAAGCAGTGCCCGTGGCTTAACGCATTTGCCAGCCATCGCGCTCCTGGACCATGTTGAAGGGAGGTGGGCGGCCCGGCACTGGACGCCAGCAAAGGTTTGTCCAGTCCACCACCCACGACGATCGTTCGACCGTGTTCGCGGAACGTTCGTATAGCTTTACTGAACATACTTCTAATTTTTAAATTATCTTTCTTACGTCAGAATTACACAGAATTTTCTTTAATTTCATTCATCCATTCAATTTCTATGAGACCGTTAACAATTTTGTTCAGATTTAAAAACAAAGAAAAAAAAGTCCGAGAAAACTGTTCAAACAATACAACAGTTTGTGCCAAACAACAAACAAAAAAATGTACTGTCTTGTCTTGCAAATGTCATATAAATAGTAAGAACTATTATTAAGGCATTTGCAATGCTAGAACGTAAAAGAAAGGCAAACTTAAATGTACGGAACAATGTAATTTAAAAAACAGAAATCATTAAACGTTTTTGTATAAAAATAAATTTTCACTGAATACAACCGAGAATTTTTCCGTAATTTTTTGTTAAATTTTAAAAAAAATATCACCATTTAAAATAGGTTAAGCAACACATTACCGTACGAAACCCCTGAAAATTTTTAACCCTATTCTCTTAACAACGCTTTTATGCGTTATGAATATGCGAGCGGAGGAGCGGCTGCGCGCGCAGCACGAGCTGCCTCCTCGGAGCGGGCCCTGGGCGCAGAGCGGCTGCTTGGCGCTCCGTCTAACTTTAATTCCATGATAATTACATGCAGTGGAGAAGCGTTTAAATAATTATTCTCTCTTCCTGCACTGTTTCACGGAAGTTTGGTTAGGTAGTTTAGCTCATTTCCAGGAGGCAGGATAAGGATGTGTCACGCGATGAATAGATGAAGAAGAAATTATTACCACCTTCACTTCACGACCACAACTCAAAGAACTCACTTGTCACCTTATCTTACCCTAAGACTGTAAACGGTACACTGCAGGACATAGGCCTATCCCATATGGAGGAATTGCAATAGTCGTCTCGCTCAGCAAGAGCAGCAACGGACACCCCGCTCCTTAGACGATGCTGCCCGTCATCAAGTACGGGCTGGTCAGGTATTTTTCGAGATGATTATCCCGCCATCAGTCGGTAGCCATTGCCATTTTCGACACCCGCGGCTGGCAGGTGGTGGCAGGGGTGGCAAGGGTGGGAGATTCCTGTGCCGATAGCACACCGTGACCGCTACTTCTTTTGTTGTAAATTAAATTAATTTTAAATCAAAGAAGCAGAATAAATTTTGGAATTAGTGCAAGTAGTCCCTCGCGGCAACAATATTGATATTTCTTTTTTAAACTGATGCTTATGCCATTTAAAAAAGGAAAAGATCGTCTTTTATTCGTATTTTTTCGAATCGTATTTCGATCGTATTTTAGCAAATCGAAATGATGAGGTCCCCTGTCCGATTTCGACCACCGAATACTATCGGCAGTTGACTGCGCGGGCGATGTCATAGTGCCGCAAGTGGACGCGCAAGCACGGAGAGACTCGCTCGTCGTCACCTTACCCTATCCGATGTAACTTGCTGATCCCCGTGCCTCAGTGGTTACAGCACCTGATTGCTGAAACCATTTAAACCAAACCCAAAAAATATTGGTTTCCGAGACTGACCTTTTCTCCGATCTTATCCCATCAGCGTTATATCGGATATGAGAAGGCAAAGACGGGAGAGTGAGTGTCGTATGCGTGTATATACACTTGCGGCACTATGATATCTCCTGCGCAGTTGACAGTCGCAGCTGTCGCCGCGCTCTAACTCTGCCAGCAGTACGTTATCATCAATGATTATTTGATATGATCGGAGAAAGTGTCGGATGCTGATATCATGGACCAATAATAAACAACCGTAAACAAGAAACCTATAATTGTATTTTGCACAACAATTAACTTTGTTTAGGATTCGAACCACGAAATCTAAATAACAAAATACTTGAAAATATTGAAGTGTTTGCAAAAGAGAATCGTTCGCTTTTTTTTGTTCCAGTAGCGTCGAACTGACACACGGCACGCGAACAGGAAATTATTGTGAACATCAGCCGGCAGCGATATTGGTTTAGCATTAGCTCTTGGAATTTCTATTTCGCTCCATATGTGAGGTTCATACGTTCTCTATAAACGTTAATTATCTTTTAACACAACATTTATCACAAACATTTTTAGAAAGAAAGAAACATTTATTGCACAAATACGCCACTCAATAACAAACAGACATTGCAACACGTTTAATAATGCAATTATTTAAACAAACAATGTTTAACGTTGCCTCCTCTAGAGGCGTTGCGCGGCGCACGAGCCGAACAGACCACTCTGAGCTTGATGCTGCAGTTGAGACGAGACGAGAATACATAATTACATAATCATGGCGTAATCGCAGGTATGTAATAATTAAAATGTAATTATCATATCAGTTTCCATCCACCAGATATCATCTATAACATTTTTTTTAAAACTTACTATAATTAAATATATTAATAAAAATATACTTAATTTTTTATTTTATTTTAGTACCTTCCATAGGCTCAGTTATCAGAAGAATTAGACATACTGAAGATTAAAATCCCTCGAAGTTTCTAAAAACACCATCCTGAATTTAATATAAAGGTTTATACTAATTGCCAAAGAAGAAAAAAAATTATTAGAAAATCATGTACTGTACCGTATATGTACCATAACTTTCCTACCCGCTTTGGGTCCCCCCCCTCCCTTTATTTTTCACCCAGAGGTCCGAGCGCCAGCTGCGTCGTTGTTCACTTTTTGCTACCTAACTTGCGGGCCTTCCGCTCGCAGATCTCTACCGCCGAAGCCGTAAAGGCCACCGGGCCAACATCTTAAATGATCCCGACATAACTAGTCACCCGCTTCGGTGATTGGTCATTAAGTATGTCGTAATCGGATATTTTTAGTATGAGATTATTGTATAAGAGCACTGTTCGCGTATTCGTTTGTAGATGGCGCTGGTACATTTTATTAATCACGGTGTTAAGTTACTAGATCGTAGAAGCACAATGTGGTAAGAGCTAAACGAACAAATTACTATGTAAGGCAGTGCATTTGCATCTAATTTCAGGCAGCAATCTCAACTTTATTAAGAAACTTGACGAGGTTTAATTCATTCAAGTACTTTGATATATGAGAAAATCTTGAAATTTGCAACATAAAATGGAACGGAATTTTCACTTTGCAGCATATTACTTGTAAGGGAAGTGAGACACAAAAACTGGAGTTCAAAGTAGACTGTACAGCTGAAGTAGTTTTGAATTGGCAGCAGTTAGTAAAGACCCACTGTTGAGCAAAGGCCTCTTTCTCAAATATCTGAGAGGATTTCGGAGCCGGGAAGGGCCCCGCTAATATTTCGAAATAATATCTTTTATTATTTCTCAGTTACGCAGGTGTTACCTCACGATGTTGGCCTTCACCGCCAAGCGCGAGGTAAATACAGCACCTAAAATTGCTATTAAAAATTATAGCGGGGCCGGCGCCGGGGATCGACCCCGGGTCCCTCGCGCTCTATGAAACCGAAGACAAGTACTCTTGAACGTACGCCAATACTTGCTTAGTCAGAGGTCTAGACATTGTAGTCCTTTTAACTCACTTTTAACCTCATTTGGGACAACGTGATCATCACCCGAGTAATTCGGCGTCTTGGCGTCCAGGTCAACGATACAAATCGTACAGAAGTCTCGAAGAACTTTCTGGTGCGAGCCCTTCCTTCACATAGAGGATCGATTTATTGTAGTCAAGTGTTCACAAAAGGTGTTCGCTGACAACTTTACTAATTACTCATAACTATAGTCTCCTGATTTATGAATATGATTTATTGATTTTCACACCACTAAGGTATATAGTTACAAGAAATACAATTAAACAGTAAAAACTAAAAATAAATAATTTAAAAGAAGCCTCTGAGGCGACTTTATACTGTATGACCCGTGTGGTGTGAAATGAAACGGTACTGAGTCACCACAGTGTCGCGGGCTTGACCCCAACGCTGATCTTCCGTCAGCACCGACCCCACTACGCGACGTAGTTTGCATAAACATGCTTGAGAGTGAATGTACACGTATAAAGTAATCAAGCTTTACGTAAATATGCATTATTTTCCATAGTCTTAAAGTAGAGTGGATGTGAGCTTTGCTCGGGCTTCCGCATAATTTAGTGCCGATTTAATTTAAGATGTATATGCGTGGTTATATATGTGTGATATCAATTTAAAAAAAAAATTTACTTACTTTTTTTTATGGAATTTCCTTCCACATAGAAAAGGCTCTCTAAAGTTCTTCATATATTATATATGACATTCGCTGGCAATCGCTCTTTATTTTTTGCATAATAAGTAAACATGTAAAACATAGAAGACATATATAATGAAATGATATAAGTACAAATAAGCACTCATGACCGTATGTAATATCCGAGATGATCAAATAGTTATTTTGATCGTTTCAACTACATCACCGGGGCTCATTGTTCCCCTCGCATCAGGGAAAGCTCCCCGACAGATGGCGGAATAATGATGGTGACAGATCTCATTGTGAATTGTTTATTCAAAGTAAGTGCAAAGTCATAATTTCAAAGAACTTTTTGAAAACGGTTAATATAAAAGAATACATTATGAATATAGGATTATTATAATACCGGGGAAGAAGTTGTTAGAAACACGACCTCGCAGAATATCGTCCCGAAGTACACGTAGAGGCTGACAAAAAATAAGATTTTTATTCAAAAGCGACGTTTTTTCAAACATGTTTTAATTTCAAATGCGATGCGAATCTAATACTGCTACAGCCTAAACATACTACTTCTATCCTACGTTCTATTTATACTTGGTAGAGCTAAGCGGCAGCTTTTGCTGTTGCTCGACCTCGCAGAACACCATCATACCATCAGGTGAGCCGCTGGCACGTCGAGTATTCGTAGTTGATATGTGTTGATGAGTTCGGGGGCATTATCCGCTACACCATAAAAGATTTCACAAAAATGTCGTGTGAAATCGTTGCCCTGTAAAACAATAACGCATTATTTTTCAATGTGACTTAGTTTTTTAACAAACGAAACGATGTCTTGGATAACTTTACGAAGGAATTGTTGTGGAAAAAATGTATGCAATAGCGCATGGGGCCAACAGAACTTAATGCATTTTTCTTGAAATTAAAGCGGAGTTATGAAATTTCAAAGTGAAATGTGAACATAGTTCGCACTAACAAGAATTTATTAGATACAGATTGCAGGGCGGGGAGCGTCGCGGGCCGGAGCGAGCCGCTGTGACGTCAAAACGTTGGAAAGAGATTAAATTTTGCTTCAGCATTCAACTTTGGAGCCGTGGTAGCCTAGCGCGAGTGATCTGAGTTCGATCTCCGTGCCAGCACCACTAATGTTGTTAACAGCATTTTTAAGTGCTGTATTTACCACGTGCTCGGCGGTGAAGGAAAACATCGCGAGGAAACCTGCTTGTTGGAGAAATAATAAAAATATTATTTCGTGGATATGTGAAGCCCGCCAACCCGCACTGGAGCAGCGTGGCGGGTCCTTCCCGGCTCTTAAACCCTCTCCGATACTAGTATTTGAGAAGGAAACCTTTGCCCTTTTTTGCAGTGGGCACTTACAGACTGCTACTTTAGTTTACTTTATTCAACTTTAACAGGTAAGTGAAATTGGAAACGTTTTTAAATTAGTAGCGTCATACCTGCGCATTTGATACTTTGCAGTTCCCTCCCCGCGTCGGCCGTTGGCCCCCGGGACGGTCTTCATCACGAATGTTTTTATAAATCAAGGGAGCTGACGAGCATCCGGTCTCGGTAGGGCAGTGATCACCGACGCCCTCCGACTTCCGCTACACCAGAGGAGCTACAGATGCGCTGCCGGCCTTTAAGGGAAATTTAGGAAGGTTCTACGAGTTTGGCCCTATCCTGCCCTGGCTAAGAGCAATTATTTTTAATTCGCGTTAAATGCGCGCTCATCTAAAGCAACCGTCTACTGACATACATTGCGATAAGTTCCTGAAAATCGCGGAGCGCTATTATGCGCTATGAATATGCGATTAAACGTGCACTTTGCATCTCATAATGTTATTCAAAGTGGGTTATTAAGATAATGTAGAGTTATCTACATTACATAGCTGCATAATTTTTGAAAAGAAATTCAAGAGTTTTGAATACAAAATTATGCGATGGCAATATGTCTATTTTTCGTTCACATTCATCTTAGCTTACCAACCTATAAATAGTATAATGCAAGGATATAAAGCCTCTACCATAAGAAATTATTTGCCATAACGCCCACGTTCGGGAAGCGGAATGGCGAACTCCCGCGAGGCTGGGACGCCTCAGACGCTGCTGGCCGTCATCGTCGCTTTGCTTAATTTTGGTCTCGTAATTTTAAAGATAGTGATCCTGCCATTGATTAGTAGCCTCTGCAATTTAGGGGCTTTTCCCTTCGGGAAGAGACGGGTTGGCAAATTCCACAAAAATCCGATAGCACACGATCATTCATCTACGGATTACTTATTTTCTTACAGTATCATACTAGTTCAAATAATACAAGATAGATATTCAGCCGATTAAAAGAAAAAATAAAACACTAAATAAAATAACAAACAGATGATATTCCGTCATAGTTGTTATTGTCGTATAACAACATCCCGCTTCACTTTCCTGCTCACAACGGCTTGGAACCAAAAACGCATAGTAACTACCTCTTTTGCGCCAATTAACTTAAAAAATAACTCGTCAAAAGTCTCCGAGTACTCTTATGCAACAGATTGGCGGATTTTTTATGCCTACCTAACTCTCTGTCTTTGTCTTACCTGACTTTGTTTCCTACATAATATCGCAAACGTTCTCGGCGGGTCGTAAACATCTTTGCAGTTCCTTAATCTCACTATATATAAAATTAGCATCGGACAAACACACATAGGAGGCCAAAATCAGAACAAAACACAATCGCATGTTCAGGCCGCGTGGGCGCTTGTTTGTAAACCGAAGTGCGCATGACCGCGTCTCAAATATGCGCCATGTTTGTTTCTTTTATAAAGCATTAACCTATTGTCAAAAATTTTATGAAATGGTTCGGTGGACCCAATTGAAATTAATATTGTGTCCTTAAATCAACAGAACAGAAGACTGAGATGTCACTGTCGGTTCGACTGTTGCATAAGCATTAAATAAGATTTAGAACCTGGGAACAAAGGTTCAGGCACATCAACGAGCTATCCAATTACCGAATTCTCTCAATTAAAGACCATTACCAGAGTACACATGAAGTAGGTCAGAGAGGCAAACGCCAGTGGCTTTAAAAAGATGCTCTCTTTTTAGCTTTCTCATTAAAACTCACCGTTATAACGATTCGAAACAAAACTTCGGTGTCACGTGAAATGACAATATATAGCCCAATTTCTCAGTTGGACTTTATTATTTTGCTGCAGGCAAAGGGAAAATTAAAGTCGTAAAATAACTTCACGCCACCGAAATTGAGCTCAATTTCATTATTGCAAATGCTGTTTAAGCAAGTTTACTGCGAAAATTATACGCTATTTTAAAAATTTCTCAAATAATTTATAGACTATTCCGGACTCTACGTAGAGTTTTGTAAATAATAAAAAAAAATATTGTCGCTTCTTTGATTATGCATTGATTAAATTTACGAGCACCTAATGTAAACCTGCAAGTCTGAGAAATAATAAAAATGATTATTTCGAGGATGTTCGAAGTCCGACAACTCGCACTGGAGCAGCATGGCGCACCCGTCCTAGGCTCCAAAACCCTCGCAGATTTTTGAGAAGGATGCCCCTTGGTTTTTTTTTATTGTTTGAGCTCTTATGAACATACAATACGGAAAGAAGCGACGCGATGCTTAATCAACGGGTGACACTTTTCTTGTAACTATATCAAAACCCTTAAAGAAATGTAAGTAGACTTTTTAGCGCTTTTCTAGGATAGGCCAACGTTCAGAAACGGACCTGAACACGGTCTAAACCTTCCCATTCATTGGGAACATAGCTACTAACTATCGAAGTTGTCGGGACAGATACCGCCCGGTGAAGGCTTATCGGTAACATTGAATTTAAATTTGGCTTTTGTGTTAATTTTGTTTGATCGCGATTTTGAAATTTGTTAATCGTGAATACAATAATAATCTTTCAGGGTACAGTCCGAGGGAGGGTCGTTAATTCAGCACAGCGGCGCGTACCAACGGACAAACATATTACAAAGCAATTGATTACAGGCCTTCGGTGCGTGCTGTGGCGGCACATCAACAATGTAAATTATATTTAAATAAATATGTGAACACCATTATAGATGCATTCACCATTTACCGCCATTTGTGCTCGGCGCATTTATAATGTTAAAATATTTATGACGTCGGCTCGATTGGGCAGCGGCCATATCCCGCACGGGACTTGTGTTTTGTACGGATTATAAGCTATTGTTCCGTGTCTGTATGCGTGTCCTTGTGCAATTTATTTATTTATCGGTACACTAAAAATAATACACACATTCATAGATCATATGAACACATCAGTATCAGGCGTTCACAACGTTTGTATCAGGGAGTACATCCATTTTAATTTTGCTCTTAACTGAAAATCACGTATGTGAATTTTTTAACTAGTTGGCAGTGTTTGATCTCTTCGACTAAAGTTTTAGTTAAGTAATTTGTCGCTAGGTGTCGTTCATCTATTTAGCAACGCGATATGGTTTGACTGTAATGTATGCTTATAGTCTTACTTGGTTATAATAAATTACGAACCTATGGAGAAGCCGTTCTTTGAATAATAGTAGTAGTAGCTTTCCCCAGCCATCCTAGAAGAGCGTAATCATTGGTCCTTCGAGCCGGATGTGGTGTAGTTATACGGAACTAATATCTATACCGTGGTTTGGTGTTGTGTTGGTTAGTGTGAGTGAGCAAAGATCGTAAGTACAAAGGGACTAAAATTGTGAGTATTATGAACTTGAAACAAATTTTTGAATTTTTTACTTCAATTTTATCAATTTCCAAATGTTTCTATTGGGACAAGCTTAATGAAATATGTATATATAATGCATACTAAGCACGCTACCAATAGGCGACATGATTTGGCCAGGTTTTTATAAGTAAGGAATTAAAGTAGATTTTTTAATTATTAATTATTTGTGTAACTTTTTAAAGATAAGGTTAGGTTAGTACTTGCGAGATATTTTTAAGTTTTTTTTATAGAAAATGAGGCAAAGTAATATGCGGCTCACCTGACGGTAAGTGATCACCGACGCCTTGAACATCCGCAACACCAGAGGAGCTGCAGATGCGCTGCCGGCCTTTAAGGAAGGAATAGGCGTTGTTTTCACAAAGTGGAAGTGCGCGGCAAACATTTCCTAGAGGAGAAACGCACTCAACCGCAAACGAAACAAGAGAATGCCAACCGTCTAGATGATGTTGGTGGAACTTGGAATTCAGATGTCATAGTTAACTCGGGTTACCTTTTGCTTTTATTTATCAAGAAAAGAGCCTATTTCTTCCTTAAAGGCAGGCAGCTTATCTGTAGCTCCTCTGGTGTTGTGAATGTTCGTGGGCGTCGGTGATCACTTACCATCAGGTGAGCCGCAAGCTCGTTTGCCTCTTTCTTGTATAAAAAAAAAATACTAGTGCTCTGCCAAATTTCTGTACAATACTAATAAAGGTATGTATTATGTATCAATAAGCGTATGGATACACGAGCCTGTCATCGATATAGGTAGCCAGATATAATGAACTCAGAATAGTCAATTGAGCTTCATTAACCAACACGTCGTCTCATATTACGGTTCGAGCGGCGAGCCTATACTATACATTTGTTATCTTATTTTCAATCTCTTCATTTCCAATTTATATAACAACAAAAAAAAAACAAACGCGTACTTTGCAACCGCAGTGCACAGAGTAGCGAGCGAGAGAGCTTTGTGTTTCCGGCTCACACCTCCAGCGGTGCGAACTCCTTTTGTTCCGTGTTACGCACCGACAACAATGTTGATGTTCCACAGTGCACTGTTCACCAGTACTCTGCGTAATTTCAGTAACCCACTCAATGTAAACGAACGTAATTAATTATTATATTTACGCGAATACTATATGTAGGTTTTTTTATAGATTGCGGTGAAAACAATATTCATAGCGGTGTTTTTTTTTTTGCAGAAAATCTCTCGAAACGTCGGGAATGGAAAAGTTTAGAATTAACATCGGTCCTGAATGTGTGCGAAAACATTCTCATTACCCTGGTGGCGTGTGGTGAAAGCCGAACACCTTGCGGTTTGGTCGAAGTAAACCCGACATAAACTGTCGCTGGGTAATATACCTTACGTACATAAAAAGGCTGGGTTTCGAACCTTGTACTTGTCAGTACAGCGGTTACAATGCCACGTTGGAATGTGATTCAAAATTGCTATTTGTCTGCAAAAGTGAATATAAATGAACTTTAAATATCCAATGCGATTAATGATCCCGCATGCTTCATTTATTTATGTACACAGATGCCACATGTAAAGAAATAAAGAGAGGCAATTGTTTTCGACAAAGACGGCATATTTCGAATAATTATTTATATCTTTTGAAATCTCTTCCAGCAGGACTTTAGCTGGATAAAAACATAGAATACAGAAAGAAGCAATCGTTTTGATTACATTAATCACATTGATAGAATACAGAAAGAAGATATGACGACTCGGTGGCGTAGTGGCTAACCGTTTAGCTGCGGCGCTTTGGGTTGCGGGTTCGATTCCCGCACGGGACTAGTGTTTGTCCATGTGCAATTAATGTATGTAAACTGCCTCTGCGACGCAGGAGAAATTCCTACAGCGGAAGGTAATGTTTTTTTAAAAAAAAACTAATCATTCTGATTACTTCTTACTACAGAAAGAACTTACTTCTTTCTGTATTCTATATTCCCCTTGTAATAATAATTGTGTTATACCCTTTTCTATATAAAAAAAAAGAATGAGCTTGAATTTTACCTAAAAATACACTAAAGCTTTCACATGTGTATGTGCACATATGAGCAGTGGCAATTTGGAAAGAAGAGAAGCAAGTTGAAATATAGGAAGTACGTAGTTAATATAATAAGACATAGTTACGTAATAGGTTCACGCCAAAAATATTTATTGCAGGTAAAAACTGTTTTAAATGAGTATAATTCTGAGAATTTCGGGACATTTCTCCCCAGACATTGGGGAGATAATAAAATTAAACATTTATCAAATAGTGGATCACTATTATTGTATTTTTTTCTATTAATAATAATTAATTATAAATTTCAAAATAAAGACAACAAATAAAACATAAATATCAAATTGACAAAAAAAGTAAAAATAATAAATAACCACAATATCTATATTGCAACAAAGGTCAATTTCTGCATTCAGTTTGTTTGTTGGGAAAAGCATCAGGATGTCTATATTTTAATTTACTTAAAACTACTTCTAGTCAGTCCAATTTTCAGGAAGCACTTAAAATTATTTAACTTGTTAGACTTTCCTTGTGTTTATTTTTCATGAGATGCGGGGAAATGTTGAATAATTTTTATTTAATCGGTCACTCTCCAAGGATCTATCTAGTCCCAAAGGAACAATCTGTTTGTCCAATATATTTCATAGCGCATTCACCACGACTCGACTCATATGTCCCACAACGTTGTTCCGTACATATTTCATCTCTATCATTGCACAGTATCCTCCTCAGTGCATCAGTTGCGTAAAATGTCATCGTACGTGTTTTTACATTTGTAAGACATGGGTCCCATGTACGGTATTTTTGCCCACTTCTCATCGAACACACGTTCCTATGAAACCAACCCTGCTTACGCAAGGTTCTACTTCTTTACAGAAGCGATACTGCCTTTTTTTTGTTTCTTCACGTTTTATCATGCTGCGCCTGTAAACATTTGTAACCTGTAAATGCCCACCATAGGGTAAAGAATCTTCTCAAATATCTGAGAGGGTTTTGGACTTCACATATTGTATATTATAATTTCTCAGACGAGCAGGTTTCCTCTCGATGTTTTCCTTCTCTAACGAGCTCGTGTTCAATTCAACTTTTAATTTTTGTTGTGTCGGCGCCAGGGATCGAACCCGGCTCACTCGCGCTATGAAATTAGAGCTTGACCGCTAGGCTACACGACCACCACATCACTTATGTAATGATGTGTATGATGTATGTATGTATATACACACGAGTTGATATATCTATTTATATTTATTTATTCTGTTAGTTCGAATCTAAGTATAAATTTAGTAGTATGTGTTATATACATTTATATCTTTAGGTCATATTTAGATTTCAGTTTAGTTAAGATATGTGTATTTTTGTTTTATTTACAACTTTAATGTTTTGCACCCTTACAATATCTCTCTACGCCTCGGGTTGACTGGTAGAGAATGCCAAGAGGCATTAAGTCCGCCCTTTGTGATACTCATAGAAAGGTATTTATACAAAGTTTAAATAAATTTGTCATTATAATACGTCTCGCTGTGGTTTTGTGAAATATAAAATCAGCCCAGTACCAAACGTTCAACGGTCAGAACTGCGGTCGGCGGCCGCAAAACGCCGTTTACTGGAACGAAGCATGTGACTGCGACCTGATTTTCTAGTTTCGATAATGTAATCACTGTGTAGTCAAACCGTGACGTCACCGATTCCTCGTCCATGTAACCATCGTAATGTTCTGAACGTACATTACGATGGTATTCATAGTTTTAGAAAGAAATGATGCGCAGTATAGAGATATATTTCATTTTTTACGATAGATCAAAACAAAAAACATTGAATAAAAAAGCGTTTCTTAAATGCTACCTGTTAGAGTTTTTTTTTTTTTATAGAAGAAGGGGGCAAACGAGCGTGCGGCTCACCAGATGGTAAGTGATCACCGACGCCCACGAACATCCACAACACCAGAGGAGCTACAGATGCGCTGCCGGCCTTTAAGGAAGGAATAAGCTCTTTTCTTGAAGGTCCCTAAGTCGTAACTGTTCGGAAATACTGCTGGCGACAGCTGATTCCACAAAATCGAAGTGCGTGGCAGAAAACTTCGATTAAAACGCACTGTGGTGGAATGCCAACCATCTAGGTGGTATCGATGGAACTTCGAATTCTGTCGCGATGTACGATGGTGAAACTCAGCAGCTGGGATCAATCCGAACAGTTCCTCAGAACATTCCCCGTGGAAAATTTTGTAAAAAATGCAAAGAGAAGCAACATCTCTTCGCAAGGCCAAAGGATCAAGCCGATCAGAGAGAGCTTGGTCGCCGACAATTCGAGCCGCTCGACGATGGATGCGGTCAAATGGAAGGAGTTGGTACTGGGGTGCCCCTGCCCAGAGATGAGAACAGTATTCCATGTGGGGCCGAACTTGCGCCTTATAAAGTTGCAAACGGTGGACTGGCATGAAATACTGTCCCGCTCTACAGAGCACACCAAGCTTTTTGGAGGCCAATTTGGCCTTTCCCTCCAAGTGACCACGGAACTGAACGTCGCTCGATATGTCAACGCCAAGGATTCTGATACTGGCTGAGCCAATAAGGGAAATGTTCTCAAAAAGAGGAGAAACGACAAAGGGATTCTTTTTAGCGGTGAACGCGCAAACCTGTGTCTATTTGGGGTTGAATAGGACCAAATTACGTCGACCCCAATCCGAGACTTTGAATAACAAGGACTTCAGACACAAGTTTGTTCCGGCACTCGTCGACGTGTTCCCGAGAAATATTCGCACGGCCTGTATATAGGGCATCACCCGTGCTGTCGTCTGCATAGCAATGAATGCTACTGATTTGTAGCATGTCGTTGATATGCAGAAGGAACAGAGTGGGAGATAGCACACAGCCTTGTGGAACACCAGCATTCACGGGTTTGGGGTCCGAGCATGCACCGTCGACAACAACCTTGATGCTCCGATCCGTGAGGAAGCTGGTGACCCAGTTGCACAATCTCTCAGGAACCCCGTAAGATGAAAGCTTTGAAAGAAGCGCTTTATGCCAAACCCTATCAAATGCTTTCGCTACGTCCAGACGGTTAGTCTGCCAAAGCCTCCCCCTTAGACTCAACTGCTTCTGCCCATCGGTGAGTCAGGTAAACTAGAAGATCACCAGCTGATCGTCCGCGACGGAAACCGTACTGTCGGTCACTGATCAGCTGGTGTTCCTCCAGGTACCTCAGGAGCTGGGTGTTGATGACTCCATTATTTCAGATAACAAGGGGGTGATGGCAATAGGCCTGTAGTTGGACGGATCAGAGCGGTCGCCTTTTTTGGGTATTGGATGCACAAATGCTGTCTTCCAAGATTCCGGGACGACGCCTGAAGAGTAGGAGTGCCGGAAAAGACGCGTGAGAACCGGTGCCAACTCAGGGGCACACATCCTCAGCACAATTGGAGGATTCCGTCCGGCCCACTCGACTTATGAATGTCCAGGAGCGGAGTGCCTTTCGCACTGAGCTCTGCAGAAACTGAATTTCCGGCATGGAGCACTTACACCACGGGATGGTAGGTGGAGAGTTTCCCCGGTCATCAAGAGTCGAGTTGGATGCAAAAAGAGAGCCCAAGAGATCGGCTTTCTCTTTTGCAGTATGGGCCAGCGAATCATCCTCCTTGTGTAGAGATGGGAGAGATGGCTGACAGAAATTCCCTGGACAGCCTTGGCGAGAGACCAGAATGCGCGGGATCCCGATGGGAGGCGAACTAATCTCTCGCCAATTCTGCCAATGTGCTTTAACTTTGCCGCAGCGATAACTCTTTTGAAGGACCTGGAGGCAGAGTTGTACTCGTTTTAAAAGCACTGGTTTTGCATCCCGAGACGCCGATGCATCGGCCCAGGCCTGGTAGCACTTCCGCTTTCGGCGTGACGCCATTTTGCAGGTGCGACCAAACCAAGACTGGGATTTACCTCCGACAGGCACTGCAGAGAACGGAATAAAAGTTCCATTCCCTGAAGTACCACATCGGTGACAGAATCTGCAACGGCGTTGGGATCATCCAGCGAGAAGCAAACCTGCCCCATGGGTAGGAAGCAAAGAAAGACCGCATTCCATCCCAATCTGCCGACCTATAGTGCCACACACGGCGGAACCCCGCAGATCGCGTTCGGGATCGGCGCGCGATAAACACTACACTCCGGATCAGACAGTGGTCCGACGAGCCAAGAGGGGCATCGACTGAGACCAAATATCCGTCCGGGTGTGAGGTCAGCAAAAGGTCCAACAGGGAAGGTGTATGACCTTCCACGTCTGGGATCCGCGTCGGCGAGGTTACCAGTTGTGTCAGGCCATATGCTAATGCAAAGTCGTGAACAGATCTCCCCGCATGATCGGTTATGCGAGAACCGAGCCAATCGGTGTGGTGGGCATTAAAATCGCCGAGAATCACGATCTCTGCGGATGGGATCTGTTGTAGCACGGAATCTGTAGCCATTTGGATGTGGTCGATGAGTCGGTCAGTTACGGTATTACCGCTATGGGACCTGTAAAGGCACGCATAGACGCGCGGATGGTCGTCGCTGTCGATGCGCAGCCAAACGGTAGATAGGTCCAAACCTTCAAGACTACCGAGGCGTCGAGAACAGATATCATCTCTGCCGTATACGCAAACTCCGGCACGGGGCGCAAAGGAGTGTTCCAGTTTGTACTCCGGGTAATGGAGATAAGAGGTATCAGCTGGAGACGATATCTGAGTCTCTGTAAGAAAAAGCAAGGCTGGCTTCGCCGTTTCAAGATGGTAATGAACGGCGCTAAGGTTCGAGTGGAGTTCCCTGATATTGCAGAAATCCACGGCGAGCGCGGTAGGGGATGCCATAGTTTCCTTGCTGCGTTTGCCTCGAGTAGGAAAGAAAGAGAGCGGAATATTGCCCCCAGAATACGCGGGGCAGACTGAGCATCCACGATTAGGTAGCGTAGGAAAGCCTGAACGTGGATGCTCAGTGAGGGATTCTCCAGAACCGTAGGTACTGGTACCCTCCTGGGGTAGCTCAAAATTATATACCGCTACCATATTTGGGGAGGAGGGAGGAGGGAGAGGGCCTCCGGTTACCTCACTCACCGCACGAAACGCAGAAGCACAAGATGCCTCTACTTCACGCCGGTATTCTGCGAGGCCGTGGTACTTATCCGGACGAGCCGGCCCATTCCTGAGGCAGCAAAAGCCGCCGCTTGGCTCTACCACGTTGAGAGTTCAAAAGATACAGCCATTGTAAGGTAGGACGGACGGACAGACGGTGTAGGCTTAGTGACAGGGCTCCGTACGCAATTGTTTCACTTTGGAATGAGTAAGCATTTTCATCAGCAGCGCAATCATAGTTGTGTTCCGGTTCGAAGAGTGTAGTGGAGTTGTCGAGGGGTTCTGGAGGGGCGAGACTGTTTGAGGCTCAGGGGTGACAACGCATCAGTATTTTTTTTTTTATTGAAGTTTGTTCGCAATTGTCCATATGCTTCTCTCTTTAATGAGCCCAAACTCGATGTGTTCACCGAAAACCAGCATTGAAGGGTTCCCTTAGCCAACGTCCAGTTCCAGAACACCTATTGTTACAATATTATTGTATTTTTACCGGTTCTTAATACGCGTGCAAAATCTCAAATTAATTAAACGTTCTGGAAGTGAGAGATGAAAATAAATTTAAAGATTCCATATTACTTTGATACGATAGATACATATGAAAGACCTCGACCCCAAGAAAAGTTCGTACCTCCTTAACAGATGCTGTATGTTCCCACAACTTGTTGATAACACAGAGCTGTAAATACATAGTAACAGTAGACTGTGTTTAAGTATATTATATAGATAGAGCCTTTATATAACTGTAACCTAACAAAAACATATTCAATAAAGTTCTAGAAGTGACTCGGATGTCATGTGCGCTGATCAAGAAACAACGCAGGACTCTGTAACAAGCAGCGTGATCGTGCACCAGGAAAACATAAAGGAAGAACGGAAGTAGAGAGTTACAATGTTGTGTAGTCAATTTCAAATAAACTCAGTCAGTTTATAATGCTCGTAGGTGAATACCTTATCTGAAATACATTCAATTTAAAATGAAAGGTAGTCGACATTTCTTGTTAACGTTGCCCGAGACCATTTGTGATGTAAGGATGAACGATCAAAGGGCTGTATGTTAAATATTCATGATGGAATTGCTCGTGGACGCCATATTTGTCCAACTATTTTTGTTGTAAAATGAAAGGTTGAATTATGTATAGATATTTTAAACTACCAAAAATACTAGTATAATATCTTTCTTCAAAAGTCAACCCCACCTGCATGTGTAACAGCGGAAATTCCATTCAAATATGCCGGGCCCAATTGTCACATAATAGTGATGGGCAACGGCATATCTAATGTTTAGTTCTGATGATTCAGTCTGTCCTAATAGAACGCACTGAGTATTATACAAGTTGACTAAAAATAAGATTTTTATTCAAAAGCGACGTTTTTGTACCCTACGTCCTATTTATACTTGGTAGAGCTAAGCGGCGGCTTTTGCTGTTGCCCGCATGGGCTGGCACGGCCGGGTCGGCACCACGGCCTCGCAGAACACCGGCGTGAAGAAGAGCCATCTTGTCCTGCGTTTCGTTCGGTGAGTGAGGTGACCGCAGGCCTACTTCCCCTCCCCTTCCATCCTCCATCTCCCATATATCCCTAAACGCCGGCAACGCACCTGCAGCACCTCTGGTGTTGCAGATGTACTTGGGCGAAGGTAATCACTTACCATCACCGTGAACCGCTTAATCGTTTGCCACCTTTCCCATAAAAAGAGTAGCAGGCAAAACTATAATATATATACAATTAACCAATAAGAATCCCAAAATATTACGAATGCATGAAGAGTCAGGTTGCGCACTTTAATATCATAGAGCGCGAGGGACCTGGGTTCGATCACCGGTACTTTAAGTCTATTAAGTTTATTTAAGTTTATTAAGTCCGCCCATTTTAACCTTAAGCTTAAGGCTAACAATAGAGAATAAATAAATAAATAACCTGCACGTCTGTGTTATTCCTTCACCGCTGAGCACACGGTGAACCGTGATTCGAACCCGGGTTACCCGCGTACTATGAAATCTAAAGCGAACGCTTCACGAATAGATATTAATCATTCGCTAAAAAGCTATCAGAGAACGAACCGAATCGCTGTGTCGCTGCGAACAAAGCGAACTCGAAACGTGAGCTAATTCCCGGCGCAAGTTCTCTAATTAACAAACAAACGCAGCCGGTGTGAGTTGCAGTTTGTAATTCAGCTGTCTGGAGCAAGTGCTCGGCCTTTCACTGATTGTGCTCGCACAAAGGACATTTCGTTCCTGTAATCTAAATTTTGCAATGTTTACGAGAGATGGAAGGTATGAATGTGACATTGAATGGAGAGCGAGGCCAGGTAATATGGTGAATGGGGCATTGCATACATTTATGAACAGCCGGACGATATCTCACAAAGCTCGTTTGGCTTTGCATAGAAGGGTATTGGTACCAACACTAACATATGGAAGCGAAAGCTGGGTATGGCAGAAGAGGCAAGAAAGCAGAATAAATGCAGTAGAAATGCGAGCCTTAAGAAGTATGATTGATGTGAAGATAACTGACAGGGTTCGAAATAATGTGATCAGTGAGCGCTGTGGAATGTGTGAGTGAGTGAGAGAGTGCGTGAAATACGATGTAGTGACACGAATTGAGAAAGGGATGCTGAGCTGGATCGGACATGTAGAGAGGATGAATGAATATATGAGGCGAGTGTAAATGGTAGAGTCGGGAGAGGAAGACCTAAAAGCGAACATTTCACGATCAAATCGGAGACGTTCTGAAAAAAGGCCAGGTCAAGAGTACTCTAAACCAACGAGTATGCACGCGATATTGATGAAAGTGGGAGAAGCGAAAGACGTATGTCAGGACCGTAGCAAGAGGAAGAAGATAGTCTCTGCCTACCCCGTTGGGAACAAGGCGTGAATATATATATACAATCTAAACTTATTATTGATTTAAAAAATATTTTTTTGTCATAGATTTAGTAAACGCTAAACATGCGTATCGATCGTATCGGGCGCTGGCTTTGTTATAGTGCAACAAGACATACAAAATATTTAGGAAACTAGTCAAAGAAACTTCATTAAAAAAGCCTATTATAAAATAGTTCAATATATCGAGGATAAAGATGTAAATGAATAGTTCTTTAATCTCAGACTTAAGTTTCATACAGGTGCCCCGGTGCCGGCACCACTAATGTTGTGAACAGCATGTTTAAGTGCTATATTTACCACGTGCTCGGCGTTGAAGGAAAATATTATAGACGACCATTGATGTGGAGAGAACGTTAAGTTCTTCATTGAAAGATTTATTATTTCGAGCAGCAATTCTTCTATCTAATTCAATATATTATATGTAACTGGTTCCTCAAAAACGGCTTTAACAATTTGGATGAAGTATTTATATTGTATTCTAAATACATTTAATAAAATTAATTATTATTTTAATTTATGTATTCTCATTAGTATGTGTTACTACTATTAGTTAAAACTAATAACAGTTAAGCATTAACGCGCCAACTTCATTTAATCAGTGCATCACCCTAGTGCAGGAGTCGGCAACCTTTTGAAACGGAATAGTTAAAAATTAAAATTGACAAATTTTAAAGAGCCACAAATATTTTCTTGCCAACAATAAATACCACTTGCATAAATAAAGTTTTTTGATAAAAAAAAACGAACTGCGTATGAAACTAAGCCGCAGCTTCACAACCAAAGAGGCGTATGTGGCTCGCGAGTCGCCGGTTGTTTGTCCCCATATTTTATAAAAAAAAAGAATATAAGCATCCTTTCGCAACATTCCCACGGGAGAATTGAAAGACGCTTACTGTTAGAAGGTACTGATAAATAAATTCATAACATATGATAATCTCCTACAAATGCAGAAGCATATTTGTCGTCTATTAAAATTACTACGTATTAAGAAAACATCAAGTATAAAAGGAAAGTTTTGTTGAAATTAAATAAATTATTGTTGTAGGGGATGAAAGGACGAAGGGTTTCGTTTGTTACATATAAAGAGAACTTAATTCCAACCTCCTTTGTTATAAAATTTGCTTGTTATTTGAAACACTTTTACACTAACTATCACTGATATACATTTAATTCCTCTCAGCGACCACTACGATATTTCTAAGTTTTTCCATTCGTCGTCTCTCATGTAACCCACGTGCAGACAGGGGTGACATTCTTCTTGATCGTGTCCATCACGACTGATGATCGTGGTCGGTGGGAGTTGTCCTGGCACGAATGCAGTTACGCCATCGTTTTCGGTCCATTGCGTTCCTCACCATATCGTAGAACTTTTGAGAGGGTTCCTCGCTTTTAAGCTGGTCAGTCCATCATGCTGGTGCTCGGCCAGGTGATCTCTTGCCTTGAGTATATCCAACAACGATTAACATCTCCAGATCTTCGTCGCCCCTCCTCATTAAATGGCCAAAGTAGCTCATGAGGCGTTGCTCGCATATTGTGGATAGTCTCTTTTTCGGTTCGGGATCTCGTCTATGGTTTGTGACAATGCGCTGTAGAAGTTATCTATTTCTTCTTCACTGGACTGAGCAGTAGGAGTATAAACCTGTCACACTTAGTCTTGCATCACATTAAGTTTGCAGGTTGACAAATATTGCCTAAAAAAGCACACACGGCAAATTTGGGACAATGTGTTTAGTTAAAAGGCAAAATAATCATGTCCCCTTTTTTAATATGTGGAGAAATAAATACAAATCTCCCTCGCGCAGGGAAGAACAGTTTATGACCGCCGGGCTTGCACCGCTCAGCACGATCCGCCCTCGTCGCGTGTCGGCAGAGCCGGACGGCCCGAGCCCTCCAGTCTCGAGAAAGGATACTTCCTCGCTTTCCAGGCAAGGCGCGCCGAAATACGGACGCATCTTTCCACTTGGCCCCCAAATCTTCATGATAAATCTACATCCCCACGAGCCCACCACCCGAAGGCAATGGGGAACAGGAAGACGAGCGCTCAGAAGCACCGGCCGTGTACCATGCGGCGAATCGGGTCTATTGCTGCCAACTATATTTCAGCCGCAGAGGGTAGGGTAAGCAGCTCAATACCGCATCGCAATACCGACACCACTCTCCTCTCGCGACCTTGTTGACCTCAGTAAGAATTTTCTCCTGGTCGATCCACGGTTACGGCGCTTCAGATAATTCTTGACACTGCCAAGGTATCTGGGACAAGACATTTCAGTTCAGAGACCTGACTTTTTTATTCGACAGTGCCTGGTTGCCTGGTTAAGCTGAAGGCCAAAGGTTGCTGTCCCACGAATTTCTATAGAATTCTGTCTGCCTACTTTGTGTAAACTCTATATCCTTACAAAGAGAGGCCCTTTTTGTAAGGATATACAGTTTACGTCGGAATAAAAAAAATACTTGTATATATTATGGTTAAATTCTATGTTGTGCAAGTCTAAGTTTAAAATTATAATACACAATTGACATTGCTTTGCTTTTGGTCACCATTTTGTAGCTTCAAAATTTCACTATGACACATGTTAAGCCCCTCTTTGTTCACTGCATGCCCTCATGTGCTCTGTATTCAAACAGTGCGCTTCGTTAAGCGCCGTTAACTTCATGTTCTCGGAGCCGCCGCTGAAGTGTAATTCAGATCTCGAAGACTTTATCGACAAGAAACAAATTGTGTTATTTTGGATGAAGTCAAGTTTTCTAACGCTTAACAGCATCGTTTCTTTATTATACTATTAATACATAATGTAGGTTTTTATACTTATATATGACTAGATACAAAAAATATTTTACTGTTTGAAGGCTACATTACTTCTTACCTTACCTTAGCCTGTAAATAGTCCACTGCAGGACATATGCGTTTCCTGTAAACGCCACGCAAGGCCTACGTGGGATTGAACGCTGCTGCCCGCCATAGATCTGCTTAACGTTGCTCTGGTAAGAATCTTATCTTTAAAAGTACTCATTGTGCTTTAGACTAGTGGTGAAAATTATAGAAAAAAAAATACAATTTAAGCGCCAATAGGCCACCCTGAGTATGGACTGCGAAACACCATTCGACCTTTGTTGTCGCGGACCACTCCAGATGCAAGCCCTTAGGCCTAGTTGGAGTGGACAGCAGGAATATTAGAAGAATAAAAATTAGAAATCTAATAGCCAAGAGCCGTGGTAGCCTAGTGGTCAAGGCCCTCACTTTAGTGTCATAGAGCGCGAGTGACCTGGGTTCTATCCCCGGTGCCGGCACCACCAAAATTGTTAATAACAATTTTAAGTGCTGTATTTACCACGTGCTCAACGGTGATGGAAAACATCGTGAGGAAACCTGCATGTCTGAGAAATAATAACTCGACCTCTACTTCAACAGGGAGGCGGCAGATACTTACGTATCGGCAGAGTTACCAACGCGAATAAAAACTAATTATTTTAATAAGAATATTTGCCGCTGCTTACTTCTCTCTCCGCTACAGTTTAAATAATGAGCAAGCGACTTTCATAAACCGTTTCGTTGTACGTTCAAAAGAGCATTTTAATGAGCGTCCGAGCGTCTACCACCGGTTGTCTGTGTAACAATAGTTAACTTCATTTCAAAACGAGCACAACTCTGTCGGTTTTGGGACTTAAAGCAATTAAATGCTTTTTTATCTTCTTCATCAGCCTATTAAGTCCAAGTTCAAGTTTTGTAAGTGGTAGAGCGAAGCGGCAGTCTTTGTTGCTGCTCGAATGTACTGGCTCGACCGGGGTAGTACCACGACCTCGCAGAATACCAGCTTGAAGAAGAGGCACATTTTGTGCTTCTGCGTTTCGTTCGATGAGTGCGGTAACCGGACGATTTCTCTTCCCTCTCCTATTCCGCGTCCGGATCCACCCTCCTATCCTCCAAATACCCTTAAACGCCGGCAACGCACCTGCAGCTCCTCTAGTGTTGCAGATGTACGTGGGTGTCGGTAATAGCTTATCCATCAGGTGAGCCGCTTGCTCATTTGCTGTCGAAGGTAAGTATTTAAAAGAAGGCGCCAGAAAGCTGACACATTTTATTTCTTAAAGGAATTGTTATGGACAACCCGGTCGGTGGACGTAAACGTTACCCGTGCCCTAGTTTACTTTAGAGATGTGAGCATGATGAGTTAGGAGAGAGATCTTACTGTCGGTTCGAGGAGCTATTTTTAGGTAGCATGGCGCATCAGATAAAGGAGAAGTTAGTAAAATATCTGTTTATTTATTTGTACATCGATACAAATCAGTTGTTTAAAGATGTAAGCAAAGAATTTTTCACACTTCACCTCGAACAAACGAATAATATTATAAGCATTGATAGGGAAGAGGACAACCACTCCTCTCCCACAAACTATTTCCAAACCACTACTAACTTATACAGCATGGATGCGTTGTTACTGTATTAAATATAATAAAATTTTGACTAGGGGTCTAATTGAAAACTAGTAAAAAAATGCAAATCAATAAGGTCAAAACATAAAAACAAAACTGCATCAATATTATCTGACGTTGAACCAAAAGGCTAAAATTCAACCTTAAAATATATTGCCAGACAAAAAATACTACCTTAAGATAAAAGCGAAATTTACGAGCCGTGCGGAGCGGGGACTTTTGTTTGAACTCGGCCACCAGTGCTTAAAATAAACTGTAACAAATTTATCCTCCTCGCATGGCGTAAATAGATCTTGCGCTGTTATTTTAGAACGCAAGAACGTTATGGAAGATATTTATGTGTGTATTATACGAGACAATACCTACATTTCAAAAGTAAACTGTGCAACACCAAGATAAACAATTAGTTTTTTTTCATCACCCACGTGCGTCTGCAGATGTGTTGCCGGCCTTTAAGGATATTTGGAGGATGGGAGGGAGGATCGAGAGGCGGAAAGGGGAAGGGGGGAGATGGTCTCCGATTACATCACTCTCCGAATGAAAAGCAGAAGCACATTATGTGCCTCTACTTCACGCCGGTATTCTGCGAGGTGGTGGTACTACCCCGGTCGAGAAGCAACTCAAGCCGCCGCTATTTTTGTGGTGAAGGTGCATGATGTGGAAGAAGTAGTGCACTTATTTGTGCGAAGAAGGGCTTCTTCCCACAAATTCTTCTTCTTTTATCAGGTAATATGTGCCATTTCATTGCTTTTGTTTTCGGAATAGTGCAAAGTAAATTTTCTAACACCTTTGTGATTTTCTTAACTAACCATTACCTGCATAGCCAAGTTATTATATATTAAATTTGGGTAAGAGCTCAAACGTCAGGGCGCTTGCTTAATTTCCATTATAAGTGAGGTAGCTGTGTTGGAAAAGCGTCGCAGGCACCAGAAATAATTATAAGTAGTCATTAGTAAGTATTTTACCACGTACTTGACGATGAAGTAAAACATCATAAAGAACTGCATGTCGGTGAAATAATTAAAAGGCCACCAACTTGTACTGGAGTAGCGTTGAGGTCCCTTCCCGACACGAATACTGAAAGAACACGAACACTGTCAAATACTGAAAGGCCTCCATTGCCCTGCATTTGGATATTTACAGGCTGCTACGTTACTTTATTGGAGTGTTCCGAGCAAGGATTCCGAGGAAGCGTGTTAGAGCCAAGCGGCGGCTTTTGCTGCTGGTCGAATGGGCCGGCTCGACCAAGTCGGTACCACGGCCTCGCAGAATACCGACGTGAAGTAGAGGCATCTTGTGCTTCTGCGTTTCGTTCGGTGAGTGAGGTAACTGGAGGCCCTCTCCACCTCCCCATCCCCTTCCTAATCCTCCCTCCTATCTCTCAAATACTCTTAACGGCCGGCAACGCATCTACAGCATCTCTGGTGTTGCAGATGTACGTGGGCGACGGTAATCACTTACCGTCAGGTGAACCGCATGCTCGTTTGCCGTCTAAGCCGGTCCTGAAACGAAACATCGGAAAGCTATGTTGTCACCAGGTCTTCTAAGAACTGTATTAAGGTTGCAGTAAGTATTCAACTAAGATTCGTTTCATGTAAAGTGAGTCCACTAGATGGCAGGTTTTTTACCTAGAAGCCGTTTGAAGCACTGCAACCGCCGCCGTGTTCCAGTTTGAAGAGCATGCTGAGTCAGTATAAATAACAGTGAGGCGTTCCATGTCCCTCTTCAGAGGTGATAACGCATCTGTAACATTCTTCGATTGAAATTGTTTGCAGGTGTCTACCTGACCTGGTCTGTAAAATCTACATAACATTAACTGGAATATCAGTTCTTTTGTCACTCTAAGAACTATATAAAATTGTGGCAATGGGATGCTGACGTCTGGGGGAGACATCTCTGATCTAAGGCCAGTTAAATCTATACGGATGATGATGTGTTTATAGTTGAAAAAACAAAATGACGTCTCCAATGTTTATAGATTCTGTTCATAAAATAACAAGAAAACCCCAGGGCGCATTTAGATCGCACTTGACCGGTCTCGCTTGTAATTTGTTACGTTTTATTTAGCTTAATTTGCATTTATATTAAATTTTATACACCTTTTTTGTTCACGTTTCCCAAACCGAGAACGGTGATTGATTATGACTTAATATTACAATCTTTTTCGTGTTTATTGTTTCACGGGATAAAACATTCATGTAACATAATCTTTTATGACAGTTTTTTAGTATCAATTTATTTTAAAAATATTACGGTACGTCGTAGAGCTGCGTAGCAGCCCAGAGGACAGGGGGACTGAGTTAAGGGGAGTTGTAATATCATATTAATTAGATTTTGATTTTTTAACCGTTTCAAGATTTCAATTTAGATTTGATTAAAGGTCTTGTACGTGAAGTACAAAATTGATTCAAAATATTACCTAAGTTAATAGAATCAGGCCTTCGCTTTGTCATGGTATCATATATATAATTTTAAAGTTATCGGAAGAAGCTACTTCTTACAAGCTACGGAGAACAGATGATCACCGCCCACCTTTCCACAACTGGGTGCACTACTTCTGTCTTATAACGCAACCTCTACCACATCAATCATCAGTAACTCAGCAATTGTAGTTGTTTATGCGCGAGCCGCAGGTGCGTTGCCAGCCTTTAAGGGTACTTGAGGGATGGGAAGGATGAAAGGGAGGGAGTTTGAGGAAAGGGAAGTGGGCCTTCGGTTACCTCACTCACCGAACGAAACGCAGAGCACAAGATGCCTCTACTTCACGCCCATATCCTGCGAGGTCAAGAGAGGGCGGTACTGTTCTTCTCGAACTTTCTTTTTAAACTCGGTAATGATACACCCCATTTTCATTTTACACGCGGAAGTGTGTGATGTAGCTTCTAACAAATTATAAGATGATCTCGTCGGTTTTCTGACTGGATACCCAAAACTAATAATTTTATTGTTGAAATAATATTTGTCTCTAGAACATGAAATTTGAATAAGTATTAATAAATATTGTAGTGCAGGTAAGCACACAAGGAGCCGGTTGACAGGCTTCGATAAATAAGTTGTTATGCCTGAGAGTGCCCTGCCGAGTTTGAGATAGACCGCCACAGTACAACATGGTGTCAGATGAGGGGTCCTCTTTGTTTGAATCTAAACACTGATTCATATATACAAGTAATAATAACGCATATTTTCCTTCTTCCAGCGTCTAAAGCTTATTTACCAATTATGCCCATGCAATATCGGTATTGGTAGTTCACTATATATAACAAAACAATGTTATGCTGCGATACCCAATGCTATTGTAAGATTTTACTTCGTGGGAAATTGCCTGACGCACAGCCGGCCCTCGAGGCAGCAAGTGCGGGTTGTGTCGAGTTTTCACAGACTAATACCTCACGGCGTTTCACTTCGCCGCCCCATTTGTTGTCCACCGACGAACCCTTCTCATGAGAAAACATTTCGTCCCCCTCTTCCTTCCGGCAGGGCCTTCCTGCGCGACCTCCGTTCCCTACTTCGCACTAGTGATGCTAGTGATCAACTGTCTGGGGAATTTAGAATATATATAATAATAATCTTTATGCCATCAACCGGTCGCCAGGCTCGTCGGTCAATCATCGTGTGTATGGCGTGTGAGGAAGTAAGTTTTTGGAGAAAAAAAAATGGTTATAAATATTTTCCCCTACACTTCATGCTGCCATGACTAGGGTGTAATATTTGGTGCAGCTCCATTCAGACCATAACTTAAATAATTTTTATACAGTTTTTAATGATCTAAGTACAATTTCAATGTTAGTTTTTATATTTTAATTATTTTAGTACAATCTGTATATGGCAATGAAAATATCTCACGGACGCGCGAACTGTTTATCATTTGAATTGGTCAAAGGAAGGTAAAAGGTCAATCTATCTCGTATGCGCGATATCGTGACCGTGCACCGCTTCCGATATTTTAACCTTTCTGTCCTACCTGTGTACATTTTAACACTTAAAACATTTTATTGTATTTTCGCTCCAGCAGTTACACAGGTTGTTAAGAGCCACACTAGGCTTTGAACTGTTTGTGTACACTCGAAGGGTTGATAAATAAAACCACAACTGTATACTGGTCTAAGCTGGTATATTTGAACATATTAACTCAACATTCTTATTACCTTTATAAAAGGCAAACCATATCGCGTACTAAATATGTCCAGCGCCATCTAGTTTGTTGTAGAAATTTACATAAAATTATAAAAGCAGTTTGAAGTATACATTACTAATATGCGTCTTTAACATACCGCCCACCAAGGACATTACTGACGGAATGTCCTTCTGGAGTTGTACAAACCTTAATGTTAGCATATGCCCTTAGCGATCAACACAGGATCTGGTCTTAACAAAAACAACTTCTTCCTATAAATCTATAATTAAATTATAATTACACCAAATTACTGGTAGAGATAAATATAATTTCAAAATTAATACTAAAATGTAAACAAACTTCAGGCTTCAAAAACTTAAATATTTCTATTGGTAACATCAAATTAAATAAAATTTCCTCGTGAAACAAAATGAATAATTCAATGCTCTGCCACTGGTAAAATACACAACTTTGATGTTGGTCTTTTAAGAATAGATGACTTGGTGCGCAATGTGACCACACGGGTGATATTATCGTTTCCAGGGTGTTTTTCTACTACGCGACCTAGCATCCAACGACTTGGCGGCAAATCGTCTTCCTTAATAAGGACAATTTCTCCCACCTTCGGTTCTGGAACGCGGGAGGACCATTTGTATCTGTTCATAAGATTCGACAAATATTCTTGGGACCAGCGTCTCCAAAACGATTGCAACATCCGTTGAACAAATTGCCACCTTGTCAAGCAATTTACATTTGAACTCTCGTAGTTGTAGGCGGAAACATTTACTAACGGTTCTCCGATAAGAAAATGTCCCGGTGTTAAAGGTAATGGTTCACCAGGATCAGTAACATTAAGAACACTCATTGGGCGCGAGTTCAAACAAGCTTCTACTTGATTAAGAAGCGTGGTCATTTCCTCGTACGTGAGCGTAGCTTCGCCAATGACTCGCTTTAGGTGGAACTTCGTGGATTTTACCCCGGCTTCCCAAAGTCCTCCAAAATTGGGACTGTGAGGGGGAATAAAATGCCACTCGGTACCGTTTGCTTCCAAGTGTTCAGCTAGGGAAGACTGAATGGATGTCAGTTGTTGCAGCTCTCGCGAAGCACCTACGAACGTCGTACTGTTGTCACTCCACAATTTTGCACAGTGACCACGCCTAGATACAAAACGTCTAAAAGCGGCTAAAAACGCCTGAGTGCTCATGTCAGAGACAACCTCCAAGTGTAATCTTGTACCAAGCCATCGAGGGATTCGAATCTTGGTAAGTAGTATAAGTTCTGCACGGTAAGTACTCCACTCCTTTACTAATTCTTTTGATATTTGAACATCCCAACCCACACCTGCAAGCCATAATTTTTGGATGAAGACCTTAGCCAAGACCACACTAGGTGCTAACCAACCTAAAGGGTCGAACAATCGAGCTATATCTGATATTATTGACCTTTTAGTTACAGGTGCAGTCATAGGCGGCGGCAGATTCACCGAATACTGGAAGGTGTCTTCAGTTCGATTCAGGTAAGTCCTAGAATTTTTATAGTACTATCTAGTTTGATTTCTGTTTCTTCCTCTTCGTCTAATTTTTGCTTGATTGTATGCTTTGTTTTTCCCATTTGTTCTGAAAATTCTTTCCTTTCAGTTAACCCTATCCTCTCCAATATTTCCTTATTATTACTATGCCATTTATGTAATGTAAATCCACCTTTTGCCAATAGTTCTTTCATTTGTTTGTACGTTTCTATTCCTTCCTCCACACTATCACATCCCGTCATTAAGTCGTCCATATAGAAACAACTTAAGACCTTATCCGCAGCAAGAGGAAAATTCTCACCTTCATCATATGCGACTTGATGTAGTGTTCTGACCGCTTGATATGGTGCAGAAGCTGTTCCAAACGTTACTGTTGTTAGCTCGTAATCCTTGATTTCTTTATCAGGTCTGTCGCGCCAAAGAATTCGTTGAAACATTGTATCTTCATCAGCAATTTTAATTTGACGATACATTTTAATTATATCAGCCGTCAGTCCTATAGAATATACTCTCCATCTTAACACCGTATGCCTAAGATCAGCCTGCAAGGTTGGTCCGATCATCAACGTCTCATTCAATGACACTCCTTTGCTGTTCTTCTCAGACGCATTGAACACAACACGCACCTTTGTTGTAGATTTATCGCTCCTTATAACGGCGTGATGTGGTAGATAGACGGCTTCTTCCTTCATACTATCATTTTCCATAACCTGACACATATGTCCTAACTGTAGATATTCGTTTATTACTTCAGTATATTTTTCCTTTAACTCTTTTTTCTTTTGTAACCTTCTTTCCAATGCTTTAAATCTTATTTCAGCTATAGTACGTGAGTTTCCTGCCTTACAAGGAGGATCTATTTCTCGAAATGGTAACTTGACTATGTACTTACCACTGCTATCTCTTTTAGTAGTCGTACTATAGAACTCTTCACATCTTTTCTCTTCTGGTGTTAGTAACTTCTTTGAACTATTTTGCTCTTCTATTTCCCAAAATTTCTTTAAAATATCATCATCGTTCATCTGTACATACATTGTTGTTATATTATTTGACCTCTCCCCACTTCTAGGATCAACAGCTCCCGAAAGGATCCAACCAAAGGAAGTGTTCTGTGCAATCAAAGTCCCAGAAGGACTCCTTACTATTCCTTCCTGAATTATGATACTGTAAGCGTCGGCGCCCAATAGAACATCTATCTTATTGTGTAAGTTGAATTCTGGATCAGCTAGACATTTTCCGTGAATACCTATCCAATCGAAGTAATCTGTACTTATGTTCCGCTCCGGTAAGTATGAAGTTATGTTACCTAGCACGTAGGCATTAACTTTCAATTTAAACTCAGGATTGAACCGTGACTGAACTGTCAGGTGTACCATGTATTTCACAATGGTTGAACTATTATTTCCTAGCCCCGATACGAGTCCTTGAATTGGGATCTTCTTTAGGCTAAGAAATTGAACTGTGGCTTCCGTTATAAAGCAGGCCTGTGAACCTTGGTCAAGCAAGGCTCTGACGGACTGATATTGTCCTGTATTCGACTCAGCTTTTATTAGTGCCGTAGCTAATAAAACCTGCCTAGGTTTAGATACCTTCCCTGTAGATAAGCATGAAAATATCGGATTAGTACTCATTGAAGCAACAGTACTATCCCCAGCAGGCTTTGCTGAAATGTCTTGTCCCCTATTTCCAGACTCTCCTGTAGGATGCAGCAGGGAATGGTGGCGCTTTTGACAAAGTCTACAACTGGAAATCTTCTTGCAGTTATATACTAAATGATTACTACCCAAACAATTAAAACACAGTTTGTTTTTTGCCACAAACTCACGTCGGTCTTCGCAAGATTGTTTCGCAAATATCTTGCAGAAGCAGAGTTTGTGCGTTTCTGGGCAGTATTCGCATCGTATATTGGATGAACTCGTAGTCAACATTGCACGTGGTTTAAAAACAGGTGAACTATTATTGCGATTATTGATGTGATGAACTATAACCTTTTTGGGCTCTACACACTCTAACGCTCGGAATCGGTTTTCGATAAATACCTTGAATTGTGTAAAGGTTGGCAAATCGTTGATTGAATCGTTATTACAGACGCTCAACTCCCATTGTTTTCGAGTTTCGTTATCTAATTTGAACGTCGCGATATGAATAATAATAACATCCCATGTACCCACATCAATATTTAAATTTTTAAGCGCATGTAAGCAATCGCAAGTCGTATCAATAAGTTCTTTTAATGCCGCAGCTGATTCTACATGGATACGTTTTTGACCGAACAACTTCTGAAAAATACAATTACTAAGATACTTTTTATTGCTGTATCGTTTTTCTAACAGTGTCCAGCATCGACTATAGTTAGCGTCAGTTATAGGTGTATAGCCTTATTAATAGTTCGGCTTCACCAGTTAGATGGCTTTTCAGATAATGCAACTTTTGCACATTATCTAATGCCTCATTTTTGTGAACTAAGGATGTAAAGAGATCATGGAAGGTCGTCCATTCGGAATATTTTCCAGAGAACGTAGGAATGGATATCTTAGGCAATTTGACATGAGAACTGGATGGTTTCGATTGACCACTAAATGTGTCACTACTATGTTCCACTAACTCTTTTACTACACTAAACTTATTGAGTGTTGATTTCATTAAACTTTTATATGCAATATACGTATCTTCTGTACTATCATAAATATCAACTACATTTTGATCGATATCTTCTAAAGCGAAACGCTCATAAAGCTTACAATTGGTATCGGAAAATAATGCCCAATCCTTTTCTAATAACTCCTGTTTAGTTTCTATGTATTCTCTGGTTAATCTATCTTTAGGACTCTTTTTGAAATTAATTAATCCCTTGTTTATTACATTTTGTAGGTTTTTTAAAACATTAATTAATCCCTCCATATTTTGCAGTCAATAGACAAAGTATAAAAATAGAAAATTAACAAAAACCTTCAAAATCAAAATTGATCTTAACCTCTCTAAAACTTCATAAAAACATTAGTTTGTATCTAAGAATTACAAGTACAAGTAATGATCGCAAATTTTCTAAGTCATAGGAAAATCTATAAAATTTTACAAGTGTTTATACATATAAAATCTGGTGGAAATCGGGCCTAGGTTCCCCGTTCCGTCGTTTTATTTGAAATTATTCTAAGTCCCTAATTTATAATAAGCACAATAATTGACTAAAATTATCTAAGTTAAAATCTAGATGTTGACAATGTTATTTTTCTTGATATTGATACACATAATAGCATAAATGTACTCACGTCTCCACTTCACTCACACATAAGATACAAGTGGCGCACTCTGTAGGATCTTTGTTGAACTGGCACCGTTGTTGCTGCAGGCACGTCCGTCCGTCCGTCTGTAGCCGTCACGGTCGCGGGGCCCGTGTACTCGTACTGCAGCGATCCACTGCGAGTACCAGGTGAGCGGTCCAAATGAATGTTGACACCGCTGATCTCCAATGTCCTTAATCCGGCGCGATTTGGACCAATGTTAAGAGCCACACTAGGCTTTGAACTGTTTGTGTACACTCGAAGGGTTGATAAATAAAACCACAACTGTATACTGGTCTAAGCTGGTATATTTGAACATATTAACTCAACATTCTTATTACCTTTATAAAAGGCAAACCATATCGCGTACTAAATATGTCCAGCGCCATCTAGTTTGTTGTAGAAATTTACATAAAATTATAAAAGCAGTTTGAAGTATACATTACTAATATGCGTCTTTAACACAGGTGTTTCATTTTAAGTAAATATATATATAGCGCTCTGACTACTGTACATTGTCCGGGGACTCTTCCCATCGAACAATTAAAGTTCGTCAGAGTTAATTAAACTTGCTCTCCAATATCACTTCCCTGTTGGTTGACTTTGAAATGTGTGAAGCATTAGAGAAACTTGTAATAGAGTTGAGGACGTACCTACAATTTTGGTTTATATTAAGTATTAAAAGATTACCAAGATGATGACCGGCTCAAACGCCTGCGTAATGTTCGCGTAAATACAAGAAATCCTCATTATAATTCTGTTTCGTGTTTTTAGTTTGCTGATTGTAACAGAACACAGTAAATTCGATAAAATTTTCATTTGAATAACATATCATTATCATTGGCAAGCTCAGGCAATTTAAAATTTTCTATCATTTTAAATTTATGATGCCACTTAAAATGGTTACGAACGCTGATTATGAAATTGTTTCCTGTGCCCGGGGCAATATCCACGAGATTCGAAATTAGAGCGGCGATGTACAGTGCAATCTCGACAAGAACATATTGCTGCCGGCAAGCCGTGGAGCCGCGTCGCCGCCGCCCCGTACCTCAAAGGTGTTTGAAGTGCTCCTACTGCGCACATATTAAGGGCCCGAATATTCGAAAATTAAGGTTCCCTTAACTTTAATATCCGAACATTCGTGAACAGATAATAGGTAATAGCTGTTACTGCTCCGCTTTCCTGTCGCGGTGAACGAGAATATTTCGTGTTTGCGGATCTTCTCCTTGTGACACCCCGCTAAGAATGTATTCGAGATTGCAGACACGTGGCGTCGCGACATTGTCTCGCTGTAATCTCGACGAAACAAAGCAACGAACAATCGACATACGCAATCCTTTAACTCGCTGTTTGCTTACCGTTTACTTTACTGAACTTCATCGTCAAATCATTAATTTCATTCTACCACCGTTTCTTAATGAGCTTTCTCTGAAGTCTCTGTACGGTTTCACTCTCTCTCTCTCTCATTTGTAGTACAACAATACAATTAAACTTAGTATCCTCTCGGGGTGAGACGGTATTTCACATCGGAGCAGCTCTTAAATCTATACTAAGCTCAAGTCCGCTCTTGCATGGAATACTGTTCCCACCTCTGGGATGGTTCGGCTAAACATCAGCTTGATGCTTTGGACTCGTTGGAGCGCCGAGCGAAGAGGATCATAGGCAGTGACTCACTAGTAGAGGCAAAACTTCAAAGCCTCGAACACCGTAGACGAGTGGCCTGCCTCTCGGTTTTTTATCGGATTAATTTCGGAGAGTGTGCGGAGGTTTTGCATAACCTAATACCCCCTTCTCCTTTCCATCACCGAACGACTAGACGCGGCGAGCAGTTCCACCCTTATGTTGTAGACATTCCTCCATTACGCACGAAGCGGTTTGCCTCTTCTTTCTTTATGCGGACGGCTAAGGAGTGGAACTCTCTGCCGAGGTCGGTTTTTCCGGAGGTCTATAACCTGGATATCTTCAAGGCCAGAGTGAACAGACATCTAGGCAAGCGTGTACCATCCTAGGCCTCATCTTCGCTTTCAATCGGGGAAGATTGAGGTCAAACGCAAGCCTATTTTTTCATAAAAAAAAAAAAAAATCAGAAAGAGATTGGCAGCGATCAACTCATACCCGGATGCTATTTACAATCTCCTACTCTAATTTCTTGTTATATAATATTTTATAGTTAGGTATTTGTTTAATATTCTTTTTATACTTATTTATAGCTAGACTTTGCGCACTTACTGGGATTTTGTTATACTAATGTGGACATTGCACCGTGAACGAGTTGCCGACTCTGTGGAGTCTAGTGACAGCCATTACAAGTTTGTGCCTGCTCTCTGTATTTCCGTTATGTACATTTTTTTATAGGAAAGCCAGCAAACGAGCAAGCGGTTCACCTGATGGTAAGTGAATACCGTCGCCCACATACATCTGCAACAACAGAGGTGTTGTAGATGCGTTTCCGGCCTTTAAGGGTATTTGAGAGATAGGAGGGAGGATTAGGAAGGGGATGGGGAGGTGGAGAGGGCCCTGGTTACCTCACTCACCGAACGAAACGCAGAAGCACAAGGTGCCTCTACTTCACGCCGGTATTCTGCGAGGCCGTGGTACCAACCCGGTCGAGCCGGCCCATTCAAGCAGCAGCAAAAGCCGCCGCTTGGCTCTACCACGTTTGAAAATCTTCTCATATGACGATTCTTGTTAAATGTATTTATGTACATACATGACACTTTCGTGTAACCAAATTAAATCAAATCAAATAATTTATTTATATTTATTGACAAGAAGAAGAAGAAGTTACAATATTTATTTAATAAAATTTATCCTAAAGAGATGTTCTTGAATTAGGACTATAAATAGCAATTCAGCCTCTCTTTTGTTAAGCGAATATATTTTTGTATCAGTCGCATGTCCACACTGCAAAATACAATAAGACATTATGCAATGACAATAACTAAACTATTCTAGCTGTTTCAATATCAGTTAGTTATCCTTTGTTCTCCTTACAAATGTATGCTGCAGCGCTACGTCTGCAAGAAAGTTTAGATAAATGCGGGCCCCATAGATACCTTGCATAGAGAGTTATTCAAGAAAGAACAAGGTTTCCATAAGGCCCAAATTAGTTTTGACGTGGGGGAAAGGTGCTAAGACCTCGCAATCACCTCTGAGGTGTTAGCGCTGGTTACCACGTTAAAATACTAATAATAATAAACTAGTTTGATTTCGAAAGTGTTAAACATTTTTATAATAACTTTTGTTTATGTTCCCGACGTTTCGAGTGCTCTAGAGCAACCTCGGTCGCCCGGTGCCTGAGGTGTTAGACCTCCTGGACGTCCCGATATCATGGTTAACTCGGGCTGTCTCACTATGGTTATATTACACATACCTAATCTCGCCTGTTCATTAAAAGTCTTGAGACTATTCAAGGATAACTGTTAAGAAGTAAAACCGTCACTGAATTAATTTCATTGGAGTTTAAATAATAATTCTTTATAAAGCATAAGTAATTAAAGGAAGTTCTTTTTAGTTCAATTTCTTTTAAACTTCTCACTAGAGACACAGATTTTCCTGTAACTGTTTTTTATGTAAGTGGGGTAAAGATAGTAGCTGGCCAGAGAAGTCTTCATTTGAATCAGAGCAATGGTTTCACATCTGTGCAAACATTATCTATACAAGTTGCACTAGACTCAGTTATATATGTGGCTCTTTAAAATAAATTAACGAGAAAATGAATAAACGAACAACGAGGCTTTGTTAAAATCGAACACCATGTTTTATTATACACGTGTCATTGTATTACGGTTTGCATCAAAAGGAATAATTTAAATTCAGTAACAAAAATAAAACATTGCCTCTTCTCGTATTTGTCCTTTTAAAACCTCAGTCAACAATGGCGTATTGTTATAGACCGGACGCAATCAGGCGCCGGCGAGCGCCGCGCAACAGAGTAAATAAAAATTGTTTTCATTTCGCTGTCACGGGATCCAAGAAACAACAAACTGGAGATTCATCCGCTGCTCTTCATGAAAGAAAGCAATGGAAACGAACCCATAATGGTTCCAACACGTTCTTGTAACCATTATATAACACTTTTAATCACATATTGATTTCTTATATTTACGCGAACAGCACACACTGCGGAAACCACCGTTTGCGTATTTTGTCGCGTTTAAATTCGTTTATATATTCCCGACGTTTTGATTGCTTTACAGCACAGATGTAATAGTTAACTCGGGCCACCAGCAGCTTTTATTTATTATTATTAAAGCAATAGAAACGGTCGGGTAAATGGTGGTTTCATTACTTTTCATCACATTGAAAACTCTCTATATAAGGTATTCATCAATAACCATCGCAAGCAATAGTCACCTGGGCAGGAGATATTTCAGTGCCTAAAGTGTATGCAAACACACAGGCGCTCAATCCTTTCCTTCACATAAACTGATGTCTATGCTAATAACGAAATGAAATTTCGTATATATAAATAATTAATAACCACAGGTAAGTGTTTTCCAAAAGCTCTTCAAAAGCTCCGCTGTGATTCCGTCTACACTCGGCGCTTGGCCGTTTTTAATCTAATTCGGGACCAGTCTAATCTCTCGGACTGATTTCCGGGGACATGAGTTTAATAAAATATTATTTGTTGCTGTAGTTTATATTTAGATCGTATTATGATGGGAGAATACTTTTCTGTTATTGAGATAATTACTTTCTACTTACGACTATAAAGAGTCCAATACGTAGAGTGGAAGAGCCAGGCGGCGGTACCGCAAAGTACTCAGCAACCGGACCCCCCTCCTCGACCCCTCATCCAAATATGCTTTAGAGCCGGCAACTCACCCGCAGCTCCTCTGGTGGTCAGGTTTCCAGAGGTCAATCTGGTCACACTTATCAGGTGATAGTTACACTTACTATCTTTTACTATGTTTTATATCTTCAAGGCCAAATTGAACAGACATCTAGGCAAGCGTGTACCATGCTAGGCCTCATCTTCGCTTTCCATCGGGCAAGATTGAGGTCAAACGCAGGCCTATTTTTTCATAAAAAAAAGAAAATGTTGCAGGTACTCTTCTATCTTGCACCTCGGACTCCGTTGCTCGACCACAATCTAGATAGTTATTTCGCCATGTATTAAAGGCGACAAACACTTTCCCATGTTTTCAATGGTCGATATATTTTCCTGTTCTCGATAATAGGAAAAGAAAACTGCGTCGCGGAAGCTTGGAGTATATGTTGATAAAGAATCTTTCTAACTCAGCAGAAACGATGTTTTTGTTTTTTTTTTTTTGTGTGATTGCCAACTACCGCTGTCTTACCTTTTCCTTTAACCACTTGAAAATAAACAAAAATATCCAATTACACTGAGTGTCACATCGCGATGCACGAGTCACAGTGTGCGCATAAATAACCTCGGTGGAAAAAATCATAAAATGAATTCATAGTTCCGTGTCTGTGAATGTAAAACCCAGCCATGGGAAGACTACTGTATTAAATATTCACATTATTTCTAGGGTCCTTAGTTCTCTAAGCCGGAGAGCTGTTAACAGAGACCACTGAATTTTGCTTGAGAATTTCTTTCTAAATAGTTGTTTCCTGTTGATCTCATTGAGATGACCATCTGACAGTAAGCGGTTACTGCAGCCCTTGGACACCTGCAATCGATTCCAAACGTAGCATAGTTCCGTCGTCATCTCTGAGGCTTGAGATGAAATCACTCACACCCTGTCTTCACACTGGCTCTCTATACGCTTCTCAATGGAACACAACAGTGGATACGCTGCCGATTACCAGCGGAAATACGTAAGAGGTAATTCAATTAGCTAAATCAGTGTCAAATGACTATAATGTCGGTGTTCAGAAAGGGGTTGGGGAGGGGGGGGGGGGTATGGAATACGCAACAAACGAGCAAGCGTTTCATCTGATGGTATCTGATGGTATGACACACGTCGCCCACATTTTTTATTCGTAGCTTACATATATTACTTCTTTAATATAAAGTGTACAAACAACAACAAATATATGAAACCTGCCTCCATTAACTTATGTTTATTCTACGTCTGGTATTGTAAAAATTATTTTGTAATAACATATTTATTTCTGATTTTCGAAAAAAACATGGTAGCACGTAGCGTCTCCTGTCTCACCTCACGTACATCCGATCGCTCATCTTTGATATTAATGTACGACGTATTTGTTAAGAGATGTGCATACATTCTTCACCATCAGTCCCCGTCTAACAAGTGCAAGTGTTTTTGTTTATTCTTCATTGGATTGAGATAAAAACAAGGAGCTACCTATCCAACTGATCATAAGTACTCGTAGGTACTGCAGCCTGTTTACTAATCAGACGATTTCAATCGAAGAAGGTTAGAGACGCGTTGTCACCTCCTGGGGACTATGATGGAACGGCGCTTATCCCTTAATTACACCCTCTCTCTATACCTTTCGAAGACAGAAGTAATACCATTTGTTATCAGGAGGGTTATATAGGTGTTAACGGCATTCAGGCCATATTCCCAATATGTTATATTTTAAGCACGAACATCCGTCCGTCCAATATGCACGGAATATTTTTGGTCAATTTCATTTGATTCAATTTCGGTTCTTTTCCCTGTTTTGACTGCGAAACAATTTTACGTGTAAAGTCGGAATGTTAACAGATTTATGTGGGAGAGCTTAATTTAAAGCACCAGGTGTGCATACCAACGATGAGATAACAATTTGCGATAAAAAAAAATTCTTCTCGATTGTAACAGTTTTAAAAATCGGCAAAGGTACGAATGGTTGGGAGTAAACAATTAACAACTTTGTGGTTGGCAGCCAAAGGATCGTTCACGATCGCACTTATGCACGTTAGCCATAGGGGTAGGCAGAGATTAAGTATTTCCATTTTTTCTTGAAAAGGCATTTATTTAAACAGTATAACAAATAATAATTAATTTTAACCCGATAGTGTGAGCACATTCTGCGTAGATCGGACCAAAATTAATAATTAAAATCTGAAGGTAGTCCGAGTTTCCTATGACAACAGGACGTCAAACACCTCGGTACCCATGTAACCACGGCTGCTGTACAGCAATCGAAACGTCGGGAATATAAACGAAAATTTAACGCGATGAAATCCGTTAATAATAGTTTCTTTTCAAATAAGGTATTAATGTTAACAACCTTTTCTATCTTATTACAAAAAAAAAACGAAGCGTAATGTGTCTAGGTTTGTTAGGATATTAAAGTTGATATCACGATTAAAACCAGATCTTAAAGCAAGACAAACATTTTTTTTTTATAGGAAAGGCAGCGAACATGCCACTTTCTTCGTTGTAAGTGATTACCGAAGCTCACGTACATCAGAGCCGCAGCAGGTGCGCTGTCGACCTTTACGGATAGGCCAGCGGTTATTTCACTAACCGAACGGAACGTGGAAGCGCAAGACGCCTCTACTTCACGCCGGTGTTCTGCTGCGCGACCGCGGATCTAGCGCGGTGGAGCCGCTCCACTCGAGGAGCTGCAAAAGCCGTCGCTTGGCTCCACCACGTACCACGGTTCACATTCCACAGGATAATTAAGGGGATCATTCATTCAGTCTGTTGTCATTCGTTCCCTCCGTAAGTCCATAAAGCAAGGGAGCTTTTATTGTGTAACGTAGTTTAAACTTCTTTCTCATATAAACCTGGTTTAAGTATGTCTAAAACCCTCTACAATCAATAGCCCCAGGTTTCTAATAGGACGGATTGTGTTTGTCCTCTTTCGTTTCGAAAGACGCGACGTAATAGCGGGAGACATAGTAATTCGTGTCCAGTTCCCGCTCACATCAGAAAGAAATGTTAGCTTTTGTGGACTTGTTTATTTCTTTTTTCGCGTCGCGCTTAACAATTGGCGTTCTGTCGCGCTGGACGCATCCATCGCCCGCTGCAACCCGAACTGCAACGACGTCCATCATTTCATTGCACGTATCCATACGTTACATGCAACCTTATTTGTTGTACGTTCAACGGATGGATGATACTGAATAGAAATCTTATCAAATCATTAATTCATTTACATAAGAAATATTTAATTTCACTTGTTATACGACATTTCGTAATGAGGTCCGGTCAGTGTATGACGGACAAGCGAAAGAACATGGGAGAGATCAACTCTTTCCCAAGATAAGAAAAGAAAGAAAGAAACATGTTTTGCAATTTGAAACATGCAATACAATATATGATATACAACACAATACAATACACTACATTTGGTGCGAAATACAAAAACAGTAAATAAATAATATTAATATCAGTATTGAACTGCAGCCACAAAAAGGCGGCCGACTCAGCATATTGCTGTAGCCGACATGCTGCAGCGCTGATGTTCTGCCGGCAACCTGGACAGAAGTCCTGCGAGCAGCTGCCCGGCGGTAACATTTATTTGAATACATTAACAAATAAAAAAATAAAGTCACCTTCTTGCATAAACTTCTTACAACGACCAAGGTTTAAAAGTTAAAGATTTAGCAATGACTACTGATTATTTTGTTACATCATAGAAAGTAGTTGAAGATCAAACATCCGTGTATTAATTTAGATTTCTATGAGCACTGGCTTCATTAATTGCGAAGCTCGGGTTTTGCTCCGCAACTGTAGTACAATCCTGAAGTCTACGTCCCGTCCATGAACAAGGTTACACTTTCTTTATTTCAAAATTCAACACGAGTTTCAAAAAGTTTGAGGTACTACATTTCCTCAAAGAAGTACCGGTAAAAAAGTTTTATTTTTCTTCTATCAGTATGCGACACTATTACTACAGCTTGCTTCTATAAAAAAAAACCATGCGCAAAACCCAAGAGGAATAAACATGTCTGTTATTTCAAAGATACGTTCGCCGGCTTGCATTGGATGATTAGTCGCATGCAAATGGTGAACAGGGAAAAGGTCGGTTCTCAATTTCTTACAGAGTTTTGGAGTCTAAACACAAACAGCCACGCTACCCCAGTGCGGCTCGCTAGACCTCAGATTTACTCGACATATTTTTCATTATTTATACAACATAATCTTTCTCATTATACAGAATGGTCTAAGAGCGCTGTTTTGTTTGTGTACAAAATTTACTGTAGATTAATTTCACATAATTGGTAAATTATTATTTTAAACAGTATCTTCCAACAAACCTTGGCGGAACTAAGCTCACCTGTACACAAGTTACGAACATGGCTCTGGATTTGATGACTGAAGCTTACTTTACCTTACCAGCCTGTAAGTAACCCACTGCAGGACATAGGCTTGTGGAAGAGATATGGATGATATTCCATAATCGCCACGCTACTGCTCGTCTACGGTCTGAATAATGCTGGTCTATCGTAGTAATTTTCGAGGTAGTTGCCAAGAGCCTTAGTCCCTCTTACGACATCAAACTCTTCTAACAAACCACCTTAAAACCAAATCCCATCAAGCAAAAGTGCGATTTTTGCACGGACAAATCTATAACATTATCAGATCACAAATTTGGTAATCGAGCATAGCCTAGGACTATGTGCAGTAGAATCTATGTCTTCCAAATAGTGAAATATTTTTTAAACTTAACCCGACTGGCATACGAAGCCCTTCGCTAGAAAGGACACAAGACCGTAAATATGTTGATTTTATCAGAGAGAGAGTGTTAGCCAAATGAAAAACGTAACAGAAGGCACAAGAATCAGTGCTCGGACCAGTTCCTTACTTAGTAGGCTAAGTAATGAAAAGTCAACGATCTTAATAACTGAATTAAAAATGTACATTATACCAATTGGCCGATGAATCATGCCTCATTTGAGTAAATGTAATGACAAGTAGTTGTACAACCAATGATCTTGCGACTTTTGAACGACTTGATCGATTTAGAACATAATTACACAATACACTTGTACTGTCGAGATGATGTTTCATAGCAATGCTAGAACTCGATAGGTGGCGCTGAGGTCAAGTTAGTAACAAATTCTTTGCTAATGGACCAAAATGACTTACATTCACAGTATTTGTTGGTTTAGTGCCAAAAAGGCAATGCACAACATCTGGAACTGGTAATTAATAAATCATGATTGCGCCTACCGGCAAGGGTCAGCTAGTATTAGTATATAAACTTTATATCCTCTGAATGATTAATTATTTAACAGACATGCAGGCAGCGTTTCTTCACCACATTTTCCTTCGCCGCTGATCACGTGGATGATTAAAATTAGCATCTTTCAGGATACTTTCACCGAGACTCGAAATGATGTCCCACGCATGAAGCGAGCGCCCTGTCGACTAAACGACCGCTCATAATAATATGAAACACGAGAAAACTTATCGCTACGTGTCTAATAAATCATTGGCATCAAGTTTTGGTCACGCGCGCTAATTGAGCGAGCAATGTATCTTTAATTGCACACCACGGCGAATTGAACGCGTTTATAGTATTGGTGCGGGCCGAGCCGGTCGAGTCCCGCGTTGTGGCTGCGACATGGCGCGAACGACCATACTAGTTTCAAGTGCTTTCATTCCTTTTGTAATTATTTTATCGAGCGCTACGTCATGGGTAATAGATTGCAACAGCGATATGTATGGTGAGTTCGAAATAAAGCGTTCACTGGAAGAGTTCAGAGGTTCATCCGGTCGTGTATCCGAACGTGTGCTTTTTTAAGCTTTCACACTCAGCTATTTCCTGAGATATCGATATGAAAGCTTAATTAAATAATTGTACACGATTAACTATTGTTCATTTATTCCGAGAGTAAAAACGACTAGGCTAACCTCCATTCGAAATCTCAGCAATCAATCCCTTTGGTTGACAAGCGTTGGATTCAAATTGCTGAACTGAAGATATTCGTGAAACACACAAATTATTGGTGCAACACACCTATAACTTGTGTGTTTCACACTTGTGTACACTTTGGACTGTAAAGTAGCAGCCTGTGAGTGTCCACTGCTGGGCAAAGGTCTCCTTCTCAAATACGAGAATCAGAGAGGGCTTAGGAGCTGGGAAGAACCCGCCACGCTGCTCCAGTGCGGATTGGCGGGCTTCACATATCCTCGAAATAATATTTTTATCATTTCTCAGACACGCAGGTTTCCTCGCGATGTTTTCCTTCATCGCTGAGTACATGGTAAATACAGCACTTAAAATTGCTACTAACAATTTTAGTGATGCCGGCACCGGGGATCGAACCCAGGTCACTCGCGCTCTATGAAACTAAAGTGAGCGCCCTTACCACTAGGCTACCACGGCTCCGACTTTGGTCTGGTTCTATTGTAATTGTTTCCTAGATCACTGCCTCCATTTAATTGTTTCTAATACTTTAATTAAACTTGTATTCATCGACAGGCAGTAAAGATATGTCGGTGCCGATAAGGCTGAAGACAATTTACTTATCAACAAATGAATCGGATTTATTAATCCCAATCCCGAAGGTAAGCAACGGTTGCTAGGTATTTATTGTTACTTACAAAACTCTTCTCCGTTGAAACAGCCCCGGGACATCTGTAGTTTCGTCCTATACTACATACTGCGCTTCTTTATCTTCAACGTCGACCTATTTTTGTTCGCTGCTGAACATGGGCGTCTCAGAGAGTTTGCCCACTTTTACCACGCTGGGCAAGCGGGCGGGGCGGGAGAGCGCAGCGCCGGCAGTTGCCTGGGTGGTAGAGACTGTATGTTGAATTTAAATGTTTGTTTTCATAATATGCTTATTTTTTATGTGTGTTTATGTATGCCTACAGACAGACGTGTCCTTCAAACAAATCATAAAAAGTTTTTTTCAATGATTTAAGTATTAAATTAAAAGTTTTTTTTCCATTTTTCACTCAATACTTGTTATAAAATTGAAACAGAAGCTATATTATTTTTTTATGGAGCAGCGGAATCTCCAGATACAGTTTTTTACACTTGCTTTATTTCATTATTTATTTAATTCGACAGGTGTGTGAAGAAACCGCAGGCGTGCAGGCTGATGCGTGTAGCCGGTCCATGGTTGCCCCGTTGGTGAAGGTTTATTCCAACAAAGAAGTATACTTAGAGCGCCAGGGGAATCCAACAGATATTTCCGACACTTACGCCCTCATTACTGTCTTCTGCGCTTCTATTGATTACGTGGCATCTTCACCGACACATTGATATTCTCAACTCAATAAACGAATGATTAAAATAAGCGTATACTGTTCAAAATAGTTTCATTTAGCTTACCGATTGACTTATAGCTGTGTTATACCTGTCTACAAAGGCGAGGTTAGAATGCCATCTTATTATCACTATTAATACATCCTTCCACAAGTCCACTGCTGAACGTGGGACTCCACCAAATATTCCAACGAATCACCGTCCTGTGCCATTGGCCTTCACCGACTACTCGCAGCACTGAGCAGGTCACCACTCCCATCTTGCGTGGGTTCGTATGTCCCTGTAGAAACTTGTCCGCGTTCTACGTGGGCGGTCTTGACAACTTCTGCTTGCTTATCCTTGAGATCAACGTCTTCTTCTTCTTTAGTAAACCCTCAAGTAATCCAATAAAACATAGGTCCATCCAATGCAACAGACGGAAGATTTTCTATAATCGCCACTAGTGTTAGTAGTATTACCCAGATACAACGTACCTTAGTTAACAGCGTCTAAAATTAACAGCTTGTAAATGTCCACTGCTGGGCAAAGGCCTCCTTCTCAAATAATTGTTTGGAGCCGGAAAGGCCCCGCCACACTGCCCCAGAGCAGGTTGGAGGGTTTTAAATGTCCTCGAAATAATATTTTTATCATTTCTCAGACACGCAGGTTTCCTCGCGATGTTTTCCTTCATCGCTGAGTATGTGGTAAATACAGCACTTAAAATTGCTACTAACAATTTTAGTGATGCCGGCACCGGGGATCGTACCCAGGTCCCTCGCGCTCTATGAAACTAAAGCGACAGCGCTACCACGCCTTGACCACTTATGGTCACATTCCAGAATTCATTTTTACTGTTGAGACAATGGTTCATAGCTGGGACTTTACAGTTTGCGTTTAGTGGCAAAAAAACCCGGTAACAATATTTTTTTCTCATACTCATCGAATTGAATAAATTTGCCTAAACGTAGAATTTATACTATATTCATTGCGTGATAAAGCAGTAAATTCATAGACTGACCTTGGAAAGTTTTCAAGGGTCCTAAAATTTCTATAATAGTTATATGGATCCTTGGACTCCTTTTATACCTAGGACCTCCTTTTTTATGTACCACCCTGTTACCTATTTCTAATCAGTGCAACCACTGCCAAGTATAGTTACAGGCTGTGAGGAGTTGTCTTAGACCTCAGGGGTGGCTGCTTTTCTAACCTTTTTAGAAATTACTTGCACCTGGACCTATGACCACTCTTTATTAAGTAATCTGTTACCTTTTTTGTCACATAATGTTATAATAAAATCAACAAATTTATTTTTTACTTCTGGTGCCCTTAACTCAAAAGCAAATGTTCCACTATTTTTATCATTTGTACAAAAAAAAAATGATGAATGAATTTCCACAATAAATTTAAATTGTAATCAAATTCATAACCACCGGCAAGCGTTTAAATAAAATAAAATCAGACAGTACAGTTTTAAACTTAAATTAACCTTGTTTTGGTAGAAGAGCCATTTTGTTGTTAATCGATTTATTGTATAACTTTCGGATACTTTCGGCAGTTGTCAACTGCGCGTGATGTGTTATAGTGCCGTACGTACGCACTCACTCGTCACCGATGTAACGCACATGCGACAATATCAGGCAAAGCGTCGGATACATACTCGCAATAGTACGCGGTAGAGCTAAGCAGAGACTTTCACTGCTGCTCAAATGCTGGCCGGCTCCACCAGCGTGCTTGTGTTCCTGCGTTTCATTCTGTGAGTGAGGTGACCGAAGGCCCAATCACCCTCCCCTGTCCCCATCCTCATCCTCCCTCCGAACCAGACCCCGGAACACTAATAAAACTTATGAATGACACAAAATGCTTATAATTTGTACCGCATGTGTTTTTTTACTACTCACGTTTTAGAGTTTATATTCTTTTGAGCATGATCTATGGTTTTTTGGGAAAGCTCTTATGGTAGAGTTTTGTTGTATTCAGGACTATTACTCAATGACATCCGGCTGCAATTGACGAGGAATTGTGTTCACATCGATAAATATGTTAAGAAGATTGTCATAGCAATTACCTATTTTCAAAACCCTAACCCAAAACTTATAGCTCTACTACGGTTACGTGAAGCTTATTTAGATATTTATATATTAGATAGATATATAACAGTGAAATACTCTTGGTTTATATATACATGAAAAAAGTACGTAATTACGTTTCTCTGTAAAACGAGAGAAACAACATTTAAGACTTTATTTCGGGTCTTTTAATATTATTATTTATAATATAGAATATATTATTTTCAGGTAAATACATTTATCATTAATAATATCTCATATTTTTTTAAATATCCTTTCCGTCAGTCGTGACATCTAGTGTGCTTCGTCGATGACATGACAAAGATAAACTTAAAGAAAAAAGCTCGTACGTGAGTGAAGTGGTTTTCTTTACAGATATAAAAAGGATCTTAACTTGATACCACCAGATTTTTTTTTAGGGACAGGACTTGAATTTCCATGGTTTTTCCATAACCCTACGGAGAGAATGAAGGTGTCTGCGTCGTCGGCAACGGCCGGGCTGCGTCTGTGTGCGGCGCGGCTCGTGCACTCGACGTCTCCGGATGCCCGTGCGAACTTGAACAAACGTCACGTCCACAGAGCGATTTGATTTTTTTCTTTTTCCTTTTCATGCAGTCATTTGGATGGAGGGATGTTAACGTACGAGTGCTCGAAATACGCTGTTCTGTTTGTGAATGTTGACATTAAGTAAAAAAAAAAATCTGGAGAATTCAACAAAAGATGGCGGATTCGTTACAAGTAGAGACCGTCAGTTTTGGGTTTTCCTTTCGTTATTAATGAACGTGATGTGTTATAATAGTGATATTCGAAAGAGTGCCATAGAAGTTTAATATATCTGTTGAAAACTGAATGAAATACCCATTTAGACGTGGTAGAGCCATGCGTCTGCTTTTGCTGCTGCTCGAATGGGGCAGCTCGACCGGGTTGGTACCACGGCCTTATTTTTTTTTTAATAATTGTCTAAATAAATGACTACTATATCAGAATTGTTCAATAGAATGTTCTATTGCCACTATTGTACTTTTTACCAATGGGTACAATACAAAGTTGGTGGAAATAACTTTAAATAGCGATTTCTTTTTCTTTTGATAAAAGCGCACAACCTCTCCGCTTCAGGTTTATTTGTAAAAAAAAACAAAAGTAGTAAGTAAAAAGTACCCCGAATGATTGCATCCCAATTCTTCGAACATAAATCGTAAAAGTGACGTGTTTCCACTCCATCACTAGTACTCCGGTACGGGCTCTACGCTTACTAACCACCTCGCCCACCTCGTGCTGGGTACCGAAAACCGTGCCAAGAAATAAATACCAGCTTTTTCTTGGGGCAACCTCTATTCAGGATTGGACTAAAACAGGCTTATTAGTAGTAATTGTGCGGTGTAAGCGGACTTCAAAGTCCGAGATAGATAGATAAGAGGAAGCCTTTGCCCAGCTGTGGAATATTAACAGACCTTATATTAACAGACCTTTACTTTCTGATCTAATTATAATGACCATGTAAGAACATTAATAACGAGCGATCGCTTGTGACGCAACATTTACAAACAAATACATGCTCGTATAAAATCTCCGTTCTTCAATTCCGAAAAGATTCATCTCGTCCTTGAAGTCACGGCACGAGTCTTATCTCTTGATTTACGGGCGCATCGAGCCGCGGACATGCAATTTGTCTGCGTTTCGTCTACTTCGCCTGGAATAGGAATGGTAGAGGTGAGGGAAAATAATAGGAAAATAAAAACCAATGTTACTCGCTTGCGCATTCTAGAAATATTATGATTTACTCAAAGTATCTGTTTTGGATAATGCGTTTGAAATTAAGTGCTATTTTCTGGATATGTTTTTTTTTTTTATGAAAAATAGGCTTGCGTTTGACCTCAATCTTGCCCGATGGAAAGCGAAGATGAGGCCTAAGATGGTACACGCTTGCCTAGATGTCTGTTCACTTTGGCCTTGAAGATATCCAGGTTATAGGTTTCCGGAAAAGCTGTCCTCGGCAGGGAGTTCCACTCCTTAGCCGTCCGCATAAATAAAGAAGAGGCAAACCGCTTCGTGCGTAATGGAGGAATGTCTACAACATATGTGTATATTTTTAGGATTAATAGAAGTTACTTTGCTTTTGGACATTTTGTGCGCTGAGATGATTCTTCCTGAACAGATTTACAACGATCTCATAAACGTTATTAGTTAATAGCAACGAGTTCGTAATATCTCCGGAGGGTATGTTACAGTGACCATATCATTTGTCGCATGTGGGGAAATGTAAAAAAAAAAAATTAAAATTTCAACCTCGTCCAAGGTTGTGCCAATGCTTTGAGCATTCGTACTCATTATGTACGAATGCCTTAAGCATCCGAAACGTCGGGTATAATAAAAAAAAGGAATAATTTAACGCGATAAAATCCGTAAATAATAGTTTCATTTTAAATGTCAACCAACAAGCATGCATGCGAAGATTGATGAAAGTAGAAGAAGCGAAAGACGTATCTCAGGACCGTAGCAAGTGGAAGAAGATTGTCTCTGCCTACCCCGTTGGGAAAAAGGCGTGAATATATACATATACATTCTAAATTGTGACATTAATTGCTGCTCAGTATATCAAGCGAAATATGTCCTTTGGACAACTTCTTGAAAACGCTTACATATGACTTCACTGAACATCTACTTCAATCTCTTATATGATCCTAAGAGGCAACACTCAAACTTAAACAAAGTACTATTTATTTAGTTATTTATTATATGTATAGTCTGATTAATTCTATCTGTTTTATGTATTGAACAGATTCCATAAATATATTTTTAATTTAAAGTTCCTTACTGCTATTGTGATTCCTCGTAATATCGTTACAACCACGGCGAGGCTAAAACTTAACGTTAATCGCATAGCTACCCACGATACAGATTATTATCTAGTGTGGGTATCATAGTAGATCAGACATGACTCCTATCACCAGCAAATCAATGTAGTCGTGAATTTAAGGCCCTGAACACATACATCCCTTAGATAGAAATATATTATTTATTTATTTATTTTTACACGTTTATTATTTTTATGTATTTTAAAATTATTTTTTATATCACAGCTAAATTAGCCTAAACATGTTTTAATCTGTGTTATCAAGCAGCGATGTAATCTAAACGACCTCACGTACATCGATGAAGACCCGCCGCCCTGACTGAAACAAATAAACATCCGAGCTCCTATCGCTTAGATTTACGAGTACAGTTCGATGTTATTAAAATAGATTGTATATTAAATAGATTTACGACACAATTTGCAGTGGCCGGGGCTGCACTCCGCCCTGTCATTAATAACCAGTATACAAATTTCTAATAGATTGTTTACTCTGAAACAGGTTCAGCTCGTGCTCCGTTTCCATCGACGTTTCATTTGAAGTGTTTTAAAGTGAAATTAAACATTAAAAAAAGGGGGATATCTACGCAGTTTCTTTCGCCTGTTTCTTCTCCGTCAGAGGAACCTCATCACGAAACGGTGGTAGATTATGAACAGTGACGTTCGACAAGTGAAATGTATGTTTCATCACAATAAATGTTTTCATTTGATTTGACCATGACTGCCGAGTGATTAGGGGACTTGACTCCGAATCAGGGTAGTGGAGTTCGAGTCCCTTCGAGGGCTCGTACCAATGAGTTAAATTATGTATGATTCCTAGCGTTGGCCGACATTGAACGCAATAATGTCTTACCTCTGACTACCCCAGTATTGAGTATATGCTCAAGTACAAGTAAGTTTTTTCTTTATTGCGTCTCATGGATACTTTAACGTGTCTCACCTGCTGCATAAGATAATGTACTTACTAATCCTGATACTATTCAGGATGTGGTCTAAGTCGCCTAAGGAATTCGCTTGAAAATCTCGTGGCCTCCTTCCTTATCATCATCACAGCCTTTTTCGATACATGGAGAAATGCTTGACGCAACCCGCATCGCATCGTGTTCCACCTTTCCCGCATATCGGCATGGCCACAGAACACTTTTGGACACATCCGGGGCCCCCTTTCGGGAGAGAACACATCTTCTCCCTCTCCCTCCTAGCTACACGCGCTGGAATAAGTGTCTGGCAACTCGGCCTCTATCATCTTCACAGTCTGGCAGAAGACCTCCAGCGTATAGAGGAATGAGCATCTTAGCTTTCGAAAATCTTCCATACTCAGGCCGATGACATAAAGTCAAAGACAAAACAAAAGTTTTGTCTTTGACTTTATGCCTCTGAAGAGAGACCGATACCCCAAACGTCCGTCCGTCGGAAGATTCTGCTGCCCATCTCCTGACATTTACAGTTTACTCTGTCGGGTTGTATGACCCCCACAGTACGAGATGGGATGGCAAATTATTTTATGCCACCACCACGCGGCAGTTATGTGGCATATATGCCATAAGAATATTTGCCTTTAGTCATCCTTCACGACATTCGTGGTTAGAAAGGGTCGGCGTTATTCTTAACATTCTGATAGACATACGGAACTATGCACATATGTAGTCTAATGACGTAAATCGTATTTATTCATCGATTTTCATTAATTTTGTTTAATTTAGAAAAGGCATACTTCACGCTCAAATGCATTATCGTGCGAACGGTTATTAAGAAGGATATGCAATCGAAGTTAACTTAAGCATATTACGACTTATTGGCAACGGTTTCGCCATTGAAAAATCAATTCACAATAAAAAGCATGACGTTTTGGAATTGTCGTCATTTAGTATTGCGAATTCCAAGCAACAGCATGATGCTCAGATTTAGCGTTTGTATTCTCATTACACTTGTGGTGATTATTTCAACCGCTAATTCCTACAGGATCAAATGCAGCGATAATTTATTGGGTAAGCCTTAGCAACTACCATCATTCGATCCTTATGTTTGTTCTTCAACCTATATAAGTCCACTGCTGGACATAGGCCTTTCCATTTAAGTACCAACGAAATCGGTACAACACGGAAACAAGCCGGTGGGTTTAGTATACCGGTACCCTCTACTTCCCATTCCTCAAGTTCACTGCTAACCAAAAGCTTCTCCAAGGAAGTGGTAACGATTGCTTTCGTATATATCTTGCAGAGCTAACCCAGACTGCGTGGCTGTGCTGGTGAGCACAGTCCCGATACCTGCGCAGTTTCTGCCCCCTCTTCACTAGTCACTAGCATTTGGACACGGCATGTTTTGATGGATTTTCTACCATCGTTCAGTTTAACACCACGAAAAGTTAAAGTTTACTTTTCCAGAGACACTTTAAATATTTTGAAAAAAAAATTGAATGTTCCCCTGATGACTGGTGAAAAAGCAGAAGAACCTCGCCTGCTTGCAACTCACCTTGCTTGGCGGCGGTACGAGCCTTGTCTGCTAACCTCTTTATCTTATTCAGTTTGTTAATACTCCACTGCTGAACATAGGCCTCCCCTAGTGGGAGGATTTGCCATTATTTTTATTGGTAAGGGGCAAACGAGAATCTGCAGTAGCAGAGGAGCTGCAGGTGCATTGGGAGATGGTTTCGCTTGGCTCAGCTCGAGCGGAGAAGTACTGCACTCACTTACAAAATACTAGCGTAGAGTATAAGCGTGAACCTGTATGATGAAATAGGTTTTTTTTTTTAACAGGAAGCACTTTACGGTCGCTGTCACGAAAATTGAAAAGGGTATATTTTCCACCTTACCAGTCTGAGTTAATACTCCCGATTCCAAAAGTAAGTGATTTTTATAAATATTATTCTGATAGACCTCTAATCCACGCAAAGGAATACCGATTTCTGTCAAGGATTGCATTTTCTATCCCAATTCCAACAGAAACAACCGACTTGCGATCTCGTAATAAGTAAAATTAAATGTAAAGCCAGGAACTTGATGTGATTGACATAGATAGTTGCAACACCAGACCCGACGCGAAAAAAAAGTAAAGTAAAGTAGCAGCTCTTTCTCAAATACCTGAGAGGGGGTAGGAGCCGGGCAGGGCCCGCCACGCTGCTGCATTGCGGGTTGGCGGGCTTCACATATCCTCGAAATATTTTTTTTTATTATTTCTCAGACGTGCCGGTTTCCTCACGATGTTTTCCTTCACCTCCGATCACGTGGTAAATACAGCAATTAAAATTGCTATTAACAATTTTAGTGGTGCCAGCACCGGGAATCCAACCCAGGTCACTGACGCTCTATGATACTAAAGTGAGCGCTCCGACCAACTAGGCTACCACAGCTTTTTTAGGCTGCTGTACGATTGAAATGTTCGCAGGTGTCCGTGGGCTGGACCCACTTATCATCAGCTGGACTCTCAGCATGTTCTTTACCCCAATTCGATTAAAAAATCTTATTCATTCATTCAATCGTCTATTACTAAGCTTCGGTTAACGTAGGATCGTATAATAATTAGTACCTAATAAAGTTTCAAGTTCCGTTCGCATCGCGTTATGAATGGTATTCGGTTGTCGCAGGTGTGCAATATTCAAGTGAAGGGCGTGGAAGCCCACGGATGCTCCGAAGGCGTGGCGCCCCGTGTCGATGTGAGGTCCTTGAGCGAAGTGTCGGTGCGCCGGCTCGGCTCCTTGACCGACGAGACCTACGTCGACATCACCGTGTACTGCAGCACGCTCCACGGATAGACGACGGATTTCACGGAGCGATAATGCATATAACTAAGATTGGTTTTCGATGTGATGTTTAAATTTTTCGTGAAATTATTAAATCCTCTTCAGAAACATCGACATTCTGAAACAACAATTATGTAATTCTAAAGGTCCTAGAATATTAGAGAATATTTCATAACAATATTAATTTAAATGGTTTTATTATTATTTCCCAATAATATTAGTAAGGATAGCAACACACCCAGTGAAAATAAAGGAGAGAAACGAAAGATTTTGATAGATGGTTAAGTTAACGGTTCTCTGAAAAGACACAGGAAAGTAAGGATGCAAAACTGGTTGTAAATACCTTTACATTGAGCTTTCTTTATTCTTTAACCTAAAAATTTGTTAAACTTGAGATTTTTATCACAAATATTATATTTTATTCTATAAAAAGTGATTCTATTAATCTTTTTCTATTAAGATTTTCTTTCCCCCATTATACTTGTCATACGCACACAGACACATTTATAAGTGGCGTATACACGTAAGACCATTTCCGGTGAACATTTATTTACTTAAACCTTATTTACAATAAAACAAACCTGAAGGCGGACTTAAGCCCAAGACTCTACCGGTCTTCACACATACCCGAAATAATATTTTTTATTTTTTCTCTGACATGCAGGCTTCAATATTAAAATGTTAATATTAATTTCAATAAATGCTTACTTTTCTTACCAATAGTTGGAACTCAGCTTACGTTTCTACGACCTACCGTGCATAAGCGTTCGTAAGCATAGGTGTGCGCAGGAATCATGTGTCTGCACTAGCTTAGTCGTCTCGTGCGAAACAGTTGAACACAGTCTATGGACACAATCACAAATTGAAAATATTTAAAAATATGTTAACGTTTACCTTAATTTTACTCTTCACATTAACTATTTAAGTCACGACTCCACTTCTGAACTTAGACCTCCCCCAAATATTCGCTATATTGTTGTATTATACGGAGCACGGTCTTGAACTATTTCTATGCGTGGGGAAATACCCCACCCGCTGGACCGATTATAACGCCACGTTGTTCCGCGTTTCTCACATGGCCACGACGACGCTTTTGAAGTCGACCCCGCCAGCGCCGGCCGCCCTAAGCAGCCCCATCTTGACAGAACCACCTGCATCAGCTACCTGCAACACTTTTTTTTTTTTGCGAAAGCGTGCAAATGAGCTAGCGGCTCACCCGATGACTAGTGGAGATGCAGATGCGTTGCCGGTACTTGAAGATATTTGGGGAGGGGGAGTAGTATATAGAAGCCTACGATGTGCCTCCACCTCACACTGCTATTCTGCGAGGTCGGTCCCGGTCGAGCCGTGCAAATGCAGTAGCAAAATGTTACCACAGGGGTGACAATGCCTTCTTCGATTAAGGATGTCTGCAGGTGCCCATGAGCTGCACTGGCCACTTATCGCCAGGTGGAGTGTTAGCTAGTATTTCACTCCAACCCAATAAAAAAGAAAGCATTGTCGCAGTAACCGTTTGTGTCTGTATTCGCTAATAACTTCTGAACTTCCAAGTGAAATTCAAAGTGGTTTTCACCATCATTTATAACATCATTTATTTATATTATATTTGTTATAGATTAATCCGTACGAAGTGTGGCATGGTTCTCTTGTAAACTGTAAATAACATGAATGAAAACATAAAACCCTGAAACCCCAATCATGAAGCATCGCGAGTGCTGCGCGGTGCGGTGGGAGTCCCTGCTGTGATATTCAAATTGGAAAACATTTACGTTGTTATTATAAAATTTTATTGAGCACTATTTATTATGAAGCTATGCATATCTGATGACAGGTTATTTATTATTTTAAGTAATAAAAAGAATTAGCGGCGAATATTGTAAACATTTAAAACTATGTGAGACATGTAATGAAAAGTATTCTTTATATTTGGAAGAGTAACGAGTCTTTATACTGTCCACCTTTAACTCTCAATACAAGCTCACCTAAATATTATATTACACTATGAAAACATTTATCTGTTAACCAGTCCTTAATACGTTTCAGTGTGACTCTGTTCTTACAAAAACGTTCGCTATATTACTTCACAAATAAACTAATGTGCAAAATTCTAATGTAGTATTTACGTTCTCTGAATTACCCACATAAGTCAAGAGAGGATAAACTTAACCGTAATAGTTCATAGCAATAAGCGACTGCGATTGTTCCTTCATTACTCTCATAACGTTAACATGACGAGCGCCCGCCGCCCGCCGCCCTCCGGCTTTCTGCTGACACTGTCAACGTTCCTGCACCGCTATAGTATCGCAAAGACGTTTCATAAGTCACACAATACACGTCAACTTGTCCCTTTCAGCTATAGTGTGAAGATAACGTTCAGAGACGTTTCGATTTAAAGCTCAGGTTGGTTTGACTACATAATTATATGTCGTGTACGATTAATGAGGAATATTCAAATGTAACATGATGAAGAATTAAGTAAAGCTTTATATTGCTAGTCATGACTAACGAAACCGGGACGTGGTCTTCCACTGCAGGCCGTTTGACTAAGCTCAAAGTTGCTCAACGGACTATGGAAAGAGCAAATGCTCGGCGTCTCTCTGCGCAATAGAGTCGGCAATGATAATGCTCGCAGCAAAACTAGGATAACCGACATAGACATTAGGATCAGCAAGCTCAACTGGCAACGGACCGGCCACATAGCTCGCAGAACTGACAACCGTTGGGGAAGAAAGGTTCTTGAGTGGCAGCCGCGTTCAGGCAAAGAGGCAACCCCTGCAAGATGGAGTGAAATCCTGTACAGTGTTGCGGGAAGTAGATGGATGCAACTGCCTTGTGGCCATCTTTGGAAGAGGCCTATGTTCAGCAATGAACTTGTGACAGGCAGAACTGATGATGATTATGATGATGAAGTATAAATGTCTTAGTTAATTAACCTGTGATTTCGAGTTTATTATTTAATAATTACCCTGTGCACGTGTAAAGGGAAAGACGGACAGGAGGATCTGTGTTGACATGAGCGAACCGCCATTCCGTCACTGGATTAGTGTGACGGACTTTCCGGCCCAAAGCCCTCTCAAAGAGTGAGACCAGATTCTTGTCTAGCAACCGAAAGCCTCTTCTGTGGGCTACAAGCTTTAGTGGCTAGCTCAGGGGGGAATCCCTTTCTCCCATATAGCAGGTACCATAATCATTTGTTTCTCCAAACGGTAACTTCACCAGCTCACTGAATGTTCATCCTTCTCATCAGAGACTAGTGATGGTGTGCGAGGGTACCGGCCCTGCGCTCACCAACCCACCCGCCCAGCGTGGTGAGTATGGGCAAATCTTCGGTGTGCGCTTTCATGGATAGCCTATGTCCAGCAGTAGGCTGATAAAGTAAGTATAGTTAGAGGTAAAGAATGTACCATTACTTTCTAAAGTCCCAAATGGTAAGTGCAAGGAATAAATGCCGTAAGCCAAAGCCGATGAAATTATAGAATATAATTAAACATGCACGTAATTGTTTGGTCACATTTCATCATTAAGAAAATAATCGGTTCATGTGACATAATCTATTTGACGGTATAAAACCAACGCGTGACTAAAAATCTTCTAGTTGCAATACTTCAGCCGAACACTATGATCGCGAACATTCACGGCTCGCTCGCTCTTTGTTTGCTTGCTACATTCGCCACACAAGTTCGCGCGGAACTTTGTTCTATTAGCGAGAATGGTTAGACATATTAGCACCTTGCTTTGCACGATTGTTTAACATATATTTTTGTTTGCCTCGTTGTGCAAGGTATTCATTAAGTTTTCTGTCGGCAGGCATAACCGACGGTGGACTGAAACAAAACCAAACAATGTTACTGGTACCAGAACATCATGAGTTCCATTATTACAAGCAAGTAAGTACAGGGATAAGTTCATATGTTTAAGCCCGTTTTAAATAAACCTCCGGGCGTAGTACTGTGGTTTAATCTGTTAGTCTATTTTTTAGTTTCTCACGACCATTATCAAAATATGGCTAGGGCCTAACGCACTGTGGGTGTGGGTTTAAAAGGCCAAAATAGAGGATGTAGGAAAATATCTACGAAGTTTCTTTCGCCTGTTTCTTCTCCGTCAGAGGAGTTTCATTACGAAACAATTATGACATTTGACAAGTGAATTTGACCTTTTTTATTTATGTTGACGAATAAATTATTTCATTGATTGATATAAAAACTCCGTGCATTCATTCGATATCATCATAACTATCGGTAACCATGTCTTTTTATCGGAGATCGATGTCACATGGAATTATTGTAATTTTTTTTTTGAACCATTGTGCATAACGCTTCCGTCTCAAATATCTGAGTGGGTTTTGGGGCCGGGGAGGACCCGCCACGCTGCTCCGGTGCGGGTTGGCGGGCTTCACGTATCCTCGAAATAATATTTTTTTATTGTGTCTCAAACATGCAGGTGGTAAATGCAGCACTTAAAATTGCTATTAACAATTGCTATCGGAGATCGAACACCGACACTAGAGCGAGCGCCCCGACCTGCAGCCGCGGCACACCTGTCAAGATAATGTTCCGTTGCCGTTTACGTTGCAGCTGTGCACGCCGCCGCTGTTACAAGTAGGTCTCAAGGCGAAGGTCTGCGACTACAACTCCAGGCCTTCGGTGGATGTTTACGACGCAACGAGCGTGCACGTGAGCCGGCGGAACGTACACGGCTACGGGTATCTGGAACTGACAGCATACTGTGTACACTGACGGACTGTACGAGTGTCCGTTCGTCATCGAAAACTGAAAAATTGATTTCTCGACTTACTTACAACTTAAGCAATAAACTTTTTCGTAACGTGTCTGTCTGTCTGTGTGCGTGTGTTTCAATTTGCTACATTTTCTACTTCATCAGTCCAAGTCCACTACTTCATCAGTCCGAGTCCACTACTTCCTCAGTCCGAGTCCACCGCGGGTCAAAAGCTCTTCCGAAAAGGCGGCGAAAGCTGGCGTGCATCAAATTAAAGATTGACTTATTGTTACCCCGCTGCACCGATGGTTTGGTGTGCGCAGTGCTAACTCTGTTCTATGCGCAGTGGAGCCAAGCGACGGTTCCTGTTGCTGCTCGAATGCTTCCTTCGCGGTACTATCACGACATCACAGAAAACCGGCGTGAAGTAGAGGCATTTTGTGCTTCTACCTTTCGTTCAGTGAGTTAGGTCCGGAGGCCCTTTTCCCCTCAATCCCCTCCCTATAGTCCCTCGACTGTAAACACTTACCATCAGGTGCGCCGCTTGCTCGTTTGCCCATTTTAACTAAAAAAAAAAACCTTTTAAAACAGCAATGGGTCGTACCGTGTGGTATTAATATATGCGACTAAGGGAAAAACCTCGCAATGGATGCCAACATCACACCGCAGATTGTGGGCTACCCATCTAGAAACATGCCAGACCAAAATTAGACAGTCCAACGACGGGCTGCAGCTTCTGAGGTGCGAGCTGTCTGCTACTGGTGTTGCCAACCCGCTTGTGGAGCGAGGCGACTACGGAAAATCCGAACACCGCGGGCCAGTCATGCCAATCAAGTTGGGCCAGTTCTTCCTGGTTCACCGTGGGAGACTAAACCTCGCTGCCACGGCAAGCCGAGAACATTTTCTGGGAAGGGGAGGGGAATAATAGCGCACTAAGAAATAACAAATAACGGTGATCTTCAAATCTGTCTCATCTGATTTCCGGATTAAGCGATTTATTGTTTTACTGACCATTAAATCTGTAATGTGTTAACTCTCATAGATAACATGAAACATTACAGAGTATTATTTAAGCTGCGCCATATTAGGCGCGACACAGTTTCAACAGCTTCTCGTTAACCCATGACATGTAATTGAATACGTAAATCATCGGATCGTTCGAGTAAATATCACTCGCCGCTTCACTGCGTGTGCGCACGTTCCATTACAATCCAGCCATTCGTTAAAGGGCAACAATAGATATGAATGACTATATATTAGTACTCGAACTACGAAATTGTGGTACCTTTAGTTTTAAAAAAAAATAATAGATAACTTCTTCCTTGCCTTTTCAAGCTCTTTCCTCGTAGCGTTCAGGTCATGGTTGAATTTTGACCTCAAGCGATAACAGTAAGTTATTGCTTCGTTGCCTATCGGATTGATAGAAAAAGCCACATGGTTTTCTGAGAAAATCTATATGCAAAATTAAATTTTATTCTACTTGCGGAGCACCCAGCACCTTCATCGCACCACCGTGTACGAGATAGCTTCTACAGCTATCAGACCTCAGGCCAGAATCAAGCAGAGACAGTAGATCAGTAGTCCATAAGCTAATATCCTGCGTGGTTGCTGTCTTAGAGAATCTGTTGTGAAGTTAACATTCGTGCGACGAGAAAAGCCGCCGCATGCCCCCACCACTTATTACACCTACTGACACCTCACTACAGAACCCTCCGCCTGGTACGTTTCTTTTTAATGTCAAAATAAAATTATATTGGATAAATCACTATTATCTATAGGTATCTACCAACTGTCTACTACTATTCTCCAATGTGAATCAGATCTCCGCCAAATTAACATGGAGTTTTTAGTGTTTTTTTTTATGAAACGAGCAAGCGGCTTCCTGATGGCAATTGATATCCGTCGCTTACGTACTTTTGCAACACCAGAGAAGCTGCAGATGCTCAGCCGGCCTTTAGGGATATTTGGGAGATGGGAGGGAGGATGCGGAGGGGATGGAAGCAGCTTGGCTCTACCGCTTTAAAAATGGATGTCACGTTTGGATGCGCCCGAGTAATATGCATTGAACATTAATAAAAACCATAACCGTATATCTTTCCCAAGTCACTTAAAGTGCACGTCAATATGCCGAGTATTTTGTAAATAACATAATCTTAAATCATTCGGTGCACCGAACAATTACAGCAGCCGCCGGTTGCAAATATTTTGATGTGCACAAAACGAAGACTAAAGCGACACACAATGCCCGAATGGAACAACGGAGCCCGACAGCTGGGAGTGATTAATGGCTTGTCATCCCGGCAGGCACTATGGACAACCCTTTAGTGAGCTTGAATAAGCATTTATAATTTTTTTGCGGCCGTTTTTGTACAGAACGGAAAACGTTGCTTCGTTACCGGATGCAAAGATGCATACGACTAAGACCGGTATTAATAGTAAGCAACATTAATGATAACTAAGGTTTACTCCAGTTCACGACACACACCAACACACTCACACACACACACAGCGTCAGGACTATACGAAGTTGTTTTTCAGTGAGGTGAATAAGAACCAGAAGAAGTAAATTTTTAAGCGTGGTAGAGCCAAGCGGCGGCTTTAGCTGCTGCTCGAATGGGCCGGCTCGACCGGATTGATACCACGGCCTCGCAGAATACCGGCGTGAAGTAGAGGCATCTTGTGCTTCTGCGTTTCGTTTGATGAATGAGGTAATCGGAGGCCCACATCCCCTCCCTATTCCTCTCCTCTTCCCTTCCATCTCCTAAATATCCTTAAAGACCGGCAACGCACTTGCAGCATCTATGGTGTTGCAGATGTACGTGGGCGACGGTAAGCACTTACCATCAGGTGAACCGCTTGCTCGTTTGCAGTCTTTTCTATAAAAAAAAAACCGGTTAACAAGTTGTGTGACTTGCCTTATACGCGACAATAATACGAACATTCATTATACTAAAAGCAAACACGAATGCGCTCTTGAATTCCGGGAATTCGGACAGTAACGAGACTTTGAACTGGTCAGTAATCAATGTCGCGGTACAGTGCATGCGGATGTCTCAGGACCGTGGCTTGTGGCAATCTTTGATGGATCAAACCTGGGCTAGATTCAACAGGAGACACGTGACTGCGCTGTAATGATGATGCGAATAATAACTAGAATTGTAATTACCAATTACTGTGTTTATCGTGTAATATGCCTAGCGTGTTGATTTCATGCGTTTCAATCGTTTGTGTACTGTGTACATGAGTAGTTTTTTAGTAATATCAGTTTTCATGACTTTCTAGATTTTCTTAGTAATTTTTGCGCCTACAATAAAACTTCACCACACCATACGTTCTTCGAGTGGCCTGCAGTTGTTCAGTACGCCTTTCGTCTCCTTCTGTATCAAGGAATGGCAATAATGATTTAATAAGTAAATAAATAATTTAGGTAACAATAGGTTTTAGTAAAGATATGCAAACACTTCTCTTTGATGGACTTTCTGTCATCGGCCGGGCGAGAAAACCACGTTATTTAGCAAAAAGTATGATCTAGCAGGTGTGGTGTATAAGTGTATCCTATGTTTTACTCCAACAAGCAATGATCTCACAGATCCCGATGCATAGCCGAAGTGTCAAAATCAACCCTAAATTATTGAAGATGTGTTCTTCACTTTCGTATCGATTTTTATGAAAATAAAAATTACCTCCCGATGGAATTGCAGGCTCGGCCAACACCACCCCGCACTTCGACTTTGTGGAATCAGCTGTCGCCAGCCGGCTGGTTATGACTTAAAGACCTTCAATTAAAGAGCCTATTACTTCCTTCAAGGCCGGTAGCGCAGCGCGTCTGCAGCTGCCCCGGTGTTGCGGATGTTGGTGGGCGTCGGTTATCACTTACCGTCAGGTGAGCCACATCGCATGGTCGCCTCCTTTTTCTATAAAAAAAATGTGATCACATAGGTTACCTACTAATAAATCGACACTTTGCTGATCCTGTAAGGATCCTGTAGGCGCTAAACGTGACTTTTACCGAATATCTATGAAGGGTTAATGCGCTAGAGCTGCTTGATATCGTGAAAGAATGTTCAGTTTATTGTCCGTCAGTATAATTATTAAAATTGATCCTGAAATCTTCAGCAGCCTCTCAGATAAGGAGAGTTTGACGTAACCGCCTCGCCCGGGCTGTCGATCGCACTACAAGAGCACTAAGTCAAAGCTCATTGTGGATCAACACTTCAACACAAAGGACGCATGCACTATAACGCCTTTGGTTATTTAAGAGCAATAAAACTTATTAGAATAATATTGCTAAAATATTTAATTTTAAATCAATGTAATTAATTGACGAATAGGATTGCTTTAGAGATGATTCAAGTTTATAATCGGAAGCTAGAGTGAACACAGAACCCATGCATTTTTAAATTGTAATATTTTTATTTAAAATTTAAGTTGTAATATTTTTTTAAGTACGTGTGGTTGTGTTCTTTTGAGAGCTCCGTTACTGTACGACAAGACCTGCAGTACATTGATTGATACATCTATTTAAAGTCCTTGGTTTCCAACGACGGTAACTGTGACCGAAATATTATCTGCAGAATACAGATATCAAAGCCAGCCGCCGGTTTGGTGAAACATGGCGAAATCGTTTAATACGCCACCGATTTAAGAAACGTGTTGAATGCCGGCGCTTGTCAATATTATAGCTCCGAAATTTGGCTCACACAGACCACCACGCGGTTCAGAACGGACGCATTCGAGATATGTTCTGGCGACGTTTGTTGCGAATACCATAGACGACCAGACCGGTCGAGTTCTGCAGGAACCCGCTTGTCGGCGATCTGCTCGCATGAATTCGTTCTTTCTTCCATCACGGCGGGGTGCTGGTAACTTGTAATAACGGCAGACCTGAAACCCTCTCCCCCTCCCCATCCCCCTTCTCATCTTCCCTCCCATCTCCCATATACCCATAAAGGCTGGTAACGCAACTGCAGCAGGTACCCTTTGGTGTTGCCGACGTACGTGGGCGACGGTATTTACTTACCATCAGGTGAACCGAATTCTCGTTAGCCCCGTTAGCCATGAAAAAACAAAGAGCACAAAGTGCCTGTACTTCACGCCGGCATTCTGCGAGGTCGCGGTACCACCCCTATTCGAGCAGCAGCAGAATTACATTTGAGATGGTTATCGCGCCATTCGTTGAATACCTTGATATTGTCGTGATATTTCTACAGATTCCCAGACGCCGCCGACAATTTATTGAGAATTCTTTCATTCGTATTTTACAATTGAATATTTCAGTCAAAATGGAATCAAATTAAAATTAAAACGTTCACTGCTAAGAGCACAAACAGGTCGAGCGGTGTTGCAGGCGGTGTTGCAGGCGCAACTGACACAAAGAATGTAGTAACGATGCCTTGAAGGTTAACAGGAGAGTAATTAATTGTCTCTGGTCTAGACACGACGTTGCTACGCTATAAGTAACATGTACTTATTGAATCATTTTAAAGCAAACATTTTCAATGTCGTTTCAAATGAAACAGTTGTCTGTTATCTGTGACTATCGCTACGGGCCGCACAGTTAGAACATTTAGTAGACGTGTGAAGTTGTACTTGATAACATCACAAAAGAACACTTTATATATATATTTTTTTTCCTTACCTTAATCTCGTACAATTTCATCTCATCGTGATATTAAATATTTAACTTATTTTATTAATATTTGTTCTTTGTTTTTTTTATTTAAATTTTTTTTTTTTGGTGAAACGCACCCTGAAGTTTTTCTTGTTTTTGTTTTGGCTCTATATTTGTTTAGTTTCTCTTTTTCGAGATGGGTATTCTGCTCAACTGTTACAATAATTAAACAACTGTGCATCTTTTGTTTTTTACTAATAATGCTTTTTTATGCTTCTTGTCCGGTTGTTCGTGAAGTCAACGAAGGAGCCGACTGAAAAACAGTGCTGGGGTATCATTGACATCGCACAACAAATTAATCTTTTTCATGTTTTTTTTTTATTTATTTCTTTTTATTTTATTTTGTGTTTTGTTGTGTGATTGGCAAATAAATGTGTTTCTTTCTTTCTTCTTTCTTCCGCTGCTCCCGCAGCCAGCTAGTTGACCGATGTCAGTTTAGTTCAGTAGGCAGTTCAAATTCAATTCCTGGCACAATGCTGACCACTGACCGGACCAGCTGCCAGCTGTTAGATCGTAGCAACTAGTTAGAGGCTCAATAAAATCAAATAACAATGACATCGATTACTTTATTTGTTCGTTGATTATTTTATTGAAATTAACTTATTGCATTCTTTTTATGGAAAAAGCGGTTCACCCGATGGTAAGTGATTAGCGTCGCCCACGCACACATGTGCAACACCAAAGGAGCGGCAGGTGCGTTGCCGGCCTTCATGGATATTTGGAAGATGGGTGCAAGGGTGAGGAGAGGGTAGGGGAAAGGGAGTGAGCCTTCCGTTACTTCACTCACCGAACGAAACGGAGAAGCACAAAATGCCTCTACTTCACGCCGGTATTCTGCGAGGTCGTGGTACTACCCCGGTCATGCCGGCCCATTGGAGCAGCAGCTAAAGCCAATACTTGCCTCTGCCACGACAAAAAATTCTCATCATAGCGCCTTTCATAAATAGATTGCTTTACGAATACGCTAAATTTACTTTCAGTAACTTTAGTCGTGTCTTTCGGGATTTTATTGTACGTTTCATTATGTGAATTACAAAAGTTTTTTATGTTTCAATGAATCTAAACCTGAAAAGTTTTTGATATTGGATGGTCCTGCTGAATTACTCAAACCTCTAAGGTCTAAGGTGCGAGGAGTCAAGTTGTGCGCTCTGCCACCAGTGTGCCAAGCGTGGCGTTTACAGCAAACTCTTCCTATCTGTGAAGATCATAACTATCTACAGAATTCACATAAATGAATCGGTACGATTTGAAATATACGTATATATGTTATTTATGTATGTATGTACCTATCTGTGTAAGTATATATTTTGATATTTATATCCTTTTACTGGTTTTATTATCTTAGCTGTATCGCCTCTATTACGTATATATCTCTGCGTAGCCTAATGGTTGACTGGGAGAGAATGCCTCTAGCCATTAAGTCCGGCATATGTACCAATTAGTGCATAAAGATTAAATAAATACGTCGTGCATGTAGAAATCACACGAACGTTTTTATCCCCGACAGTGAAGAGTAGACTGTAGCGGATACACTATGACATCAAGATCCAAAACACTTCACCCAAAAAGGCGGGAATAAAAGGAAAATAAAAGGCTGTATAATAATTTCAACCTAGTGCGTATTCACATGAATTGTAGAGATCATACACGAGCATAGATCTGCTACGCCACAAATGTTTCCTAAACGACCGGCCACATATATCACACACAAACAAAATGGAAATAAGGAATGCAACATGTTTTCCAAAAGAGAAATTCTCGTGGCGTTGTTCATTTGTCTTACTTGACAGCTAGCATTTGGGATTAGTTTGTTGTGTTTTGCATTTTAAGTTGCGTGGCAGTTCCAATTGTGAAGTTATTTTAGATTATTTACATACACACTAAACGATTGGACACCTATTTTGCTAAGTAGCCGTCTGGGTAGGAACTACCCTGTTACCTAATTGTGCAGCTAATTATCGCTTCAACCGATGTTCGCATCAGGTGGAATATTAGCTCGTTAGCCCTAACTACCAACGTTTTCTTTTTAACTCTGTGCACGTGACAGAGGTGAAACTTCTACTGATGAGGAAATAATTTCGAAGACAGTATTCACTTCACCAAGATATCGCCGCTGCTCACAAGAGCGCCGTTGCGGTGACTGTTTTTGAGATGCTTCGAAATACTTGTGCATCATATATATTCACCAGACCTTGAACTTATTGATTTCTATCTATTTATAACAGAGATATGAAGACGACTGAAGCGCTCAGACGCTGCAGGACAGTATTGTTTAGATGCGCATGATGAAGAGTTCTTTAGGTTCTAACATATTCATTCTCACATTCATTTAACGCCTATCGCCAGCCAGTTAAGAAGACAAGTAAATCCTACTTCAGGACTAAATGATGGGTTTGATTAATCGACATATATATATTTATAAACAGCGGAGATATTTGCGTTACCGCCACGCTGTCTAGTGAGGGCTGGCATCCTTTAACCATTACATTTTCTTCCTTTACTTTATCTATGTACAGAAGAACATGTTTCGTTCTCTTGCTTTTTAATTCAATTATCCTAACAAAGCGAATTCGTTAAAAAAATAAATCGCCTCAGCTCTATAAAAGTGGCATTAAGCAGCTGTTTCAGCTCCTAATGTCTTTTTACCCTGAATACGTAAACGCAATTTACTTGATGGAATAAATTGGATCATCTGGTGTCCGTTAACCCCAAATAGACTTTGAAATCTACGCTCGCAAGTACGCTCGTATTTCGAAACTTACTAATTTCATTATTTTTATGTTTTTATCAGGTTAGCCTTTTTTTCAAAGGGAAATGCCTAACGCATACCCTCCCTCTCGGGGGCAAGGACATGTCGGGTTATGTCGTGCTTGCACCGACTAAAACCCCATGGTGTTCCACCTTCGCCGCATGTCGGCAGGGTCATGGGAACGCTTTCCTACACATCCGCGACCCCAACAGCGCCAGCCCCTTCTCGGGAGAGAACATATCCTCTCCAATACGGTCCTGGCTAGACGCGCTGGAACACAGTGGCGCCTACCTGCTCGGCCTCCAAACCCACGAGGGCAACGGACCCTCCCGAGTCCGACACCCGGAGGCTATGGGGATCAAAATGGCTGGTCTATGGCTCCGCCGAGACCACGTTTCGGCCGCGGAGGGTAGGGGGAACATACACACATCAAAAAAGTCTAAGCAAAATGTACTAATTTAAACTTTAGGATGGTTTTTCACATTGTAACGTTGTATTTTCGTTTTAAAATAATATTTTTAGGGTCCTATGATGTAAAAACAAACGCAGTGTAGGACGACCCCCCACAAGATGGAGTGACGACCTGCGCAGTGTTGCGGGAAGTCGATGGATGCAGGTGGCTCAGGACCGAGCTTCGTGGCAATCTTTGGGGGAGGCCTATGTTTAGCAGTGGACTTCTGATAGGCTGAAATGATGATGATGATGATGATGTAAAAATAACAGCTGTTGTCTTTATAAGTTCTTTTAATAACAGAAATTAACAATATTAGAATATACTGCAGAAACTAAGGTACATAAGCAACTAAACATTTTTTTTAACAAAATGAAATTTCTAAAGAAAATGAATTTATTGTGAAAAAATAGGATAATTTAATACAAAGTATGGCCTCCTCTGCTATTCAGAACTTGTCGGCAACGATTATTCATTGAATTAATGAGACTGTTTATGTCATCTTGCGGTATTCGCTCCCAATGGAATTGTAGCAAATCCTTCAGCTGCTGGGTTGTTGTCACTCCGTCCAAGTCCTTCAAAACACGTCTCTGGAGCATGTCCCATGCGTGCTCGATGGGGTTGAGGTCTGGCGATTGTGCAGGCCAGGGCAATACCCGTATGTTCTCCGTTGCCAAGTATTGACTAGTTCGCCGAGCTGTATGTGAACGCGCATTGTCATGGATTAACGTAAAATCGGAGCCAAAGGTTTGTGCAAATGGATGGAAATAAGGTCTGAGAATATCCTCAACGTCATTTTCAGCGTTCATGTTTCCATTTACAAAAACGAGCTCAGTTCGGCTGTTCTTTATAATACCCGCTCATACCATAACTATTGAGCCGCTGTATGGATGAACTTCCTGAATGCACCTGAGCGTTTCAGTATTTCCGGGCACATACACTCGCACCCTTCTTGTATCAGGCCTAAACCCGAATCTTGACTCATCGGAAAATATTATTTTATCCCATTGTTCCTGGGTCCATGTTTTGCGTTCTCTACACCATTCATTTCGACGAGCGCGATTCCCGTGACGTATCGGTGGGCACCTAATGGGGCGTCGAGCTCGTAGGCCGTACTCATGCAGTCGATTTCGCACAGTTTGGGAACTTAAATCAACACTGTTTGAATTTTGTAGCCTCAAACTGATCTCTCGAGCGGTTAACATCGGCTGGCGTCTTGCAGTCAGTTGTATGTACCGGTCTTGCCGAGTGGTTGTACTCCTTTTACGGCCTGAATGCTGTTCAGTGGATTCCCTTGTATTATTGTAGCGCTCCCAAAGACGACAAATAACACTTCTATGAATGCCAAAATGCCGAGATACCTGAGATTGATTACTTCCCGCTTGCAACATCCCTACAGCTCTATGCATTTCATTTGCCGTCAAATGACGTCACTCCATGACGTAAAGAATATCTAACAATTCAATTTTGTCGCTAACTTTATTTAAATGGTTGGTAAAATTATAAAATCAAGACTAAACGAAGCAATAAAAACGCACTGAAATTCTAACAAATTCCCTTTCATTTAATTTTATGTTATTAAAAGAACTTATAAAGACAACAGCTGTTATTTTTACATCATACGACCCTAAAAATATTATTTTAAAAATAAAATACAACGTTACAATGTGAGAAACCATCCTAAAATTTAAATTAGTACATGTTGCTTAGACTTTTTTGATGTGTGTATGTCTAGCCAATGATAAAACTCGTACATAAGTTTCAAAAAACTCATTGGCGCGAGTACTGCCGCTCAGGTGATCGAACTTGGCTCTCGTGATTCGAAGTGACGATGTGTTTAATATAAATAAAGGGACTCTCTTATTTACATTAAATACATTAATTACAAAATCTGGACATTGAATTTAATTTTTAACAAACATTCTCAGAGTAAATAGTTGCTAAGATGCGATATGTCTGGTCCTGCGGTCCCCAAACCGCTAGAGGAGGGAGGAGAAAGCTACTAAGGCGTCGCCGCTTATTTAGCTCTTTCCTTACCTATAATATATATATACAAAGCGATAGGGAAAACGAGAGAATTTCAATTTGGTTGAATTTGGAATGGTCTTGAGGCTAGCTGTAGTTGGACAACGAGTTGAGTAATCAAGTCTAACTGACTAACTTTATGCAAAGTTTAAAATAGATGCATTATTTAAATCTTATCCAGTTGGAATTACGTCACGCTTTGTGTGTTTTTGTTCCGGAACTTCTAAAAAGATTGTGCGATTTTGTTAAACTCTGAAAGTTGGAAAAAACCGCATGGTTCACACGGAACTAATTATTGAACTTAGTTCCGCGACGCGCTCTCGAGCGAACTGAGGTCACCGGCTGCGGGCTGCACGTCCGAGTTTACAGCCTCGGAATGTGAAACAATAAAATGGTTTCTGTTCTCGATTCGGATTATTAAAAAAAAAATACCTACACTTATTTAAGGCCAATTATTCGTTATAAAAAATAATGACTTTTAATGCACGACTTAATTCTAAGCTCAATATACTCACATGTTCCAATAAAATTCTAATAAACTAAATAAGCTTTCGCTACTGCATATTACGGTGTCTAGGTCTAGACTTTTTTAAAAGTCGTTTCAACCTGTACACACGTCTTTTGTGTGTATGTGTTTTTGGCTGATCTGACATGGCTACCACGGCTCTAGAGCTGTGGTAACCAGGTGCACAGGACGCTCGATTTATTTTCATAGAGCGGGAGTGACTTGAGTTTTGATCCCCAGTCCCGGCACCACTAAAATTGTTAATAGCAATTCTGTGGAACGGATTTCATTTGATTTCGATTAAATTAGAGGAGGACGCCTTTCCCCAGCGGCGGGCACTTACAGGCTGTTACTTTTCTTTACTTTTACTAAATTGACAGATGGTGAACCTATCTTATTGCACAGACCAGTTATGAAATCGCACTCAAGTTTTGAAATTCCCGTCGATGCGAGCTCCCCACATTCGATGACGCAGAACCATTAACCACTCGGCTGCCGTGACCTATCCAAGCATATAAAGTAAAACATATATAATAGCATTATTTCAATACTTCACAATATGGTCGCCAAAGGAAACATCCCAACGCGCAATCGCAACGCCTGAGTTGGAACCATATTTGTTTACTTATTTCCACCACTTATCAGTAATGCTAGATGCATGCAGCTGTATTCCGATGTTTAAGGGATGTAGAGACTCAGTTTAATTACAGGAAACAAAGATAGTCCAGTGGTTATTCGGACCTGTCGGTTAGTTGGGTCGGACCCGGTGGTGGAGAGGCTGTGTCGGTGAGTCAATTTTCCCTTTTATCTATTTCTGCCGTCAAAAAGCAGTGCAACAACTGTTGATTGTTCCGATTAGAAATGTACAGAAAGCCAGTATAATTTCAGGCTGCAAGGAATTCCATGTTAGTCGTCAGTGCTGATAAAGCATCTGTAACCTTCTTCGCTTGTTGCTGGCAGAGGTCCATGGGCTCCAGCAGCCACTTACCAACAGGTGGACTGTTAGCTCGTTTGTCACTCCAATGTTTTAAAAAAAAATTCTAACCCCCTAGACAGGTTAGACGACCTAACAAATAATTGTTAACGATAATCCAAATATATAAATATAATACATAAGGTTTCTATTTTAGACCCTTTCAGACGCTCAAAGCACTCAAACGAGCACAAATTTATGTGTTATGTTCGATATCACTGAAAAAAAATTACTCATTACATACAAGCCTGTGCGATGCGTCGCACGGTTCAGGTAATATTTGCTAAATACGTGTTATTTAGTATATTAAATTACCTCGCAAACAGAGAACTTCCGAAGCTATAGATGATACTCAGCATCTGGTATTTAATAGTTCTGAAAGCTACGTTGTAATAAATTATTAATGGCGCTCTCGATGTTGAACGTCGTGGCTAATTTACTAATTGGTTTAAGTAGCGTGCGCTGTATGTAAGACTGCGTGGTTGTCGCACCAGTTATTGTGTCGTAATCGTATCTTGTATAAAATAACGGATAAAGGACAATAGGGAATATTTTTATTTATTGGGAAGTGAAGAAACGAGCAAGCGGCACACCTGGTGGTAAGTGATGCCAATCGCGTTCAACATCCGCAATACCAGAGAAGCTGCAGGTGCGTTGCCCGCCTTTAAAGATCGGAGGATGAGTGGGATGACGTGGCGGGGAGTGGGAGTGGGCCTCGAACCACGAAAGCACAAGATGTCTTTACCTCACGCCGGTTTTTTGCGAGATCGTGGTACTATCCCGGTCGAGCCCACTCCAGCAGCAGTAAAAACTACTAAGTAGTACTGAATCCCCTGATGTAAAGGGACCCTTCGTAAGCAGCAGATGTTCTCTGTTGATTGACCAACGACGTTTTGTCAATTCCTTGCGCCAAATCGTGAATAATGCAAAGTTTGATGATGTTTCATCACCCCCTCGGACTAAGAATGGACGATGGAGCTCAGCTTACAATTATATTGGCTCTCTGTAACTTTCAATCCGGAACACAACAGTACGAGTTACTCTGATCCTAGGCAGAGAAATAATCTAAAACCTGTTCTACATTTAAAGGGTTACAAAAATTTATCTTTTAAACCGTTAGTGGTATTCGGTTGACACATAGTATATGTTATTATAGCAAATATCAATCTGGCAAAGAATTAAAAAAGAACGAATATAAAAATAACAGGCTAAAAATACCCTATGCCATAATTTTGAGCATGGTAGAGCCAAGCGGCGGCTTTGCTACTCGAAAGGGCCGGCTCGACCGGATTGATACCACGGCCTCGCAGAATACCGGCGTGAAGTAGAGGCATCTTGTGCTTCTGCGTTTCGTTCGGTGAGTGAGGTAACCGGAGGACCACATCCCCTCCCTATTCCTCTCCTCTTCCCTTCCATCTCCAAATATCCTTCAAGACCGGCAACGCACCTGCAGCATCTATGATGTTGTAGATGTATGTGGGTGACGGTAAGCACTTACCATCAGGTGAACCGCTTGCTCGTTTGCTGTCTTTTCAATAAAAAAAAAATACCCACGGCTGGGCAAAGACCTCCTTCTCAAATATCTGAGAAGTTTATGATTTCGCCACGCTGCTCCAATGCGGGACTTCACATGTACTTGAAATACAATTTGTCACACATGGAGGTCTCTACTGTATCGACTTAGCATTTAGATCGCTCGCTCCGACCACTATGGTACCACGGCACATTATAAGTATTTTTTCAAAGGAAACAACAACACCCGGCCAAGTGTGAGTCGGGCTCCCACTTGGGATCCCGCACTGGATGATAGAGAATACAGTTTCTTTGGTCAATAGATAACACAGACTTAGTGTGCGGTTGTAGGGAACAGTCGGTGCGCGAGTCCGACTCGAACTTAGCCTTTTTATTTTAAAATCTACCACCGTCTCGTAGTGATGTATCTCCGACGGAGAAGAGGCAGACGAAAGAAACTAGGTTTTCTTTTATTACATGCATTGTTCTTGTAATTGAATGCAAAAGGTTCTGCATGTTGTTGACATTAAACACACGAACAACTATAAGGTGTCACATAATGTTACCCCGGCACGAGACAATGCCTCCTGCATTCGTAATTGTATCGCCTGCTCAGAGCAACACGTCCGCTGCAAGGACAATGTCTCGGCGGTGTTCAGTGATGTCGGCACACACTGGCACAGACAGACTGCGAGACAATAGTTTATTGTTAACATATTGTAACAATCGACTATTATGGCCCTGCGCGCTTCACAATGACGTCATTTACACTAAAATGCAAGACAAATGAACTATTCCCGTCCTTTGTGTTTTGGGACTTCTGGTGTTTGAGCAACCTAAGCGGCAAACTAATTCGATCTATTTCTGAGCGAGTGTTAAGTATATTGTTGTGGTGGAGAACACCACAAGGCATTAAGTCTGTCTTTAGTCATTTTTATTAAAATCTTTCTTGCATACCTTCTTTCGTACACAATTAATTATAGAAATGATTAGTACTCGCTGAATTTTCAAAGCTCCGTGTGAAAACTATTTTATGTACTAAGTTTTAGAAAAACGGACCACATTGATGTTTTTTATGTAACAAAAAATACTACACCATGATTACATTGTTTGTAACACTCTACCTTCCCGTGAAGGATAAAAAGCGTGAATGTATGTGAGCAAGTTTATAGTAATAAAACAAAAAGCATTTCAGTAGTAACTTTCGTTTATTACCTGTAAGTGAAGACGTAATAATCGGAATCATTACGGCTGCGTTGACGTGGGCCACGAAATGAGCGATTAGACGTGGGAACTTAAGTCTGTTATTTCTGTTATCAAACATTGTGCGTTGAGGTAAAATACATAGTTAAAAAAACATGTTTCAATCTTTAATTAAAGTATTATAATGAGCCCAAACCCGATGAGTTTACAAGTAGGCATTCAAGGGTTCCGTTCCTCAGTTGAGCATCCAGCTCCACCATCGGAACAGCTCGACGGTACCATAGTATCGTGTTGTCATCGAAACTACGTTTATTTGCGAAGTGGTGGCTAATACTATTAGTAAAAGTAAAGCCTGTAAGTGCTCACGGCTGGGCCAAGGCCTCCTTCTCAAATACGATCCTAGTATCAGAAACAGTTTAGGAGTCGGGAAGGACCCACCACGCTGCTTCAGTGCGGGTTAGCGGGCTTCACATATCCTCGAAATATTTTTTTTATTAATTTTCAGACGGCAGGTTTTCTCACGATGTTTTCCTTCACCGTTGAGCACGTGGTAAATATGTTATTAACAATTTTGGTGGTGCCGGCACCGGGGATCGAACCCAGGTCACTCGCGCTCTATGCCACTAAAGTGAGCGCCCTGACCACTAGGCTACCGCGGCTCTCACTACCATTAGACGTGGGTGAAATTTGAATTCTCATATTTTTTTACAAACCCTCTTTCGTCGACGATAATTCAGCGGTCATTTGTGTTTGCAGTCGTTTAAATTTTGATTCGTTTCAAACCCACTGACAACCTAATATTATAAGCATGTTAAAATGACAATTTCCAAAGAAGTTGGAAGTCGCGGGGAGGATAATAAATTTGTAATATATTATTTCCATGGTCGCCATAAGGAGGTTATTCCACTCCCATGATATTTGTTAGTAATTTAAATATTGGGCGGTTTTGATCATTTGATCTTAACAGAGTAAACTCAGCTGTGCTCGTTGTATCCGCACCCATCCAGTGTGTCGACGAGAATCACAACGACCATGCTTCTATCGCGAATTAAATGGCTTCTATTTTGTAACTAGAAAGAAATTTAGAAATTACCGCGCAGAATCTCCTCGTACCGAATCGCAAATAACAGCTAGTGAATATATAAAAAAGAATTTGAACATGAACAGGAAAGAAATGTGAGATCACGATCGCTTACTCCGTGGCTTCACAAGTTCAATGCAGCTCGCGTCGTTCTGCGCTGCTTTGTGTTTCAAAGTCGCGCCTCGAGCGGTGCGATGCGCTTTTGTTGCGAATTGCGCACTAGCGATGGGGACAACAGTAATTGTTCGGCATTATGTTGTAATTTAATTTGCCGTAAAGATCAGCAAGCTGGAGTGGCGTTGGGCCGGCCATATAGCTCGCAGAACTGACAACCGCTGGGGAAAAAAGGTTCTCGAGTGGCAGCCACGTACAGGCAAACGCAGTATAGGACGACCCCCCACAAGATAGAGTGGCGACCTGCGCAGTGTTGCGGGAAGTCGATGGATGGAGGTGGCTCAGAACCGAGCTTCGTGGCAATCTTTGGGGAGGCCTATGTTCAGCAGTGGACTTCTGATAGGCTGAAATGATGATGATGATGATGATGATTATTATGTTGTGTCGCACGTTACCATATAACTTTTTAAACTGTTTCAAATGTTGCATACTCGTATACGCAACCCTGTGCCGGTGAGGTTGGCGCTTGAATAAAAATGTCTTGAAAACCCTTGCACATTATCTGTTGTAATATTGAAATAAGATACTACACAAATCGTCACTTTCAGCTGTAAATAGTGGAATGGCATATCCCAATAGAAATGTTCTTAATCACTCAATTTTTTATTTCACATTAGCTCCTAATGCAGCGGATTTTTTTTTGTAATGTTTCGTTACTAAATCTAAAGGAAATTTACAAAACAAGGAGATTTAACTCCACGTATGCAGCATACGGAGCCACGAAAAGAGTATATAAAGAGCCGCGTTTGTTCGAACACGTCTGCTCTGTGGTGCACTTGATTGCGCGCACATTTTATTGGCTTTACAATACTCTGTTGATTGGAATAGAAAACAAAGGCATAAAATCCTTTTGAATTTGGTATCAATATTCTAAAATATTATCGTTGGCTGCCTTGTTGTTCGCGTGTTCCATGCGTTTATACTATTGACGTTGCCGTTCTATGTATTCAAAAGTTTTTCAATTCGGAGCCATATAACTGAACTAGAGCTATTGTTTAATTGAAAAATATTAACAAAACGTACGACGAACATGCTGCGGCGTTATAAAATCTAAATAAAAAGCTTCAACTCGTCGTTCCAGGGGAATTCGATGAATAGCGGAATGAGCACGGGAACCGCATGCTGCAGCGTCTAAGATGCAAAGTACCTATGACCGATCCGTCCGGTCAGTTTGGCGTTAACAGAACATCCCCAGCGAGAGTTTTGTTTAGAGATTGTTGAAAAAGTAGAAAAAGGGTTTGGTCTCTAGATATTGCCGACGAGGCACTTGGACCTCCTGTCGCTGGATCTTCTAACTCCCGGAGAGGCGAAAAGAGGATTACGGTATCCCGTTTGGCTACGCTGAGTGACGCCAAGTGGAAGTGCCAATCTTCGCCTAACCCTCCTCGTAACGTGTCTAAATAATTTATTCTTGTATTCTGCCAAAGTGTTTTTTTTCTGCTTTACGTCGTCCTACCTATGAAAAATATTAATTTTGTTTCATCGTAACAATTTTGAACGTTTTTAATAAACTGTCAATTTTTACACGGGTTTGAATTGTTTATTTTTCAACTATTTTCTTTTGCTTTTGCACTGTCGTATAAACGATAGTACTTACGAGCTCGCACAAGCGTCAAACTTGATGTGACTATGTGCAAACACACGTTACACACAATTATTGTGCGGTTGCACGGAACCCTCTATTTGCAATTCCGACTCGCACTTGGCCGGTTGCTGGCTAACGCGAAGCTTTAATTATTTCCACCAGCTTTACGATATACTGCACTCATGCAAGGGGACATTCCAATGAACAATTCTGACAAAGCTCTTTTATTTAGACGTATATCAATGCTCTTTGGGGGAGGCCTATGTTCAGCAGTGGACTTCTGAATGATGATATCAATGCAGAAGGCTACGTTCTAGAAAAGTAAAGTGAATGCGGTATTTATGGTTAATTTGTAATCCGTTAGTGAAAACGTAACTTATATTGTATCTAGGTGGTCGGTGCTGGGTTCCACGCGACATTGTCACGACGGCCGCACGTTCGAGCACCTTCTCCTACATAACAAAACTGCGCGACGTGAGTAAAGTGTCGAAATGTGCTCTGAAGCTGTGGAATATGAAAAGGTTCTTATGAAATGTTGGCTCCGGAACTCGGGGTTTTAGTTTTTAGGAATGTGTTTTTCTAACGCGTGTTGCCTTTTCGCTGGAAAGGTTTTAGATGAATTATTCTCCATAGCAGTAATTGCTGCTGAGGAACTGGGAAGTGTCATAAAGCATTTCTCGATGCCAGCGCCACCTGTTGTGTTGGATATTGATATTTTGATAACTCTTAAAACGTCCATTTCATTCACCTCGTTTAAACTAAACGTATATACACGGCGTCGCGTGGCGGCTCGTCCCTTCGCTTCAATATGGTCGAGGAGAGCGACGGCTGCCTCATGCGGCGTGCTCCTGAACAGGTGCTGCGTGCGGAGGCCGGTCTGCTCGGGGTTGCAAACCCTGCGTTAGTTCTCTAAATTACACTTTTTTCAGTAAATAATTTTTATCATAAAATGTGCTTTAATTACCTGTGAGACTATTCGTTGCTTCTTATTTTTTTTATGTCAATGATACTCTAAGAAGATTAGAGATGTGACAACGGGATATTTCTGTTACGAGGTCTGGACATTTTTATTCCTTTCATTCCACTTTTCAGCAGAGTTTTTATGGGACAACGTGTCAGGTGAAGAGCACCCTTGCCATTTCAGTGTCCAAGCCAACGGCAGAAATCGTACATAAATTTCAAAAAAGGCGTTCTCCGCATCGGGGATCGAACTCGAGTCTCCCTTTTCGGAGACACAGCGTCTAACCACTCGGCGATCGTGGCTAGTGTAAGAAATATTCGTCTGAGCCTAAGTTCATTATAAATGTAAATGAAGGTGGCTGAATGGTCTATAATTTTAATCACTTGACATAACCCGCAGTACAATGTTATTTTTCAATCTATCGGCTAAAGGTTGTCCCGGGCGTCTGTTTATCATTAACCCTCCGAGGATAATTTATGTCAACAACACGAAATTTCGTCTCAAGACGATGAAGCAATGTAACAATGTCATCGATTTATTTATAATTTTTTTTAATTAAAGTTGTAACAGAAACCACCGGCGTAAGAAAACTGGCAATGAGCTTACGAACCCTTTCAGGAAATGCGTGGTGGTTTTTCTGGTGCCAGGGGAGGCATATAAGTTCAATAGTGGACTTAACTAAAGCTTACGATAAACTCTGGTACTTCTTAAAATAATAGTAAAATTGGTGAAACGCCCAGCGCACGGACTTTTTTTGTAGTTCATAAAATTACTAGTTCCGTGCAGGAATCGAATCCGCGACCTACAGCGCCGCAGCTGAACGCTCAGCCACCGCGCCACCGAGTCGGCGTTTAAACGAGGTTTACGACTAAATCGAAGAACTTATTACTTTATAAAAATTATAATGGTTTTATTAATATATGCTAGTATTTGCGAGAAAACGAATGTGCGATACAATAGCTCAACGTACGCGCACAGCGAGAGATGACGTCGCGGGTTCGAGCCCGGCATTCCACTGTTGTCGTTCACCACTCCAGACACAGGCGCTGATGAGCTTAGTTAGAGTTGTTAACAGGAATATTAGTTAACTTAATATAACGATTTCTTGTATTTACGCGAACACTACACGCTTGAAAGGGAAAGAAATATTTAAATACGTCCAAAATGCGCAAATAATAGTTTCATATAAAATTTTCATATAGTTTCTTCAAACAATTTCTTAAGTCTTTTAAAAAATAAAATATGTTGTGGAACTGTAAATTAATATTTGATTGTAAAATGAGATCGCTTCGCCGCTTCTTATTTTATTTTTATTAAACTTAGAACAACACAGACGCTGCGTTCGTATTTAATACAATTTTATGAAATATAAACACACTGTGTATTTTAAAATGCTCCCACAGGCGAAATAAGAAAGATAAGCCACGAAACAGAAAAGGGCAATGGAAGGTCCGTTATTGTTATTACTTCGAGATGATGCTGCACCGTATCCACTCGATGCAATCTACGTGTATTTAGATATGACAATACAAATACAGACATCATAACTTCTGATGATGTTGATCTAATTCGCGCACAGAGACACCTTCTTGTTAACAAACAAGAAATGCAACAACACATATACAAGGATTGGTGAAAAATAATAAAAGTTAAACAAATTTACACGCTTTTCAATTTCCTCTTTCATCAAGTCCTCGCCAACAGTTGAAATGAATAGGATTGATGAGCCCAAACCCGATGGGCTTGCAATGAGTCCTTCGAGAGTTCCGGAACCCTCCATCCCGGCTGATCATCGGAGCAGCTCGGTGCTATCATATTATCGTATTGTCATCGGTTCTTTATACCTGTGCAAAATTCAAAATTATTCTCACGTGTAGAAGAGTAAGAGACAAGCTTATAAAAAGCAAGTAAAAAAAAGGAAGCCAAGAGGCCCCAGGCAATAGGGTCCCATATCTTGTGAAGGTTTTAAAGGTTTAGTTTGGAAAGCCCATTCAGGGGAAGGAGGGAGTATATATTTTTTGACAAGCGGTGAGCAGAAAAATAATACAGAGATAAAGAAATTGGTCAAAGTCATATCAGCGCCTCATTTCACCACATTGCTGGAGTACTCGAGTGCTCTATTAAATAGCACACTAGTGATAAAGATAACGTCAACTCCATTGTGAATTATTAACACTCTAGGAGTAAAACTGAAGCGACGAAATTGTAAAATGCAATCCGGTGCAAATGTCCGCCTCTAAATCTAGACAGATAATGAACCGACGCACACGGCGTCCCCGGCCACGGCTGAGACACACTGTATCGCTGCGGCGACCCGCCGGCACGCACTCCACGCCCGCCATGCACGCCATACACGCCACGCACGGCACGCACGCCACGCACGGAATGCCTCAAGTTGATCTTACTGTTGGATGTTGCACTTGTTGCACTTGGTTAAACACTAAAACTGAGCACAAGAGCTTGTACACTAACCACAATGGTTCATGACAATAGTCGGGGTGCGGGCCAAGATCATGGCGCTTCTAGTTGTTCATTTCTAGGTTATTTTTAGAATGACTATACACTAACGTCTAGATATTACTTATTTATTTGGTAAATATCAATTAGAGAGTTGATTCTCAACCGATCCGATAAGTTAGAAGTAATGTTGAATAAAAAAAACGTTAAAATAAGACCTACGATTCACAAAGCATACATTTTACTCTTTCGTACGGCCGTGAGTGTGTGTGTGTGTGTGTGCTAATGATACTAATTTGTGTTTGTGTTTAAAAAAAATGTTACCTTCCGCTGTAGGAACTTCTACTAGGAAATTGTTACTAACATAACATATCTTATGTTATGTTAGTAACAATTTTTTTTTAATACTTCAAAAGTGAAATATTAAATTAAATTCAATTTGCAATAACTTTCAGGAGACGATTGGCACCGTCGCCAGCAACCGACGGACCAGGGCACTTGGCTTTGCAGAATTTTACATCGAGCCAGCATCTGCCTCACTACAATGAGCAGACGGGGCTTAAAAGTCTTGTGAATCTTCATTTGGGCATAGTTTTCAACTTGCAATAGTATTTCTTTTTTAGCAGCCTTTGAACTCACCGCCCCTGGAGTACGAGACACCGTGCAACAAAGACATAGTCACCCGTCGCCAGATTGAATGACTATAGTCCGACATATTTTTGAAGAGGTGACTCCCCTATGAATCGGGAATCACGAAACTACCCTGGTCCCTTAGTGGAATTTCACGATTCCTAATTCCCCGTGAGTTTGGCACATTGAGATGATTTGGCAGAGTTTCACAAGTCGCCACAACGCGGCCGCATTCGCTTGTTAATTGTGATCAATAAAAACTCCGGTGCCGGCATTCTTAATTGCTATATTAAGTACAGAAACGTACATATCTTGCACGGCGTGTCAGAAATAATCAAAAATATTGAAAGCATAGATGTTGAGTTCGCCCGCACCGGAGGAGTGCGGCCAATCTTTACCGACTCGAGGAGAGAGGAGGCCATTAACCAACAGAAGGATATTTAAAGACTTCAAGATCAAAATCATAACTTAAAATTTTAACCTTCTTTGACACAGGAACATAATTTCACTTGTTAAAGTTGTTTTTTTTATTTAAATCGACCACCGTTTCTTCTTGCTCTGATAAGAAACAGGATATTATTACAATACAACAATTAGTGACGACTTGGGAGCGATCGTCGCATTCCCATGGGTTACAATGAATCATGTATTCTTTTACATTATAATAACTCTTTTTATACAGTCTTTGTTGAAAAATTAATTTTATATCTATTAACAGGAAGAATTTGCGCAATTACTGGGATTTTGTGGTCCAAAGGTAAACATTGCCCCATTAATGCGTTACTGGCACTATGGAGTCTAGTAACTGCCATTGCAAGCTTGTGTCGGTTCCTAGTATTTACATTATGAATATCACCATTCTTATTAAATGTAAATACATATCAATTTTAATGTACTTTAACTTAAAACAACTACAGTGTTCACGTTTCTCTCTTTGATGGAACGGCTAGTGAGTTGCTTCACTGCAATTATTTTAACCAAACACATTCACAGTTTGAAATGATTACGTGCAAATACTTGAAACATCTAAATATGAAATTAAAATGAAAGCAGCAGCGCTTGGGTAAATCCACACAGAGCTTTTAGTGCGGCGCGACCCGGCCCGCCGCCGCCGCCCGCCCCCGACTACGTTCACATTTAATAAATTCTCCTTCGTAATGACATTCTTTTGTATTAACGGCTGGAGTGTCTCGGTCGAAATTTCATTTGCACGTTGTACAAAGTTGCATTCTTTGTTTCAAAATAGATAATTAAAGTTACGGTGATGAAGTAACAGAAGCACTTTCAATATTTAAAAGAAAAACCGACAATAAATGCTTCGTTTTTCTTTTATGGCTGTCGTTGGTCTTAATTATTTATTCTTTTTACCATCATATTTATTATTTGTATCACGACTTATCGTCTTAAGGCATTCTCACCCAATCACAACTGTCTAAAGATAAAACATACGACCTGAGAAAGATCCTTGTTCTGCAGTGGCATTGTGGAAGGCTGTATCAATGCACAACACTACAACAGAATGCACGCCTTCAATCTCGAACAGGGTAGGCAGAGGTGCCGATACTACGAATTGTTGACAGTTGTAACCTGAGAATGTCCCAAACAAAGTGGATCTAATTAATTTTTATTAGTTTACTTCTATTACTAGTATTACTTAATTTCCAGGTTGATTTTTGTAATAATCAGTTAAGTACTAACGTAAAGCAGGAAATTAGGTCCTCTAGTTCCAAGAGGTGGAGTCCTGGCGATCTGTACCACAGGTCAAGGGCCTATCACAGACGAACTTTTTGTTATTACTATTTGGGACCTATTATATACTATTATTAGAGTCCTGACTCTCAACTTTTGAGAGGGATTTGGAGCCGGGAAGGGTCAGTTACGCTGCTCCAGCGCGGGTTGGTGGATTTCACATGTCCTCAAATTTTACTATTTTAATTTCTCAGTCATGCCAGTTTCTTCACGATCTTTTACTTCACCACTAAGCATGGCAACAATAACCAAGCAAGCAACATTCAAGACACCTGCCAGTACTTACTAGCGAACAGTAGCTCGGGGACTTTCCTAAGTTGTCCTAAATTCAAATAAAGTCTTTTCCGTGGTTGTAGTTGACGCGCACGAAATGAAAGCTTCACTAAGCTGGTAAACTTATACTGAATTATCATCTGCCGCGGCTTCAGCCAGCTCGCCGCGAAGCACTGGTCTGCAGCAGACGATAGGCTTTAGCGTATTGAAGTTTTTTTATTTTAACATTAACTTAAAGAACTTTTTATATAACCCATTTCTCCTCATTGGATGAATGAAAGTAGGTTGACGAAACAAATATGAGAGTCGGGAGAGGAAGACCTAGGCGAATATTTCACGATCAAATCGGAGACGTTCTGAAAAAAAGCCAGATGCATGCGAAGATTGATGAAAGTGGAAGAAGATTGTATCTGCGTACCCCGTTGGGAACAAGGCGTGAATATATACGTACATACATTGGCTCTTCATTACGTTGTTCTAGTTCATTGCTGAATGTTTTGCCGGACAACAAAAGTTCACATGGACTGGTGCAAAGTTCTGCAAATAGTCAACACGCCGAGCTGGACGAGCTCAGCGGCACAATAGCCATTGCTAATCTGTGGGATTTGTGCTCAACAGAAAGTCATCATCTTCGCCGCAAAGGCCTCCTCCCTCATTTCAAAAGTATTATGGAGCCGGGAACGGTTCACTACCCCGCTCCAATGTACGTAGGCGGATATCGCATGATCTCGAATCTATTTTTAATATCACAAATGCAGGTTTTGTCTCCATGTGTTTCCTTCATAGACACGTAACTGGTAAATTCAACTTACAAATAACAAATAACAATTTTAGCGGAACAGGCACCGAGATTTTAACCTAGTACTCTCGTGTACCATGATATTAGAGCAAGTGGCCTGACCCTTGTACTTGTGAACCACAATTTGTACGCCTGACAGAAACAGTTTTCACATTGTCCCTCTGCTCCCCATCGACTTTTAGATGTACAGCAGTTTTGTAAACTGAACTTGCTTAAGATGAACATCAAATTTTACCTAAGCGTTGTGACAATTTTTTTTGCTATTTATTAAAAAGAGGGCAAACGAGCGAGCGGTTCACCTGATGGTAAGTGATTACCCTCGCCCACATACATCTGCAACACTTATTTATACACAGATATTTGGGAGATGGGAGGGAAGAGGAGAGGAATAGGAAGGGGTATGGGCCTCCGGTTATCTCACTCACCGAACGAAACGCAGAAGCACAATATGCCTCTACTTCACGCCGGTATTCTGCGAGGCCGTGGTATCAATCCGGTTGAGCCGGCCCATTCGAGCAGCAGCTAAGCCGCCGCTCGGCTCTACCATGCTTGCTACGCACATAATGACATTCAAATCGATTCAGTTATTTTCGAGTCTAAAATTATGTAATATAGTAATATTTCATTTAATTATACCATCTCTTTTCTTCGCTTCATAACAACACACGAAATTTTTTTTGCTTTGTTAATTTTATAATTATTATGTATGACCAGATCATGTACTATGTGTGTGGATGTAAGTGTCGGAATAAATGTCTTTATGTATGATGTATTATTCTCTAAATGTGAAGTTGTCACCTGTACGTGTGAGCGGCGCAGCCTGCTGGCTTTTCATGGGAGCCGACTGAAGGTAAGGCCTAGAGCATCTGCCACGAGGTCTCCGAGAGCTAGACCCGGCGACGAGACTTATATTCAGGCGCGCTATATATTCAGGAGTTACGCAGATTGGGTCACTGAAATTCATTTGCGTACTCTGAGTCGTACTTAATAGAAATATGTAGTCTCTGCTTACGCCAAAGGGTGCAGGGGGAAGGAAAAAAGAGGGTGGCAGAATCTAATATCGCTACCAGCGCTTTATAGTTGTATTACGCCGTAGAATCTTTCCACATCATTACTACTTACTTATCAACAAAATTTTGAGAAGGTCTTTTTAGTATCTTGCCTTACACCGTGTGAGTTACCTGCGGCCCCTGATCCCTGATTTGTTGTCATCGCCGCGCACGGCCAGCGGGTGAGCGATCTCAGTTCACATCACAGCTCGCACCTCAGGCGCTGCTGTCCGTCATCGGTGTTCTAACTTTAGTCTGGTCATTTACAACTACGTTAATCCCGCCATCTGTCGGTAGCCTTTGCGAGTTTCAAGACTTTTTCTTTAGTCGTCTCCTGCGATATCCACGGGAAGAAAGGGAGTAGTAGGTTCTTATGCCGATAGCACACGGCCACGGGCTTTTTGTTACTCTGTAACAAATGCAATCATGTTTAAACATTAACAAATCCTTTGTCACGTTGTTTATCGTGTTCACGCAGACTCACATCGTTGCGCAGTTTATGTTAGATTTGCTCTCAGTTCATATTTTAAAAGAGCGCTCTGTACCCCAGCAGTGTAAGTAAAAAAAAGATTAAAACCGAAAAAAAAATTGTAAGTGAAGTCTTCTTTAATAAAAATATTAAAAAAAATTAATTTTGTTTTTTTTTAAATCAAACCGTCTATGTAATAATTAAATATTTATTATCCTTAAAGAAAGTGACGATAAATCTGCCAAAGTCTCCGCGACGTGGGGCAGATGGAACCTCGCCACAAGAGCTCTCTGTCGTGTCATGTTTTTGAAATTATTACAAAGCAATATACAAGAAGACTAATGTGTACACTGAGTGAATGAGAATTGACATTTTGTATACTTTATTTTTGGAACCTTTCCAAACAGAATTTCAGAGAGGTTCCTAAATTATTTAAAATATTTTAAAATACGTTTTTTATAATTCACAAGATTTTTTATGTGGAGTTATTTAGATATATAATCGTCTGGTTAGGTGATATATATAAATATGTATTACATACATAAAATACAATAAATAAATAAGTTATCTTTAATATATATTATAAATAAAATAAAATAAATATTAAATAAATTTTAACCTTAACAGATGGAAGCCCTCGGCAGGGGAGAGCAGACGGCCGAGGGTTAGGGGGAAAGGGAAAGAAACCGTCGGACGATGCGAGCGGTATCAAGAAGCACCGCCTTCAGCATTTGAGCTCGGAGAGGTCCGTCATGGAGTTGTTTTGCTCTGGTATTTTTGAGATGGATCCTGCCATCTGTCGCTAGACATTGAAATTTGAAAGGCTTTACTTTACGTATTTTATAAACAACATATTTGCGGTTTCTTATTTATTACTTAGTATTTTATGTATGTATATATATTTGTATATACCAGACGAGAACCTATATAAACAAAAAAAAAATAAAAATTCACAGCGTATCTGTGCATCTACCAGCTTCCGAAGAGTATTGACAGTTATCAACTGCGCAGGACAGTCGTTGATGTTCCTACTCGTCTTCCTGCGGCAAGATCGCTGAGAGGGTGAGGTGGAGTGACAGAGACACGAGACACAAGTAGACCGTTAAGCGACTATCTGTGTGTCGTGTGCACGCATAGAGGCTCGGGCTCGGTTCCGAACCCGCGCCGAACAGTCGAGTACTCTGACCACTGCGCCACGCGACCGTCAGCCGTGGTATAAAGTAGCGGCAAGGCGCTAATCCCCGGCGACTCCCGTCGACAGCCAATTAATCACTGCGTCGTAACACAACGTTTTCAATTTGGGAAATCCGCGCCGCAAAAAATTGTCCCAAACTTCCATATAAATGCAAATGAGCGAAAAGACAAACAAATTGCAAAATTATTAAAATACACCATCTTTGCCCATCGCGCCCCTTAACTTGTACTTCAGGGCTGTTACATGCAAATATATATTTTTTTTATTTAATTATAAGTTTTGATGTTAAGTAACTTACAAAAATATAATATATCTTTTTGCTTCTTCTTTAGCAACTTTTAAATAGTCGATCACATGACAAATCAATGAAGCGTGTAATGGAGAATTTATTACCGTCTCTTTCTCCAAGTTCGCGAGCTAACAATCGACCGAATGTTGGCGGAACATGTTTCCGAATTTGTCCCCAGTTTGAACTCACAGATTACTGATGGAGAGCAACATCACTATCCCAGGGAACCGCCGGCATTCCGCTCATCCTGCCGCTCGCCGTAGTAAGTATGACAAATGTATTTTTCTGGCTTTTGTGTATTGTTGCTTAATTTTCGTATCGTTTACCCCACCGAACGGAGCCCTGTAGCTCAAGATCCTCTACTTCACGCCGGAATCCGGACCCGGTAGCGACTGTCCCGGTCGAGCCGGCCCATTCGTACCACCTTGGCGTCTAGAAAAGCCCAGCTTAATCTGAATATGTTTGTCGTTCAATCATCTTCTTAGGACTGAATGGATATGATCGAAATGGTAATGGTGTTCGTCACTTATTGCAATTTATAAAATCACAGCGCGATACCTAATAATCTTGCGCATTAATCTCTTGATGTCTTTAACGAATTCAACTAGAGCGTGAAGGCGTTGAATAATTAATGTTATAGAATGTCATCAGCGCTCGCATGGGGTAGGCGCGGGGACGGCGTAGGGACGGCGCGAGGACGATGCGGTGATGGCGCGGGGACAGTGCGGGGACAGCGCGGGGAGGGCGCAGGGACGGTGTGGGGACGGCGCGGGTTCGAGGCGGGGACGGCGCGGGGACGGCGCGGGGACGGCGCGGGGGGAAGCCAATGCCGTGCCGCTAGCTAATTACATGATTAGAATCAGATTATTTTGTTAAATTTTATCACATTTCGCGGTCGTGTTGAACTTGTATACGATACTTGTGATAGCTCCACGTGACCAAAATGGCAAATCCTCCTTATGGAAGATTTAGGCCTATGTCCTGCACTGAACTATTAAATTTGAATTGTTTCAACACGTCAACACGTAATTATGGTGTATTCTAATAATTGGTAACTTCACTTAAGGAAAAAACAAAAAGCTAATTAAAATTAGATGTTAAGAGATTTTTTTCAGATTAATATCGTCTCTTTAAGTAATGCCTCTGATTCTAGAAGGAAAACTTTAGATTTGAATGTCGGAGCCCGGTGACGTCACAAATAGCCTATTTTCAATTACTCTTTGTGTTTTGTAAATTTGTTCTCGACCCCTGCGTCCGGCGGCTTTAATTTAATTGCGATTTAAGCTGCAAAGCTCTCTGTCGCTTCTTGAAACGCGGAATGAATGAGCGTTTGCGAAACTTTAAAAAAAAAAGCATTTACTTCAAAAGGTTCAGAGAAACGGCTTAATGAATCTTTTCCCTTTTGAACATAAAAGCTTTTGTTACCAATTTTAGCTTCTTGTGTGTTATTGAGGTTTAAGGGAATGAATGAATACTAAAGTTGAATATTCAACCGAGCATTCTCATATTAATTAAATTTTCTAGATTTCGAAATGTAGCAAGATAACATAATATACCTGTTAGTCACGATGAAAATACTGCTAATAATAATACTTCGCAGGAACAAAGTATTTTTATGACGCTGCAAATGTGCTGAGCAAAGGCCTCCTCTCAATACTCGAGAGGGTGCTGGAGTCGATCTCGTCAACGTCTCCGAAACAATATTGTTTCGTTATTACTCGCACATTCCACTCGCGACGTTTACTTCCCCGCCGAGCGAACGGCGAACGATATTTTCTTCTACTGCAGTTTATGTTACGTTGTGGTGCTAGATGTTATGTGCTACTGGACTCCATAGAGTCAGTAACTCGTTCATGGGGCAATGTATAAGTTTCTACGAAATCCCAGTAACTGCGCGAAGTTTTCTAATCAATAAGTTTAAAAAAATTGTTAAACAAAGACTATATAGCATAGGTTATTATAATATATTCCTTATACATGTGTGATAATAACTCCTGGGAATGAGTTGACCGCTCCCGAGACGTTTCTAGAAAAAAATATTGTGATATTGTCCTATTAAAACATTACGTTTTGAAAAAAATACAAAAAGAGGATAGTCAGAGGAACTTAAAAAAGCTACGTTTAACACGAGAAATTTAAATTTCTTTTTGATGAAGAAATTATTTGATTTGATTTGATTTTAAAAATTAAATAACAGTTATTCTTTTCAAGATCTAAACTTTTAAGTTCGAATACGTAACGCCAGAACAACTTGTATCCACTTGCACAGCGAGTCGCTCCGTTTAGAACATCTCATGCACAGTCGCGCTCGTGAACCGTTGACCCTCAGGTCAGATCACTTAGACCTACAACAACACGAAATTCAAACATTATTTCTGATAAGTCAATTTATTTCATTAAATGTTATTCTGCCATTTAGTTCATTACTATTCTTTAAGAAAAAGTTATTTCATACTTATTCACAACTGCAAAAAAAAGTAAGAAATTCTTCATCTTTTGATACAAGATAATCCGGGTTCTGCATGTAGCTGATAGTCCTGGGATACGATATGCCGTCTCTCTTCTCGTGGCTGTTGAGGAAACGAATGCCAAGATCTTTTTCTCTAACTGAGAACAGTTGTCTTGGAAGACACTTGTAACCCAGCAGTTTAATGTGCATATAACTTTTACCGTTGGTCCATAACCAGAATCGAACCTGCAACCTTCGGCTACGTACGCAGGCTGATTAGCAACTGAATTTAAATGGATTGTAGCAAGTTGCTGTAATAATAGACAACTTTGAACACATCTGTGTCTCGTCACGAGGCTCATCCCCCGTTGCGTTCAGTCGCCGGCTAAGCGAACATTCGGTTCGTTTGACAGCGCTAAGTAGTGCTGGACGGATATATCCGCCCGCCACGTGCTAGGCGTGCGTAGATATAAACACGTTATATCACTTCAGACACGGCCACTACTCTACTATCAACATTCGTTGGAGCGACTCTGTATTCGGCGGATAAAATGTCTGCCGAATCATTTGACGTCGACTGGCTGTTATTCTATATAGATTTTCTAATAGGAAAAAAATGCCATGGTATATGTAGAACGTGCTTAAGGACCGTTTAATTGATAATAATTACATAAATATAAAACCTGTATATTATAACAACAGCGTGGAAGTGCTCTCCAAGCCACAGCGAGGCGTTGCATCGAGTCCGGCGCCTCTCACTGCAGCATTGGGATGCGTCATCGGAATGAGAAATAAATAAAAACATGACGGACAACGGCTTTTCATCAAAATAACGACAACTGGAAGCCAGTGCGATAAAAAATAATTGATAATTATATTTTGTTTATTGTCGTCGCAGTCTCTTTGAATATTGACGAACTCTGTATGGAGTCTTAATAGTATGAAAAGTATCGTAAAAAAGATTATTTAAGCAAATTAATAAACGGATCGTAAAATATCCTCTTCTCCATCAGCCTATTCAAGTTATATTAGACCCTCAGGTATAAAATTCATCTAAGTAAATACCTAAAAAGCATATAGTTATTTATTTGCTCTCTATTATCATTATCACGTGTCATCTTATTAATTTTTAATGTTATTTTCCTTTTTTTGTTTATATGGGAACGGGGCAAACAAACGAGCTGCTAACGAGGGAGGAAGAGGATTTTTTTAATGATGGTAAGTGATTACCTTCGCCCACGTACATCTGCAACACCAGAGGTGCTGCCGTTGCGTTGCCTGTACTTCACGCCGGTATCCTACGAGATCGTGGTACCACGTAAGTCATCCCTGCAAGGTTTCTTGTTGACGCTCACCGCGCTGGCGAGCGACGCGCGCGACGGTGCGTCTGATCGTGTTGCTATACAATTTTTAAGACATTCAATGGAAATCACTATTGATACCTGATTGATATCGCCAGTGAACCGCAAAGCTTTCACAAAATTTAATGTAATCCTAAATGAGCCACCGTTCAGTTAGGTCTAACTACTGACATTTTTCGTCTTCCGGTGTACCGTCTCATTTACCTCACCAGTCGCTGCGCCGAGGCGGTCGCTGCGCCGAGGCGGTCGCTGCGCCGAGGCGGTCACTGCTGGGAAGTAGGAAAAAACAATTGCTCGAGTTTGGCAAAAAACACTTTTTTCAACGCATCACTTTTACGGGCTTCCCGAGAAATTATGCTACTGGGTCAGTTTTCTAGCGGACCGGAGCATCAAGGTCTTCAACTTCACATAGGTGTTTCACAAGACCTTGTGCTGACTCCTACTCTGTTTCTTCAGCATATCAATGACCAGTTGCTAATTCGCCTTTCTGATTTTTGAGAACTCTGCCCTGGTTGCCCCAGCCAGTATCAGAATCCACGGGGGTAAGATATCCAGAAGAGCGGGAGATTATTTATTGTTGGTCATCGGAACTTTGCACGGCGGAAGTCCGGCCCCACATGAAATATTGTTCTTATCGTTGAGCCGGTAGTCTCAGTACGTTCCTTTTTCTTCTTTATCTGACAGCATCCAATAAAGAACCAATTTCTTAATGTTCAGCTTACGAAAAGTCGTTGCATCTCTATGCGTTTCGCTGCGCGATGCTTTGCTAAGAAATATTCAGTCAGATAGAAAAACTTTGTTTCGATGTTTTCAGTCGTCGGTGATCACTTACCCCGAGGAAAGTCTCTCGCTCGTCTACTGACGTATCTTATCAAGGTGTTTATGCATAATTTTGAAGTGAAGCTTCTTTGGGCGCAATGAGAGTAATATTTCTAGGTCGAATTTGGTGAAGCATAGTCATGCAACGTTTCGGTTAGGTGTCAGTGTCTTGCATTTTGAATTGGAAGTCTGTCATAAAAATTTGTTTACGTAGGACACGTATGTAATAGTCTGTATACTAAGCAGTTACTTTCAAGTTAATAGAAGTTTCATTCCTGTTATGTACAGGCACTATACGCACACAATTTTCCATGATCACCTTGGCGGCTTGACAGGCAACGAGACGATCATCCTGGTCATATACATGGATCTACACTGCTAAGTGTATAGACCAAATGAATTATTTTTGTGTTCAATTCTTAATACTGTATCAAAAGGCTTTATTGTAATTTGATTATACATATATAAACATTTCTTAGAAGCGAATTCAAATATCACGCGTATGAAGGTGCGGGCAATCGTAAGAAAACTGTATAATTTTTTCATTGAAATTAAAAGTTAATAAGATTAAAAGGTAAATTAACTTTTTCGTAATATTACATTTACCCCTGTTCCCGTGGAGGTAAGCAGAGATTACGGATTTACGTTTAGCACAACATATTCAAACGTTTCATTCCAAATTATTATTCAACTAATTCTAAATAGAAATATCGCAAGAACTTAGTTTCGAGTTCGACTCGAATTTTGTTGTGAAACACGTTTTAACATGAACGGCTCAGCGGGACTGGTTAGCCAATACTAATATAAGAAACTGCGTTGTTAGTTCCCCCTTGCGGCTGCACTCCACGTCTGATATTTAATTTCCTAAGAATATTTTAAACAAGAACTGAACTTATATTAAACATGAACTAGCGATGCAAAGTGCAGAGTTAAACAAACACACTCTGGAACTTCGCTAACACGAACGCTCAGATCTCGCTTGTCTTCGGGAATTCTCTGCACGAAGTTCATATTTCTATTTATCTTATCGCAGTCACGTCTTCTTCTATATTGTCTATTACTTTTAATGTTAATACACTTTCATAATGAACTCAAATCGTTTTGAGATTTAATGAAGATGCGTGTATGTAAAACTCGGTCTAAAGTCCTTTAAAAATAATAGTTATCGCATTTTCTTTACAAAACACCGAGCGCAGACAAAACCTTATTAATTTAGGGGGTAGAGCCAAGTGGGGGCTTTCGCTGCTCGAATAGGCCATCTAAACCGGGATGGTACCACGGCTTCGCAGAATACGTTGGTTGAGTAAGGTAACCAGAACCCCTACTCTCTTTCCGCTCCCTCCCCATCAAATATATTCAAAGCCCGGCACCTGCAGCTCCTCTCGCTTCCTATCTGGTGAGACGCTTGCGCGTTTGCGTTTACATACTAAAAATTAGATGTACCTTTTTTATTCAATAAAAAAATACCATGTGGCGAGCCTCGTCACATAGTAGCACGGACAGAGCGACGTGACAGACGGCGAGCCTCGTCACCAGTTTCCCGATTGCAATCTTCGACAGATCGCTATCGTTTTTCATGATCGCGACCATACGACACGACGACAGATTCCGTGAGATATTTTATGAGATGAAATGTTCTCGTGCGTAGCTAAACACATCCTGGTACAGCCAACTAAGTAATGGTACTCGCGTATTTCTTTTTTTCACGTAATTAAAATACGTATCTAACAACGCTACCACAACATAGACAAGATGCTTGAATAGTAATAATAAAAAAGTTTAAGCAAGTAATTTTATGCGAACATAAAAACGTCGGCGTGTGAAAAGTGGGAAACATAAAATTAAAATCCGGAGCTCGCTTACTCCTGAGCTTGTAACGCGACGCTACGCCGGCTCGGCGCGACTCTAACGTTCATTTTTAATCATGTCTACGCCGTAGCGCTCACGCCGCGGCTGTAGCGCTGCGAGATACTTGGGTTTCTTTTCTTCTCAGCTATCATATTTTTGCTATATGATTGAGGTAAATTCCAAAATAAATTATTAACCTATTTTTTTTTTTATTCTTTGTTCTTCAAAAACCTGTAAACGGTCCACTGCTAACATGGTTCTCTCTCAAAGGGTGGATTGACAAGCTGAACGCGATGAATAAATTATTTAGTTCCGTATCATATAAAATTAAAATAGATATATCTAATTTCTACTTATGACATGACAACTATATTTAGCTCTTAAAATCAACACTTCCAAATTACTTGCAAAAAACTATGCGATATTCTCATTTATTCATATGAAATTTTATACATGCATTAATTGTACTTCTAATTACAGGTTAACACGTCGTGCATATTCATTTCAGGACATCAACTAAAAATGTGAAAAAAACTCTTGTTTAGTAAATAAAGTAATTTAGCAATGAACTGAAATTAGCTAATCAACTAGAAATAAAAAATAAAGTTATGTTAATTATCAAAGGCGAGACTGAATTTTTATATAGAAATAATTGACATTCATATATCAACCCAAATCAAATCATTTATTCAACGTTAGAAACATACATTTCACTTGTCGAACGTCTTTTTTTCTTATCTACCACCATTTCGTAATGAGGTTCCTGTGGCGGAGAAGAAACCAGCGAAATAAACTACGTAGGTATCCTCTTGTTTTTTTTCAAAACATTCAAAACGTTTTGGTCTGAAATTTCAACTGAAATAATCTTGTTCGCGTATTTGTTTGTAGATGGCGCTGGTAAAATTTTTAATCATGGTGTAAAGTTACACGTTTAAAATCATAAGGAGCGAGTCGATGTAATCTTGTTATCCTACCAACGTAACGTCGACTTACATAAGGACTGCAAAATACCATCGATCAAAGAATTCTTCAGGGAAACGTCACGGCGCTACTTCGCCAGCCGCCGTACACCCTAACCCGCTGGTGGTGAACACCAACAAATACTCCCAGATAATAGACGCAACGGCGCGCCACCGTCGCCCGCGTGACGTATTATACGACCCGGACGACGTAACAACACCAACAGACCGACCAACCGACCCAGTCTCGGTTAATCCTACTCAAACACACACTGTACAAATTACGTTAAGAGTAGCAACAACTTCACAATCCCCCGCCGACGCACAAGAGCGTATCGAGCCAACAGAACACCCGCGTACACACCGTACACCCAGGATTCAGGGCGGCTCTTACCGCCCAGCTCTATCGAAACACCTCGACCGTCCGAGACGAGGTCCGAACCTCCCTCGGACGGTCCACAGATAGCTTACTGTAAAGAGGTAAGCAGTAGAGGTACACTTGTACATCTGCCTAAAGCTTAACCCCTGCGTCGGGCGCGGAACCGAATGTGAAGTCAAGATGCGTGGAAGCTGGGGCGGGGCTTCTGCAACCGGCCTGCTTTACTTTGAAATCGTAACAGTAAAGTAAAGCCAATCTAGTAAACCAGTGACTTATATCACATGCATGATTTTTGTGTGACCGTGAATCACTAAGAACATATGCGTCACTAATAGTAATATTAATGCCAAAATACAATGAATTACTCTCTATCTCTTTATGTTCAAGAAGGGAATATTATGGGTAGAGTGAAATAGAGAGAGAGGGAGAGAGAGAGAGGAGGAGAGATCCAAGTTCTTTCTATATGCTAAAAATCCAAAAACATATTAGGAAACCTTTGAAATATTTTGATAAAGCTTTCCATTTCAGTTCTTCTACTCACTTGAAGCGAGATATAAGATGCTGCAATAAGAAATTAAAAACGAAGCAGTGCGCGTCCAAATCCGTTCAGACCTGCTAATGCGACGGCGCGTGTCCCCGCCGGCCCGGACCCGTGTTTAATGAATTCTTCTTTGCAGCAGGATCTTTTTTGTGCTGCATTTTTATTTATATGTTGCATGGACTTCAAAGTCCGTGAAGGACACTAGCCACTTTACCTAAAAAAGGGCTTAATTCTTATATCTAATTACATATCATGAAGAGAAGGAGAAGAAGTGACACGGATCTGCTGCGCCGTCACAGCGCGCACCAACATACCAGCTACACATCGCAACTAGGCATAATGAACCACTAAAATTGAAAACGCGATTCGTGTTTCGCCCCGCAACGGGGCGTCAATCGATTAAACATTAGGACGGTCCGCCGCGTCACTCGTCCGTTAGTCATTATCTACGAGCACATCTGCACCGTACTGTGCAGCTGTATACTCAGTCTAACCATAAATAATGATTAGTTGTGGCGCGTGTAATCCATCACGGTGTAGGCAAAGGTAAATTTTTTTAAAGAACGAACTCCTAAGTCTCACAAAAAGGAGTAAATTTTAAAGTGATAAAACAAAATCCACAATTCTGTGGCTTGAAAAGTTCTAAGATATGTCTACGTCGTGGTGGAACCAATGGAACGGTATTAGATAACGTTTTATAACACAATTTTTCAATTGTCAACCGGAAGCTGAAGTAGCAATTTCTTCTCGTCGACACCATCCCTTTTTTATCCACACAACGAGGATGAAATAGTATAATAAAATTACTTATTAAATTTTACTTCACTTGGAGCCTTAGTAGGTCAGGAATGAACTCACCAACAGAGCCTCTACAATCCTATCCATGACCAAAATACTACCACAAGACCAAAACGAGTGCGAATGCCGTTGATGACTAAGGAACCGCAACGTGCTCTCTCACTGCTGGCCGCATGAGGAAGCTCAAAGTTGCTCAACGAGTCATGGAATCTGCGACGACGGTATCCGTTAGGATCAGCAAGCTAAAGTAGTAATGTGCCTCCCACTTTGTTCGCAAATCTGTGTGTGTAAAGGTTCTCGAGTGGCGACCTCGAACAGGCAAACGCAGAGATAGGACGAGCCCGTGGAAGATCACGTGCGAGGAACAGTGCATCAACAGGTACAGCGAATCTGCTTGCTCCCTTTGTAAGAGTTAAAAATTTAGTTTTAAAAACAGGCCTTTTTACTCCAATCTTGCAACCCTTAGCTCGTTACAATAATTAGCTGTGCTATCACCGGGGAGCCATGGTAGGTTATGGTCAGGGCGCTCACTTGAATATTTCCAGGTATGATGCAAAGTTGAGCCTGTACCCTGTGGCCTGGAGTCGAGCCACGGTGCCGGCACAACTATAATCGTTAATAACTGTTTTAAGTGCTGTGTTTACCGCATGCTTGAAAACCCGCACGCCTGAGAAATAATAAAAATTACATTTTTAGCATATGTAGTGAAGTGCACCAACCCGGAGGAACATGGCGGAACCCTGCTGGCTCCAGAACGCCGATGCATGTTGCGGCGAAGAATTTCACTTGAATGACATTTATAGACGGCAACTTTTTGCTTTAGTTAGTTATTATTTTCCCAGTAGTAACTATGTATGACAAATAAATAAAAGCTTTAGTAGAAACTGCTGATAATGATTTTCCCAAATTGATTCAGGCGGGATAGCTAAGTGATTGATGGAGCTTCTCCGCTGAATCTAACCACAACCAACAAACTTCCCGAGGACACGGCTCCTGCCCGAGGAACAGATAGGAATAGATGCTCGTGTTACGACAGTGAGGAAACATATAGATAAGAAATGGAAAGACCGCCCAACGCTAAATATAAGGTTTTTTTCTAATTAACTTTAGTGCTAGAATACTACACTACTGATTTGTTGTAAAAGTCGTTGCAGCTCTGGGGTCAGGACTGCCCTAATATTTTTTTTTTTTATAGAAGAAAAGGGCAATCGAGCATGCGGCTCACTTGATAGTAAGTGATCACCGACGCCCACGAACATCCACAACACCAGAGGAGCTACAGATGCGTTGCCGGCCTTTAAGGACGGAATAGGCTCTTTTCTTGAAGGTACCTAAGTCGTAACTGTTCGGAAATAGCGCTGGCGAGAGCTGATTCCACAAAGTATTTAGCGCTTCAATTTACTATTATGCCAGTGACCTGCATTCGGATCTTTTTTTTTGGGGTGGACGGAAAATGCTTTAGGTGGAACCGTTGTTGACCGGGAGGCCTCCCAACGGCTTATGTCGGACTCGGATTTCGGAAGGAGAAACATACCGACTAAATACCCATCCACGTTGCTGTTGGCCCGGAGGCCTTTACAGCTTCATCTAAAGAGACTTGCGAGAGCGGAGGCCCGCAAGTTGAAAAAAAGGGTCGACAATGTCTGCTGTTATGAAGCGTTCCGTCCCCTGAAACGAAAGAATAACTTCCAATTTTAGGCGATCCGAGGGCCCTGACAAGGAGATGAAACCTTTTCTGGGATCGCCTTGTTATGTGACTTTATTAACGACTTCTGCCTCGAGTAAATCTCGTGCGGGTCGTGAAGTACGGGCGACTAAGTCTATCCCGCTGTGTTAGCCGTAGGACCCGGCTAGTGTGGGTGCTTGTGCTAGTGTGCGTGTGGGGCGTGGCCGCATACGCGTCATTAATTTGGGTGATTTTGACATCATCGTCTATGATGACATTCTTGGGGCGCCGCAAGCGGAGTGTTGTGAATAATGCAATTCGGATCTCGGTACCGACACGGCTTAAATTGTACATTGCTATTTTAAGCGCTGAATTCAGCACATGATCAGCGGTGAAGAAAAACACGTGGTGGACTAAAAACTTCTAAAATTTGCTGGACTATTCACTTCAAATAACTACACCAGAATATTTATGTTTCGTATTTTTTCAAAACAAACAAACTTTTATACTTATTTAAGTTTAATTATGAATAAAGACTAGACACTAATTTATTCTTGTTTCATCGAAATTTATCAGAGGAGGCTTAAGTAATGTACACGAGTTCTAACATTAACATAAACAAAGCAGTGGCTTGTTTACTCTTAATTTTATTGTGACGTCGGTTTGATGTTATCTAAATTGAGTGGGAATGAAAGGGTGTAATAGCGGCAAATAAAAGGCTATCTTTTTATCACTTATCTTGTCTATTTTAAATTTTAATGTGTGTTTTTATTTTCCCCTTTTTTAGAGCTGCCGCAACGACGGGACGCCGCATGTCGTCAGTACATAGTTCTCACTTTTCAGAGATGAACCCGCACGATGTTTTCCTTAACTTTCGCTGAGCACGTGCTGAATTCAGCACTTAAAATAGCAATGTACAATTTTAGCGGCGCGGGTGGTGCCGAGAGCCGTATCCAGGTCACAGGCGTAATGTTAAATTAAAGCGCTAAATAATTATCAGGGTGCACCTGAGCCCTGGGCTACAACGAGTCCTACAGAAAAATGTGGTATTCATAAGTTATGTTAAGTCTCGGACTCCAACCAAGTATCCCGTATTGATCGCATCTCACTTTCATCTCATCATTTCAACAGATTTATTGGCACGTGTTCTGAGGTACTAACAAAGTCTTCGGCGAGCAATTTCTCTCTAATCAACTTGATCTACTGGCCCTATGAAGAAATGTTACATCTCTATGTATTTTTAATCGCATTTAGCTAGGGGAGTATTCTAAGGATCTACTCGGAACGATCCCTGCCGCTATGTTCCACCATCGCACATCGCGGCAGAACACTGTGCCAACCTCTAACACCATCTAGACGGTTGGCAGTTAAGCACAGTTCTTTTCTCTCGCAAATTTTTGCCCAGTACTTACACTTTGTGGAATCAGCTGTATAATGACCAATTGTCAAGCGCCAATAGCCAAATAAGTTAGGGTGTGGAGTACGAAACATGACATCAGATACAAGCTGTAATGCTTAGTTGGAAGTTTACCAGGAACATTAATAATGTTACTTAATAAATAGCATTGATAGTATTCTTCAAAAAACAACATCCAGCGTTATTTCAGAACAGTTGCGACTTAGAGACCTTCGGAAATAAAGACATGTTCCTTTGTCAAAGGCCGGGAGTGATCCTGCAATGTCTCTGGTGATGCGAATGTTCCTAGGCGCCGGTGATCACTGGGCATTAGGTGAGCCACATGCTCGATTACCCGCTCTTGTAGAAGAGTAAGGCATCGTATGTTATGTAATCTCCACAGGTTCATACCTTCTGTTTATAATATATTTCGTAATTCGAAACAAAATGTAGTGTGCGGTGGCGAAGTTGGACGATAGCGGTTCTCGTTGTTATGTTGGTGGCCTTGGTGTCGACACAGAGATACTTATATTTTATATATTAAAGCTAAATACAGAACTGACAGATAAATCGAAGGACAGGTATGTAACGGACTTTGAAGCGACCTTCAGCGTTTGGTAATGATAACGCTCGAGCTTACTCCATCCGCCACATAATCGGGTTAGCAACCAGACGTCGTCACCTGCAGGAAACGTAATGGCCGCAAGTAATTACGCAAATACAGAAACAGTCTTCATCTGGCTACGTGAAGCGTGTAACGGTTATACGATAAGGGTGAAGGAAGATTTTGTTCTAATCTTATTCTATTACAATACTTGTCATCTCATTGTCTGATGAGTAGATATGTAAATTCTATGGGTTTCCTACTCTGGAGCAAGCTACATATAGCTGACTAATGTAAATTCTTTACCTCATTTAAGCTTGCAATTTGTTTCCACGCTGGTTCACCCGCCACGTCGGCGACCGCCCGGCGCAGCTTGAAAGTCGAGTGGAATCATCGCCTTCCGATTCATTTATCAGTTGACGGGGAAATGTTCCAGATCTTTTCTCTTTCATTTAATAAACATACCTTTTAAACTACTAAAACTAAATAAACAACCATGCCACTTTTTATATCTAAAAACCTTGTGTTATAATGCTACTATATATATGTGTATGTATACTTTGTACGTTTGAATGTTCGTCGCTATCATGGTGGGCAGACTTACTCGCAGATGTTTACCGGCTTAAGTAACCACTGAATGTGAACAGATCTGTTAACGTAATTTATATAAAAAACTGCGGAATATGTTTCTAATTGTGGGACGACCCCCCACAGGGTGGTGGGACGACCGGCGCAGTGTTGCGCGCAGTCGATGGACGCAGGTGGCTCAGGACCGAGCGATGATGATGTTTATAATTATTTCTCTGATACACAGGCTTCTTCACAATGCTTCCCCAAACATGTGGCACGGGGAATCGAGCCTAGGTCACTAACAAACTAGAGCGAGCACTCTGATCCTCAAACACCTCATAACATTATGATATAGATTGTGGGAAGTGGCAATTACATATTACGAGTTTGCACCATGTCATGAGATAAGCAACAGTTTATTATATATTTATATGTCGGTTTGACTTGACTCTTTATACAACTATGAACATAGGGAAACTAGTACATTTTAACGACAAAAGGCGTCACAAGAAATAAAGGTATTATGATACATTAAAAATGTTATCTCCAGCTAAGCTTTCTGTTTAAAACTGCCACATCGGAACAGAAATCCCGCGGGCCGACAGAGTCTTCCGTGGATTGCAGTTAAAGTGTTTGAGAAATGGTTTTATGTTCCGCCGAGTGTTCTCGAATTTCTTTTTGTGAGCGGCGCCAGCTAACAAACTTTTATCAATACTTGGTGAATGTTTCCCGACTCCAATTGTTTTATAACCGTTTCTATCTCATTCGACACTGATTTCAACATATTCGGGGAAAGATGTATTATAGAACTCCGTGTATTAGTTCAAATATAGTAAGTTCTGTACAGCATCCGTTATACAAGAAATGTATTGCGGACACTTCCTCGGTATCCTCTGGCCTATGTTCAGACTTAAACGGGCTGATATTATAGTGTAGTAATACTGTCTCGGGGACTCGGGGACCCTTTCCCAAACTTGCAGCATTTACTTTATTGGATCTATGGGAGATCTGACAATTCTTTTCTTCTATATATCACGTACGTAAGGAAAATTATGACATTTGTTTAACTAAGAAAATAGTTTGTCTTACAGAAGGGGTCGCGATGACACAATAGAGATATTAAGGAAACTTTGTCAAAACTGTTGCAAGTCAGCCTTTGGTTAAAAAATAAAAATATGTACTAGCTTTTCCCCACGTCTTCGCTTGCATCAAATCCTAGTTAATATCAGTGGCACCTGTAAAAAACATTGCGAGGCCCTGGCCCAGCTTTCCTTTTATGGAAAAGGCGGTAAACGAGCAAGCGGTTCACCTGACGGTAAGTGATTACCGTCGCCCATGTACATCTGCAACACCAGAGGAGCTGCAGGTGCGTTCCCGGCCTTTAAGGGTATTTAGGAGATAGGAGGAAGGATAAGGAGGGGGACGGGAGGGTAAGTGGGTCTCCAGTTACCTCACTCATCGAACTAAACGCAGAAGCACAAGATGCCTCTACTTCACGCTGGTTTTCTGCAAGGAGCCAGCCGATTCGAGCAGCAGCAAAAGCCGCCGCTTGGCTCTACCACGTACAAAACCAGCTGTGGCACATTGAAACCTAAAAGAAGAGAATCTGCCAATCACCCTTCCCGCGAGTGTCGTCATATCCGTGTCGGCGATTGAGTCCAAATCCGCAATTTTTTCCAAATGAATTATTACAATGTCCGTTCAAAAATTTTGGGATTTCATAATTTTCTTAACTTCAATTGTGTTGCTGTTACATTTATCCTACTTTTTTTATTTACGTGTAATATAACAAAGGGACCCCGTAGCACTAATGCCTATCCTGCGGTCTCTTCCGGCGATCCGTTATACGAGTAAGAGACGCTGCGGGAGGCTCGTAGCCTGCCCTGTGATGCTCTATTTGTACACATCATAATAATGTGTCGGGAGATTATTAATCTTCGTGTAAGACGTGTACCTGTCTTATCTTTGTTACGTATACTGACCACCTAGTGGCTTAGAGGTTAGCGTACCTGACTGCTGTGCTATGGGCTCTGGGTTCGAATCAAAACCGGATCCAATTTTTGGGCAACATACAATTTTTTTGGTTTTCGAGTATGTTTTGTTTACGATTGTGGGTTGTCACTAGTCCTTACCTGTGTACTGTAAAGCCAAGCAGCGTGTAAATGCCCACAGATGGGCTATTATAAAATATCTGAGAGGGTCCGCCACGCTTCTCTAATATGGGTTGGCGGACTTCGAAATAATATTTCTCAGATATGCAGGTTTCGCCGTGCACGTGGTAAATTTAGCATCTATAAAAGCTACTAACAGTTTTAGTGGTGCTGGCAGCGGGGATCGAACCCAGGTCAATCGCGCTCTATAAAACTAAAGCAACTGTGTACTATACCTTTGTTTGTGCAATCCAACTGTGTTGTGGTCATTTTCTATTCCCGTCATTTCCCTACGCACTCATGTGTTTCTAAAATACATTGAGTTTCTAAAGTACATTAAAGGGGGATGTCCGGGACACATCTTACTTTGAATTTTTTTTTAATAGATACGGAGCCATAATTCACGATTTGTTTTAAAGAATTTATGGACTGCACGAAAGTGTTGAATAATTAATGAAGGTCAAAGTCATTAGCGTCGCCCAGCGGCGGCGAGCGGCGAGCGGCGAGCGGCGAGCGGTCGTGTTTGCTTTGGTTGGATTCAAACAGGATATTTCTTTTGTTTGGAAACTACGCTTTAAGATTTTAGTTGAATTTTTATTTAATCAGAATGGACGAAAAGTTAATGCGCGTTGGTCGAGCGGTTAGAGAATCTGCCTCCTAATTAGGAAAAACCCGAGTTCGATCCGCGGCGTGGAGCGTTCGTACCGATGGTTCTTGCGAAACTTATGAACGACCAAGCTCACCAGCTGTCACACACTTACTACTTACACTAACAGAAATGTTATATTGCCAATATCAAATCAAACGAGATTAAAAAGTATTTCGGAGGTATTTTTCATGAAAGCACTGTCTATCATGTTTTTATTTGTTTCTCCTTGCCCGAGCGCGTCAACCCACTGACCCACTGGCATCGTGTCGCGTCGCGTAGCGCGCCATGATAACGATTCCTATGCGACCAATGTTTACATTTCGATTAAAAAATATTTCTGATCGTAGTTGAATAATATTATAGTTTGAATGTAGACACTATCGTTTTATTTATTTTAGCAACTTATTTTGAGGGTTGGTTGTTTATACTCAACAAGAACAAAAGTTATTTCTAAACGTTTCCGACAATAGAAATGGCGTTGAAGTTTTCAGCCTAAATTTTACAGTTGCAAAAAGCGAGCGGATCCAGCGAAGTTTTCTTTGCTTCCTTGAGGCCCAGATGAGATACCCTGTAAGTGCTCCAGAAGAGAAAATAACAATTGTCTAAACTTTACCGCGGCCGTCTCTGCCGGACGTCGAACAGCGAAAGTTCTCGACTGAAACATAGAGAGTAGAGAATACTTTGTGCACGCTTTGAAAGCTTGGCTTAATCACTATTCTTCAAAACAATACTGATTCTGCCACGGGGAAACACGGATGTCAAAGTGGGTCGGTACAGATCGTGGGTTCGATTATGTCCAAATAATTGTTTCTGTTCTGGGTGTGTGTGTTCATGTGCCATATATGTAAGTAAAATGTCTCCATGACTCGAGAAGAAATTACAAAAATAAACATAAGAATATTTTGTTTGTATTCTTTTATATTAAAATTATTTTAATCGAACCCTTCAAAGAGCCATGGTATGTCAAAAGAAAGAGCGCTTTCCTTCCATGCACTTGACCACTCTGTGTGGGGCTGCGGGTGCCAGTGAGGGCACAGTGTGCGCTCAGTGTGGGCTCAGTGTGGGCAGCGCCCGAACTGTTATTTGCATCGATAAGTAACCGCAACGTCTGTGCACTAACAGACACTCGTATATCGAGAATTAGTGAAGTTCTAACGCCCACTGAACCGGCGTCGCTAACTCCCCACGTCAGCCGCTGCCTTTCTCATTTATTATATTTAAACAAAATAATGAATACTATTAAAGTTACTAATATATCTGTTGTGCATTCCATCTAAGCTTTCAAAGTTTGTTGTGAGGTGTGAAGGCAGTGGAACGGCGGGCTCGTAGCTGCGTTGTCATTAAAGTGAAACTCATTGTTTGTCGAAGATCGCTCGCTGCGTTGTGTCGTGTTGTGTGTCCGTGACACTGCATGTGAACCTTGCTTAGACCCTGACGAAAGAAGCAGTTGCATTGTATGTGGGAAGGTTTTTTTTTATGTGTGTACTATTACTGCACTATAAAACATCTCGCCCAGTTAATGTCATATAGCGAATTGTATTAGAAAGTTTACACCGAGGGCGAAATGGACTAGGAAGACAAAAAATAATAAAGAAATGGGAAATAACTCGAAGTTTTAAAAGTTTTATGAATTCATTTCAATTGGGCTGAATGAATTAGACGAGACAAGAAATGGACAGTGGGGTGGTGTTGTTGATTTAAGATAAATTATAGGAGACTGATGTAATTTAACTTTGCGGAATAACTTTTTTTTTTACTTTATTTTTACTTTTGCAATCTAAAAAATAATTCCCCTATCATTATATACAAGCTGGTCTAAGCAAGAGGCGACATCACAAGATTTCTTCGTCTTTGTAAATTCAGCACTAAACATTGCAATTTATAATTTCCGTGGGATTGGAACACACGTCACTTACTTTAACAGCCTGTAAATCCATTGCATGACAGACCTCTCCCACATGTATATATAAGATGTTTGATTCTTTTCCTAAACTTTGATTTTCAGCACTAACATTTTGGGTATTTTCCACAACCAGGTAGGTCAGGGGTCCCAGCGCAGCGGTTGCCATCGCCCTTTCTTCCCGTTAGTATCGTAGGAGTTGATAAAGGGAGAAGCCCGACGACGGGACTGGTCAAGTAGCGAGGTGTCCGGCGCTATGTTTTTTTTTTGTATTGGAAAGGCGGCAAACGAGCAAGTGGTTCACCTGATAGTAAGTGATTACCGTTGCCCACGTTCACCCGTAACACCAGAGGTGCTGCAGGTGCGTTGCCGGCCTTTAATAATATTAGGGAGATGGGAGGGAGGATAAGGAGGGGGATGGGAACTCTACGAACGAAACGCAGAAGCACAAGATGCCTCTACTTCACGCCGGTATTCTGCAAGGCCATGGTACCGATCCGGTCGAGCCGGCCCATTCGAGCAGCCGTGTCCGGCGCTGTGTCCGGCGCTGCGATCCCCAGTCTGAATGAATTCGCACGTGGCGATTATGTAAAATCCTCCTTATGGGAGATGTCTATAGATTTCTTATATTTACTTGATCACATCTTTTATTTATATACAGGTTGTTAAGAAATAACCTGTACAGGTATACCAGGCATAACCTGTAACACAATGGAAGGAATTCTCAGCTGTGTAAGTAAGACTCTGGTGTAAATATTAATTTACGCGCGTTAAACTATGATCAGTAATTCACTTTATACCGGATAGGAACTCAAAATTAATTTAAACAATAATGCAGCAGTGCCCCGAGCTCAACCCCCTGAGGGCGTCGGTTCCGCGGGCCACGAGTCCGTGTTGAACGTGTTCTCCGCGATGAAGAATGAATGAAAATATGAAAACCGCTTTATTTTAATTATGAAATAACACATACGAAAAAAAATATTATTCATACCAACGAGACCAGCGGTTAACAACAAAAAATTCGTTTAGAATTTCGAAATACTGATGAAAGCGTCGCACGGGTCTTCTCGTCCGGAGGCCGATCTCTCAACCGCTCGGCCGCTGTAACCATTTGTTAATGGTAAGAAGCCGAGGCCAGTTTTATGCAACTTACAAATTATTGTTATTTCGGGATTGATTGCATTTTACTTCGTCCCTCGTCTCTGACGCCGCATCTAAACAAATTGAACCGCCTTTTTTGTGTTTCGATACCTAATTAAGGAACATTAACATCTTATATTTCGGCGGGACTGAGGTGTTAGACCATCCGTTTTAATTAACAAATAGCAAATAACTCGGCAGCTTTTCTTGATGTATTAGTAATTCCTAATAACACCAGAAGCCACACTGTGTACAGGAGAAAGAGTCACACAAACAGATATTTAAACGGGGACCACGGCTGCTGTAAAGCACTCTGGAATATAAAAACAAAATGAAACGCGATTAACTTCGTACATAAGAGTTTCATTTCAAATGTGTGGTGTTCGCGTAAACACAAGAAATCATTGTCTTATGCTTCTTTACATAAACACATTAGATAAGTAATCGTACTTACAACTTCCACGTATTGTCTGTAATATAATAGTAATTAAAGCTATCAGTGCCGTATTATCCGTCTACATTGAGGTTACTGAGCGAACATCAGCTGGGATATTTTCACTTAAAACACATTGACTTATGTACGTAGTTATGTTTCAGTATAACACGAGTGTGTACGAAACGGTCAGCAAAGATCTCTTTATGAATATTCAGCGAGCAGCGCTTTGATCTCTCTTCCTTTTTGTACTTAATGGACTCGGAGACTTAATGGAGTTTATCAGAGATCAGCGCTTTACATTGCCGGCAAAATTTAATCTGAAACGTGCTATTTTTAACTTAGCCAAGTGTTTCCTTACAGTCTTGAAGGTTTGGGAATATGAGATTGAACGCGGCTACGTGTGCGTGTAGCTACCGTGCGACAACCCTAAATGATACAGTTTTTCCTTGACTTGTCGTTGCTACGTACATATATATTTATAGCTAGCTTCCGTGCGACAACCCTAAATGATACAGTTTTTCCTTGACTTGTCGTTGCTACGTACATATATATTTATAGCTAGCTTCCGTGCGACAACCCTAAATGATACAGTATTTCTTTGACTTGTCGCTGCTACGTGGCATCCCTAATTTCTATAATCGTTCAATCACTAGTCATTCATTCATTCAACGGTGATAATGGGATCGCGGTAAGGGCAAGCTAACATTTGGGCGGGTGATCCGGTTCGAGGCAGCGACCTGCCATTAGTGGAGTGCAGTAAGGTTGCGATCGTTTGATTAATAGGAAGATTAAGGTGTAAGTACATGCAAAGTTGCTTTCCTGTGCCTGAACTTTTTATTAAAATAACAATTTTTTATTTGCATACAAATGGCATAAAATGAATCTTACAAAAAATTAGGAAACAGGATGTTTTGCTATGGTTATACCTTACACATTATATTAAATATTAGTAGTATATTAATTTCGTACACTTACCGTCAGATGAGCCGCTAGCTCGTTTGCCTCCATTTCATTTAAAAAAATGGCTTTCAAAATATTCTGTTCATTAGCTTTTGATATAAATGCAGTCCTTCATGCTATAGAAACTATTCATAGTTAACCATTCGTGCAGATAAATGATAGAATTTGTTAATACGAAATGTCCGTATTTCTGTTATGAATGGAGGAAAAGAGCCGTGGTAGCCTAGTGGTCAGGGCACTCATTTTACTTTCATAGAGCTCGAGTGACCTGAGTTCGATCCCCGGTGCCCAACCCGCACTGGAGGGTTAAGGAGGCGGGCCCTCCTTGCCTGTTAAAACTCTCTCTCTGAAATTAGTATTTGAGAAGGAGGCCTTTGCCCACCGGTGGGCACTTGCAGGCTGCTACTTTACTTTACTCTAGTATTACGAATCCTTGTTCTCGAACTGGTGACAGCTTTAGTGATGTCTACTTAAAAACGACACAAGACAACTGTCCTGTTAGCGCGTGGTAATCGAGCAAGAAGCACTGAGACTTAAATAATCGAGACGTAGACGTTGTCGTGGAACAAACGCCGCTGCGCTCGCCGGCCCTGGCTGCCACAAGTACAGACCGTGGGGTCGCGGGCCGGTCCGCCTCGCTGTGCCGCGCCGGAGGTACATAAGTGCATAAATTGAAATAAGAGAAATGTCTGATAGATCTCATGGTGTTCGACATACCGGTGACGAACATCAGTTGCGAGGGGTCTGGTGCTTCAGGAGCGAACACGCCTGCCAAGGGTGGGAGAGGTTTAACTTCTACCGTTTTCCACCAGTCCAGGGATTCAGCAAAAAGAGATGCAAATGGTAATAAAATTGACACTTTAATTCTGAAACTTCTTATTTCAATTATTCATTAACTAATTTAATTCCTTATTTTGATTCTACTTCTGCAGCTTATCGAAGTCAACTTCTGGACATGGACCTTTGCGAGATAGCGCAAAGAAAACGGACTTGTTTTAAATTTTTGAATGGTTTGTCCATACCGGACAGACTGCTTGATGATGAGTAGGACGGAAAAGGGTTCCGCATATTTGTATGGATAAAAAGATGTAAAAGTACAAAGGCACCATATTCACGAGGCAGTTGATCAAAAGGGAGCTTTTATAACGAAATCTTGGAGTAAAGAAAAATAAGTGAATATATCACAAGGAATTTGTGTGTGTTGTGATGAAGCGGCGGAAAGGACCGTCTCAGCATGAGCCTCGAGGTGTCGCAGCGCTGATTTTTGATTTGGATGTACGAATATGTATCTTGTCTCTTCTGTCTACTTCTTTGGCACGCTCTGTAGCCTAGAGGACCTGATGGATTTCAACATATGAGTATAAAAGCAAGATTCTACAAGAAGTAGTAGTACAAAGTTACTGCTTTTCGATATCACCTTAAGCACCATACACTCCAAAATTCTATTTACAATGGAGTTAGAGGTCAATAACTCCTTAGCTTCTCTAGATGTGTTAGTTGAGCTTTAGCTTTGTTACATTATTTTTCGCTAATGTTTTTGTGTGTTGTTAAATAAATGTTTTTCATACTATTCTAATTCTGAATCCTTATGGTGACATAAGCCACGCTGTGTACAGGAAAACGACCCATACAAACAGATATTAAACCAGTACATTTCACCACCATCCGTCTCAGTTAGCTACTGTTGGTAAATCTTTGTTTCAGAGAGCACGAGGGATCTTTGGCAGTGAACACTTGGCCACCGAGCTTCATCAAGTTAGGCAAGTCCTGCGCGACAACAAGCTTCGGGTTCCGCGCCTCCGGCACAGTGTCCGGGCGTCGCTACAGTCGAGTGAGAGCCGGGTATATTATGTATTTTATATCAGAGGCGTTACGGACAAGATTGGCTATATGTTGAAGAGCGTTTCATAAAAACGTTTTTCAAGCCCGCGGAAAGGATAAGTAAAATTTTATCATCTGTCAAGTGCAATACCCCTCTGCAAGATGCAGGAGTGTACAAGCTTAATTGTGAATGTGGTCTCTCTTATATAGGGCAAAGTAAAAGGACCCGCTTAAAAGAACACATAGCTGATGAGACATCGACGTTCTAGGAAGTCTCCATTCTGTAATCATATCCTAGATTGCCCCAACCATTACTTCAAATTTTATAGACTACAAATCCTAGCAAAAGCACCGATCCCTGCCAAGGATGATTCGCGAGGCAATTGAAATCAAAAAACATCCTAATTTCAATAAAGAAGATGGAAGGGCACTACCACCGGCTTGGGATCCAGTAATTAACAAAATTAAATCTAAAACCAAGCATCCGCACGACCTCAAGATCCTGTGAGCACATTCTGCGTAGATCGGACCAAAATTAATAAATAAAAGCTGAAGGCAGGCCGAGTTAACGATGACATCTGGACGTCTAACACCTCGGTCCCCTCGTGACCACAAGTACTATAAAGCAATCGAAACGACAGGAATATAAAAAAAATAAACCATAAAAAGTGATAAAATCCGTAAATAATAGTTTCATTTAAAAATATATAGTCTTTTGCGTTTTTATCAGCCCATGTATGTTAACTTCTGAACATTGGGATTTCCATGAACGCACCGACAGACAGACAACACGCCTGGAGGATTTGCCCGCAGTCAGCGCGCAGGGCAGGCGGGCTGGGCACCAGCGCGAGCTCCAGCACGCTTTCTGCAGAAAAAGTTAATCTTACAAAAGTTGGCTAAAACTATAAAGGGATCGGCTTCGGATACTCGTGTATTTTCGTCTTCGTCTGTCTATTTATCTACTGCTGTGTCTCTAACGTTAGAGAATCTGCAGCCATCGCTGCTGCGTGCGATCTGGGCTCGGAGGATCCGACGAAGTCAGCAGGATACTCCGCGTAGAGATGAGATTAGTGTATCAGTACGGCTGACTGTAAGATATAGTATTGTACTGTATGTCGGGTCTGCGTAGCATATATTGTTGTAGAAACATACAATACACAAAAATACTATATTTCAGTTGAATGGATCAGTCTTTTTATTTCGCAACACTGAAACTAATGACAACTAATTGCTCAGTAAGCACATTAATAGGTAATAAACATACATTTGTCTTTTTGTTACTCTCCTTAAAATTGCAGTTTTTTTTAGTGCACTTATATCTTATTTTGAAAAATACTATAATCAAGCGAATAAATGTTTGCATCGCTAAATGAGCTCGACATTTGAATGAAATGTCATTATATATCTCCTTACACCCTACAGTCGCCACCTTAACAAAAAACACCGGCTTTGGATACTCGTACATCACTAAAAGGAAATTTGATGAGAACAGTTAGCAGCAAATATTACGAAAAAGTAACTCAAAAAAAAAGATCCAAATGCTGATAAAGTTTTCTGCGTGCGATCCCTTCGCCAGGGACGGGATCATCTGTCCATCAGTGCCAGCTGCCGATAGTGACATTGTCATTCATTTCAACAATTCAATTGTGTCTTTTTTTTGCGTCAACGTTCGCTGACACGCCGAAAACTATTCGAGACACGTTCTGCGACTTCTTGTGCGAAGGTATAGGGATAGGATTTATTACCTCAACGGTCGGACATATGTACCTATTGAATTACTACAAAAAAGAATTATATGAATTCTAAATGAATCCGAATCTAATGAATCATTGAAATGAAATCCTATTCTACATGATTCTGAAAAAAACATTTTATTTATTTTATGTTTATTTGAGATGATAAACGCGGTAACGAGAAATAGTACACCTATTGGTAAATGGATACTGAAGCCCATTGAAATCTGCAAAAACTCTAATCAGAGAGCGTTACAAGTGCGCTGCCACTGCTGAGGACTAGGATGGAACTCATACTGGCTCGAACCGGAACACATCAGAGGTTGTATTGCTGATTGACGGCAGACATAGGTGAGAGAGTGATTCCTACCCAGACTAGATAACGTCCTTTTTTTTATTTATTGAAGGTATATCCGGATCAGAATCAACAGAACGGATTTTGATCCCATTCTGTCTTCCGTCTGTCTCTTGTACTTGTACCAATTAGTTTTTCGAAATTTACATTTTACCGTTAGCTTGAACTAAGAGGCCGACAGGATACCCGCCTGTCATAAATTAGTAAATATATTATTTCAGTCCACCGCCGAACATGGCCCGAGTTAAGAAAATGGCAGCAAAAGTGAAAACATTTCTGGCAAGGTTTGTCCATACACAAACCTAGGCCGGCCGGCGCGTCGCAAATGTTCTCACGATAATTATTCTTGGATTTAGGCACATTGAGTGGACATTTCGCCATCTTTTGGTCGCCGGTCGTAGCGTCGTGCACCGTGCAGGTGCGGTTGACGTTCGGAGAGAGAGATGGTCTATTCCCCCTAAAATCCATATTTATTTAATTATATTTAAGACCTTACCTGAGAAACAAACTAATGCTACAATCAACATCAGTCACGCCAATGAGGAATCTCTTTTCCCACCACTCAGAGATAAAAATAAGCTTCAATATTCTGTTATTCTCGAATTTCTTCCCCGTCTTAAATATACTTTTCGGAGTTGTCAAACTTTTATTAAATTTCGTAGACGGTGCGGTTTCTACCAGAGATGAATAATACAGAATCCGCGTCTCGCCGTGACGCAGCGGCTTGCAGAGCCTGCAGTATACGGTTGACTAGAGATGGAAGATTTTGTTGCCTTGTTATGTTTTGAAACATTATGTTAAAAAAACCTCTAACGTTATTTTGTTTATGTATTGTAGGAATTAATTAATTATTTTGAAAATCTATATGTTATCTAACATACATACTAAGACGTGTAGATTTCCGTTGTCATATTTTTTGTTATTTATTCTTTTAATTATGTTTAAAATAAGTATTCTTCTTTTAGTTCTTCTAGGCCCGGTGAGGCAGCAGCCGGGCAGCACTCCGCGGCGCTGCGCCTCGCGGATCCGATCTCCGCACAGGACTAATATAAATATAAATAATTGTCAAAGTGCAAAGCTATGTATGCGATCTGCCGCCGAAGAAGAAGTTCCTACAGGCGGCTTTTTCTAACGTTAACTACTCGTTTATCAACTTGTGAGCCGTGCTTTGCCTTGCCCGCCGAACGCGTCTGCACCTAAAAGTACAATTCGCCAGGTGACGGATTCCTTCTCCGCCTGCGATCCGTGTAGACCGATATCCCCTTTACTATTTCTGCCGCCAAGCAGCAGGGCAACCAATGTTGTGTATCCTAAACCGAATTAGTTTCAAATTCCAGGTTTTGAGGCATTCCATCTTAGTCCTGGGCATCGCACCTGTGAACTTCTTCGATTGAAGTAGTTTGCAGGCGTCCACGGACAGCAGCAGCCACCTGCAATCAGTTGGTCTGTTAGCTCGTTAGTCACCCAATGTGATAAAAACATCAGTGATTGAAACGAATGCCAAATACCGAGTGATTTCTTACAAAAGATGTTAAAGTTTTAGTCAAAGTTTACCAACTTCCATCGTCGACGGCAGACGACATAAAAGAACTTTTATGTAATTTTTAGAGCGATTTTCTGCGTGGCGAGCATTTCGGGGGGTTGTGGGAGCGACAATGTGGCTGCGTCTTCTTATCTTGAGTTCAAAGAGAGTATTTACGCAAAACTGCATGATTTTATATATTTTCATTTAACGTAAGAAATAAAAATATATTTATAATGTCTAGTATATCACAAATCCAGATCAATAGAACATATTTAACCACAACTTTGGTTTTGAGATACATTAACACATAGTTTAAATCAACCTTACCTCGAAACCTCTGTATACCTACAGTGTATAACTACACCCACCGATGGAGCTATAAAGCCGTTAATTTCTATTGAATTGTAGAAGCCGCACGAGTACTATACTGGGCATCAGCTGAGCGCCGTCTTCCTGACTCCGATCGGGCACACCGGCCACGGGCTGTGGGAGGAGCGTCGCGGCCAGCAGGGGAGGCGAGCGGGTGGCATTGCTTCACCGCCACACGCGGACGCCTTGTCGTGCAATGTGTGTCCGAGAGATGGCGCCTCGCGCTCTCCGAGTGAAGCGGAAATACGTTATATGAAATTCTTGCGAGCCCCATCGAACTATTTTGACGTGTCCAACCTGATTGCGGTATCGGGCGTGAAACTGAACGGCCCGGATTGGGTTACGTGAGGTCAGTTGAGCAAGTTAATTGCACTAGGGAATATGCCAATAAAGCTGACATGTTTTGATGTTGCTACGCAACACTTCTATGTGATATTTCGGTAAATATAGTTGACGGTTCAATATAAAAATTGTTGGAGTTGATTTGTGCCATTGGTCTGTCATCTTTTTTTATAGGAAAGACAACAAACCAGCAAGCGGCTCACCTGATGGTAAGTGATTACCGTCGCCCACGTACATCTGCAACACCAGAGATGCTGCAGGTGCGTTGCCGGCCTTTAAGAGTATTTGGGACATGGGAAGGATGATGAGGAAGGGGTTTGGGAGGGGGAGTGGGCCTCCGGTTACCTCACTCACCGAACGAAACGCAGAAACACAAGATGCCTCTGCTTCGCGACGGTATTCTGCGAGATCGTGGTACCAACCGAGTCGAGCCGGGCCATTCGAACAGCAGCAAAAGCTGCCGCTTGGCTCTATCACGTACAAATCTGTTGCCAGAAGCTATGTAGTTCGTTATTTGATTGGCTTTGATATTCAAATATGTATAATTCTCGCGTCAGGCTGTTGCTCACAATGAACTCCGAAACTATCTAAACCTATTTCACTTTTTTTTTAAATGTGTGTTTTGCTGGCGTGCCTGACATACTTTAGTTTACATCACGAATTTTAATTTATTAATTTCAAAATCAACTATTTTTTGCCGCAGCACCGCGCGACCGCGTCTGCTAGTATGTTATATATAAAACGCCTGCTTTAGGCTGCCTACCTACTGTATGAGAAACATAAGTTCTTGTTCGAAACTCTGAAATTCGACTGTTTTCGTAAACAATCTATTTTCACCACTAACACTTTTCAAACTAACAGGAATTAAAGTAAGGAGTAAAGGTTATAGCATTCGCTCGACACGCGGGTATCGACGGACAGCGTACTGCACAGTGAGGCTATGCGACTGCGTCCTGAGCGCAAGGCCCAGGCGAACGCAATTTTTATGGAACGCGCAAGTTTATTGGATACACTTAAGTCAGAGGAAAGGTCGCGTGCTCAAAGAGGGAGTATAAAATTTTTATAAGCACCAGAAAGCAGACGCCAAAGACGTTTTACAGATTTTATCGCGTTTAATTATGCACGTATGCTTCACAGCTCCCGAGAGGTGATTTTTTTGTAAATTATACGTTATTTTGCTTTTATGATAAAATCTAAATAGAGTGCGAACGAAAGGGTGCGCCGAGCGCACAATCTCCGAGCACTCGTAATAACAATAAACGCAACTCGACCTCCTCGTTCCGTGCCTTATCTCTTGTTATTTATAAGTACAAAAGACAGCAATTAAAAACAAAGTCGGTTATAATTTTAAACACAATATAAGTAGGTGTTGTTCTTTTAAATCAAAAACCTGTAGATATTCAAAATGCTTACTGCAGGCCACAAAAATGTAATTCAAAATTATTAATTTTAATGAAAAGTTAAACGGTCCTTACCACCTACAATATATTTCTCTATAAATAGGAACTTCACCTGCATGTGGTGCAATCTGGTGGTTAACAGATAAGCCTCTGGCAGGTGAACGATGGCGCAAACCTACCAAACGCTAGCCCAGGCGCTCGTGCGGCAGCAGCTTCGCTGGGGCTGGCGTACCGGTGCTGTTGCGCTCAGAAATCGTCAGCGCATGGTCGTCAACTCCTTTATGTACACTCGTAACTGTAATCTTTTGAAAAAGATAAATTTAACTATTAAAAGGCGGCAAATTCTCACTGGAACTTGGGTTTGTTGGGTTACATTTTCTTTGATTAGGTTGCTAACAGTCCACCTGGTGGTAAGCGGCTGCTGCAGCCCGCGGGCACCTGCCAATAAGTTCAACTGAACGAGGTTATGGCTGCGTTGTCACCCGAGGACTAAGCTGGAACGGCTCACTGCCTGGAGTTATTCCGGCTCAGTGTACCTTACTACCGTACTTTAACGGCCCGATGATCAAATGGGTAGTGACTCTGCCTTCGAAGCTGAGGATTGAGGGTTCGAATCCCGCTAGGAGTCCGAGTCTTGGATGTTCATATGTTGTAATAATGATGTGTATATATGATTATTTATCTACAGAGGTAACCGGGAGACGCAGGGAAACCTAGTTCGAGACTGGGTGACCTGTGTGATTGTTCAAACATTATTCTTATATTACTTATATATATTTTTATCTGGTTGGGTTATATATGTACAAATAGGTTTAGATATATAGAATGTCATAAAATAACTAAGATGTCCCGAGAAGCTAACTGAGATTACCCATTCGCAGATACGACAATCGGCACACTAGCCCACGTGTGGGTCACCTCGTGGGCCAGGTGCAGATATTCTCGCTCGGCACACCAGCCCACGTGTGGGTCACCTCGTGGGCCAGGTGCAGATATTCTCGCTCGGCACACCAGCCCACGTGTGGGTCACCTCGTGGGCCAGGTGCAGATATTTCGCCTTCTTGTCTGTTTCGGCTTTCACGAGTATATGAGCTTGTCATAAGGAATGGTGACCAAAAATATTCTCCACTTTCAACACGATGACGGGACGGGCATCGCGATGCCAGGCTGGTTCGCGAGAACCGTCCTGTGCTGGGGGACCTCCCGACAGTGCCCGGCGCGGTTACTTTCCTCGAAGAGAAAGGAACAAGCTCTTTTCTTGATGTTCCAAAAGAAATGCACTGTGTACATTGCCAACTATTTGGAGAGTGTTAGGGGAACTTAGAATAGTAACTGCTTTCTTCCAGTTGGGGTCGGAAGAGTCGGCAAAGGGTAAAGCCACTAAAACCGATATGGCTACAATACCGATATCGGTGTAACCACCAATAAAATTCAAACCCTCTTACACTTATGGCATAGCTCTTACACCAATGCCCATGTCCCGCATTGGTCTAGTTTTAGGCTGTTAAGTAAACAATGTCTTGTGAATATAAGTTGAACGAATTGCACATTAAATGAACTACGTTGTAATAATATTACTTAACACACACGCTGTCGCGCGCCGCCACCACACGTCTCGTAATTTCTGAGCAGGGGTTCAAGACAAATTAATTTATTAATCATTATTAAATGACATAGAAAATGATTTAATCGTCTGGTACAGTCGTAAGTAATTCGGATATAAATTTGTACTTTTTGGAGAAAATCCCGCCTCTTCTGAAGATTGACCTTCATTGACTGTCCCATGTAGATATTTGAGATGAACGGCGACAGCCTCCCCTCCGCGGGTACATTGTAGAACAACATCGTACGGCCGCAGGTTGAGAGGGAATTACAATGATGAATCATTATACTCATGAAATATGTTTACTTTTGTAAACAGTTTTGTCGATAACCTATAACAGCTCTCTGCTACTTCAGTAACTACTGAATTAAAGATAAATCATAAAACAACTTGAATTTATCTTGTATTAACTGAAATATGTACATAAGCGAACGGTGCACGTGTGTTACCTCAACAGAAGGATTACTGAAGTGGCTGGCCGTGTAATTACTGTGAAACTGCTTTAAGGCTTACCGACTTTATGCATACTTTGAACCCGTTGCAAATCTTTTTAATACAACAAGCAATTAGCGTTTTCTTTGTATTCTCTGAAAAGTTTCAAATGTCTACATGACTTTAATAAAATTTGTTAATAATAACAACAACCAAAGATGTTGGAAAAAATTACTTAGCACGAAACCGAAAAAAAAACACAAATTGGCGTATGTTACCCAGTCCAAAGACGAGGAGAGCGCCCGCCTCCCTCCCACAGATTCGCGCAACACTGCCTTTACACCGTGAGCCTACATTATTTAAAATTCTTATACATTCCTCCTTACGATCTTTGTGCACTAATTTTACACAAGCCAACGGAGAATGATTACGCCAAAACAGATTTTTCTAAAAGGTCTTCTGTTTTCTGATATTAATTTATCCCTAATGGGAAGGGCAAAGGACTTTAGTCCATACAGCCAGGTCTGTTTTCTTTCACTGTTTGTTCATGACTTCTTTCTTCTGTTTTAAATTCTGACAAGTGCCACAGATCTATTTTGTTCTTATATTATAGCATAAAAAAAATTCTGCGCTTTAAATATAGCATAGCTATCGTTAACGATGTTTCCTTCACCTTTAAGTAATTTTCCGCCATCAGCCTGTCGCCTGCGCTCCGCCCGTCGCTCCGCAGGGTGCACCTTTAAGTCACTTTTAAGACAACTTTTACGCGGGGAATACTAAAGAATTTTCATTCGTTAATGACATTAGAAATAAAAATTTCCTTAGACAACTGTAATAATGGTGGTGCAAATGAAGCATATTCTACGATATAATAAAATAATAATAAAAAAATAAGCCAGTAAGTGCAGACACGCGCTGAACAGTTAGAACTTTACTCGGCGCCGGACCCCGCAGCCCAGCGGTGGCCGGGCAGGCGCCGCGCCCGGTGCACCTGCTGTTGTGTTCCGATCTGAAAGTTACAGAGAGCCGGTGTGATTTCGAGCAGCGCGCCGTGCGCGAGCGCGGGAACAGAAACGTCTGTGGCCTACTTCCAAGTTGTGTGCATGCGGCCAGGGGCTGCAGCAGCCGCTAAGGATCAGGTGGATTCGAAGCACGCGTGCCGCCCCGCCGCACCACGATCATGCTTGAAATTTAGTTAAAGCGTGGGCTTACTTCGTGGTAATCCTTTACATTTAACGTGGATAATGGATTTATAAATCTACGTTTACACACAGATCCATGTTGAGTAATGGCTTAACAGCTTCAATGTATTTAAACAAACGTCTATGAATTTAGATTTCTAAGAGCTTGATTTCTTATTATCATAGCCATCTTTGAGCGGCGCAATGAACCAGTCACTTCCTATTTTCCCGGGGACACCCCAAGGAGAGCAAAGGAAAAATCTTGAACATCTCTTGGCAATGACCGGGAGGAGGCTCAGCGGCCATGCTCGCCATTCGTAGGCGAATTGCAAAGTCGGTTGTGGAGACCGGTTTAAACAAACATTCTTTTTTTAAGGTAAGAAATCCAATTTCTATCAGTCAATTGATATTTTTTACAATCTACCAACTTACCCCCTAAAATGAGGGGTTACTTTGTTTCATACTCACCGAATTATACAAAAATAAACGAAGAAAGCATTTTCATAGATGGAAATAAAGTAACTAAATAAATACAAAAGCAGTATTTGCAAACCCGAGTTGCCCAGCCCCAGTATGACGCATGTGGCAGCCATCACCTTCACACACACACACTCACTGCGTTTGACTGCGCTGAATCGTGCCCATTCACCTCCGTGTATCTCTGGCTATCTCTGTGTATCTCTGTGGGCGGTGGGCGTGAGCGGTTGGCTTGATTAGTAGTAGTAGTAGTAGTAGAGAAAATCAATGGTGTGTAATGACCAGGTCTCAGGAAGATGTGTCCAATACATTCTTCAGACTCATCGAAAGGTTCATCGTCCAACTCCTAATCATTTTCTTATGATCTGTCCAGAAAATTCAGTTCAAATTTGTCAACGTTTTTAAACGTTATTACGCGCACCGGCCGCTCGCCCGGCCTGCTGCTGAGCAAGGGTAAATGTTACAAGAAATGTAAACCGTTAAATATTGGTTTAAATAGTGTTTACAATCTTTTTAAAAAGTAGATCATCGCTCCCTGAATCTTGACTACATATAATATAAAGTAGGATTATTTTTATTTCGTCGTTTGCATTGAAGCATCGTGAATAGTTAACCCGGCCGAGTGCAGATGGAGCACGCCTCCTGCGAATGTTTTATGCAAGGCGACGCAGCGAACAATGCAGCTACAAATCCTTTAACTCCCGACACCACTCTGTATTTAAGTTCTAATCACAGCTGTTCACAAATATTTCCGTATTTATCGGCCTGTTATATTCCACTTCTGGATGTAGGCCTTTCTGAAAAAGTGGAACGAATGATGGTGCAAAGTTATTTGAATAATACACTATGGGCAATACTGATCACTCCGAACAGGACGCGCCAAATTTCTACCGATGCAATTTAGATATATGCTGTAAAACAAAGCGTTTCATGTTTATACATTTTTCTACAGATTCAAGTCAAAAACATATTGTTACTTATGTGATAGAAATGTGTATTCCCTTTCCTCGCGCTTCTGTCACGTCAAAACTGCATCGCTCACACATAATACAGAACAATGGCCGGCTCGCGCCACCTGTACGTGGTTTGCAACAAGATCACATCGTGTCGCCCGGCGGTGCAGCGGCGCGCTCGCACGCCAATGCGCCGCTTAGCGCTCGTGCAGCCGCAGAGTAAGCGACGGTTCATTTATAATATTAATTATAAAAGAACATGAAATTACATAAACGGTATTTGCAGACCCGAGCTAACCAGCCCGTATAGGCTGTAAAGGTAAGGCGTGTCATTTGTTCGACATAGCGCGCTTAAAGAACTGCAGACTTCGTGGCCACCGCACAGGGAGACCTTTCGTCTAATGAAGAATGTAACTACTGCAACGCTTTCCGGTTTATGTTGACGGAAACTAACGCAGTCAGTTAGAGTTCAATATGCAATAGCAGATGGTTAGAGTAATTACTTAGTATAGTGATGTACATAATCGAAATATTGGGAACAGGCACTAGCTTGTAATACCAGTTACTAGACTCCATAGAGTCAGTAACTGGTTCATGGGACAATATCTACGTTTCTACAACAAAATCCCAGAAGGTTCGAAAAGTCTTTCAATCAATAAGTATATAATGTATTTAACAAGGATTTTATAAAAAGGGTTATGTATAATATTTACCTGGGAATGAGTTGATCTCTCCTATAAAAATATGAAAAAAAAATTACAAAAATGAGAATATCTACGTAGTTCATTTCTCCGTCAAAGAAAGCTCATAAAACAAGTGCCCAAAGCTGGGCAAAGGCCTACTCTTTCACAAATATCTGAGTGGGCTTGGGAGCCGAGAAGGGACCGCCACGTTGCGCCAGGGCGGGTTGACGGACTACAAATGTCGTCAAAATATTTTATTTTTATTATTATTTTAGTTATGCGGGTGCTACCTCTCCTAGTTTTCCTTCTCCGACCAGCGCGGTAAATAAATATAAGAAATGTAAACCGTTAAATATTGGTTTAAATAGTGTTTACAATCTTTTTAAAAAGTAGATCATCGCTCCCTGAATCTTGACTACATATAATATAAAGTAGGATTATTTTTATTTCGTCGTTTGCATTGAAGCATCGTGAATAGTTAACCCGGCCGAGTGCAGATGGAGCACGCCTCCTGCGAATGTTTTATGCAAGGCGACGCAGCGAACAATGCAGCTACAAATCCTTTAACTCCCGACACCACTCTGTATTTAAGTTCTAATCACAGCTGTTCACAAATATTTCCGTATTTATCGGCCTGTTATATTCCACTTCTGGATGTAGGCCTTTCTGAAAAAGTGGAACGAATGATGGTGCAAAGTTATTTGAATAATACACTATGGGCAATACTGATCACTCCGAACAGGACGCGCCAAATTTCTACCGATGCAATTTAGATATATGCTGTAAAACAAAGCGTTTCATGTTTATACATTTTTCTACAGATTCAAGTCAAAAACATATTGTTACTTATGTGATAGAAATGTGTATTCCCTTTCCTCGCGCTTCTGTCACGTCAACACTGCATCGCTCACACATAATACAGAACAATGGCCGGCTCGCGCCACCTGTACGTGGTTTGCAACAAGATCACATCGTGTCGCCCGGCGGTGCAGCGGCGCGCTCGCACGCCAATGCGCCGCTTAGCGCTCGTGCAGCCGCAGAGTAAGCGACGGTTCATTTATAATATTAATTATAAAAGAACATGAAATTACATAAACGGTATTTGCAGACCCGAGCTAACCAGCCCGTATAGGCTGTAAAGGTAAGGCGTGTCATTTGTTCGACATAGCGCGCTTAAAGAACTGCAGACTTCGTGGCCACCGCACAGGGAGACCTTTCGTCTAATGAAGAATGTAACTACTGCAACGCTTTCCGGTTTATGTTGACGGAAACTAACGCAGTCAGTTAGAGTTCAATATGCAATAGCAAATGGTTAGAGTAATTACTTAGTATAGTGATGTACATAATCGAAATATTGGGAACAGGCACTAGCTTGTAATACCAGTTACTAGACTCCATAGAGTCAGTAACTGGTTCATGGGACAATATCTACGTTTCTACAACAAAATCCCAGAAGGTTCGAAAAGTCTTTCAATCAATAAGCATAAAAATGTATTTAACAAGGATTTTATAAAAAGGGTTATATATAATATTTACCTGGGAATGAGTTGATCTCTCCTATAAAAATATGAAAAAAAAATTACAAAAATGAGAATATCTACGTAGTTCATTTCTCCGTCAAAGAAAGCTCATAAAACAAGTGCCCAAAGCTGGGCAAAGGCCTACTCTTTCACAAATATCTGAGTGGGCTTTGGAGCCGAGAAGGGACCGCCACGTTGCGCCAGGGCGGGTTGACGGACTACAAATGTCGTCAAAATATTTTATTTTTATTATTATTTTAGTTATGCGGGTGCTACCTCTCCTAGTTTTCCTTCTCCGACGAGCGCGCGGTAAATACCGCACGTACAATGGCTATTAATGATTTTAGTGAGGTCGGCACCGGGGACCTAACCCAGGTCACTCGCACTCTATAAAACTAAAGCGAGCGCCCTGGCCACTGGGCTACCACGGCGGCTGGAGAAACCTCTTAAAGCTGAGGTATATTAGAAAAAAATATTGAGTTTTGACAAGTGATATGTTTGTTTCCATGTGAAATGTGTTTGTATTTATTAATATGTCATTGTGTAACATATTCCACTAGAATGCTCCACCACAATACACGCTTGAAAGAATGTAAGGAAATTCTCTAAAGTAGCGCAAGAAATGCACATTTCGTTTGATGTGAGACAAAAGTTATTTCGTAGGTTGTGCAATGTAGGTCGAGTAATATGTAAGGTTCCGCCACGACAGTGGAGTGGTTAGTGGATCTGCCCCCGAACCAGGAGTCTCGGGTTCGATCCCCCGTGAGGGCTCGCTGAGTTCTTCGGAACATACTTTTCTAGGTTGTCAGAAGTGGACACTTAGGACAAGCACAGGAAGACATGGGTTGGTATATTTTCCAAAGCAGCAAATATCAAAAAAGACACCCATGTAATAAATAAGATTCAACATATTGTTCATAAAACAAAAACAGAATCACGGCAACTTAAGAAACACCCTCTCACTCGACATTTACTATCACTATCTATCTATGTACTATCACTTGGTCCCAGCCCGCACTTGTCAGTAAATCGCGTTTACGTGTTCCAGAAAGGCGTCGGGAGCCGGAACTGTCGTTAAACAGCAGTTGGTCGAGTTTCGACGACTATTCTCTTAAAAAGACTGTGATTACAAGAACTAAATGATTTTAGTAGCTTTTAGTTGAAAAACAATTGCTACACTTACTAAACTTACTTATTTAAACTTTTACTTAATTTAGGAAGAACTTCATAAATCAAATAATATCCTTTAGAACTTCTGTTAAAGTATCAAAGAGATTATTACGCACTAGATGATAACTTACTAGACCGTAGGACTCCTCTTCTGCCCAGGATAATTCTGTGTAGGTGGCATCAGCAGCTCTCTTATTTATTTCTATCGCTATCGGCAGCGCAGCCACGTGCCGGTGTAGGGAGCTCGTATAGTTACAGGCTGTGACGGATTCCAACTACCAGGTGGTAAGCACCATCTTCTTAACCATTTCTGCCGCTGCCCAATTTGACAGGTAGAGAGAGCCAGTATAATTACAGTATATGAGGCGTTCCATCTCAGACCTCAGGAGTCACGGCATCTGTTACCTTCTTCGGTATTGAAGGTGGTCGCGGGTGTGCATGGGCTTCAGTGGCTGTAGTGGCCACGGATCATCGGGTGGAGTGAAGCTGGTTTGTCACTCGAATGTTATAAAACTGTATGTTAAATACATATACAGTTCGTTGTTCGTCATTCTTGTTAGATCCCGCTGACCTTTATACGTGGTAGCGCCACGCGGCGGCTTTTGCAGCTTTTCGAATGAGCCGGCTTCACCGTGGTTGTACCGCGGCCTCGCAGATTACCGGCGTGAATTATAGGCATCTTATGTTTCTGCTTTTTGTTCGGTGAGTGAGGAAACTGGAGCCCCTCTCCCCAGTCCTGCCTTTCCTTCTCCACCCCCCGCCTCAGCAAATATCTTTAAAAACCCAGCCAAATTCAAATCCAGATCAAAAAAAGCCAGCGCCTTGTTTGTAAGCGAGTACTGAAATCAAATAAAAATTTCGCCAATCAATAACTACAAAATTAAGTTTCATAATTATCTCCGGTCGGGGCTACGAAATAAAACTTAGTCATTAAGTATTAGAAGCGAGTTAAGAACAAATCAACAAATAGTGCACGAGCAGAATGCGTTTCCCTGCTTCCAGTGCCAAACTAAGCTCCAAGTTGGCAACAGGCGACCACCAACTGCAAGCCGCGTCCCGCAGCCGGTGTCCGAAGTTCATTCAATATTTAGAGTTCGCAAAATTGTACGTATTTGTACGTACGTACGACGTACGGCGTACAAGAATTGTGTTCGAAGTTCTTTAAGGATAATAGTATGATAGGGGGAGTGAGGGTCCGGTAACCTCACTCACCGAACAAAACGCAGAAGCACAAGATGCCTCTACTTAACGCCGGTATTCAACGAGCCCGGTGGCGCCGGCCCATACGAACTGCTGCTAAACCCGCCACTTGGCGCCACCACGTACAAAGAGTTTATTGATAAAGCTTATTATTTGACAAACAAAATCTTAAATTGCGGCACAGAAGGTCTTGTCCTAGCTATCGGTGAATTGTAAAGATAAAGATAACTTATTTGTGGTTTATTACAAAGGTGTTACATAAACTATGATAGTAAGATCCCACATGTCTTTGCTTTATGCGGTGTACGAATATTAAGTGATGCACTAATGTCATTTCATTATCTCTGAATTTCATGCAATACCAAGAGAAGAACGTAAAGTCAACTAAATCCATGAACAAGTAAACAGTACATTAAACAGCAATTAACTATATAAATAATATACAGATTAAAGAAAATTTGAAATTACACAATGTCAAAAGAAAATCAAATGTTATTGATATGTTAAATTTATTATTAATTTAAAAAGTCGTTAACATGATTATCAAAGTTTTCACTTAGCATTATTTATTTCAAGCAATGTTTGCTTAAATCGATTCATATTAAATTCTTAAGAATTCTGTTATTAATAACTAGATCCGTGCCAGAGATACTTATCACTTACCAGCAAGTGCCGCTCTGGCTCCACGGACGCAGAGCCTCGTGCTGTCGCGTCCGTTGCGATTGGTGACGTCTGGCAGCTGCTGACATGGACATGGATGCACTTTGCGAGCATTGCAGTCTCAGACATGTACAGTGACGAGAGAGTGGATTGTACTGAGGCTGCTGATGATATCAATTTAATACCACGAATATATACTCACCAAAGTATACGAAGCAAACTTAAGTAATTGGAAACTTCCTTCTGATTAGCATGACGTAATGCATCTGTTCTAAACTTTGGTTGGAGTTTAACTCGACCACGTGAGCCATGTTACCGAATAATTCGTCGAACTTCTGCTAAACTAAGTGCTAGAGTAAATTGACGTAGATCCTGCGCACAAAGTGAAGTGATGCTGTTAGCTTACTTATCTTATTATCTTTCACTTCGCTTTTACTTCCTCGTTACCTCTCTATCCCTGCTATCATTCTGTTCGTACTTTATATGTCACCGGCTAATCTTTTGCGTTTCCCTTCTTATTATAGCTACACGTACATACACGGCTCCTCTTATTGAGGCTTAAATTATTTTATCATAGGATTTATGAACTCGTTAATTGCCACAGCTGTTTGTTAAGCGGACCGCGGCTGCTGACATGGACATGGATGCACTTTGCGAGCATTGCAGTCTCAGACATGTACAGTGACGAGAGAGTGGATTGTACTGAGGCTGCTGATGATATCAATTTAATACCACGAATATATACTCACCAAAGTATACGAAGCAAACTTAAGTAATTGGAAACTTCCTTCTGATTAGCATGACGTAATGCATCTGTTCTAAACTTTGGTTGGAGTTTAACTCGACCACGTGAGCCATGTTACCGAATAATTCGTCGAACTTCTGCTAAACTAAGTGCTAGAGTAAATTGACGTAAATCCTGCGCACAAAGTGAAGTGATGCTGTTAGCTTACTTATCTTATTATCTTTCACTTCGCTTTTACTTCCTCGTTACCTCTCTATCCCTGGTATGATTCTGTTCGTACTTTATATGTCACCGGCTAATCTTTTGCGTTTCCCTTCTTATTATATCTACACGTACATACACGGCTCCACTTATTGAGGCTTAAATTATTTTATCATAGGATTTATGAACTCGTTAATTGCCACAGCTGTTTGTTAAGCGGACCGCGGCCGCTGTGTTGTGGTCATCTATTTAGAGTCATTTCGGTCAACGCCAGTTTCAGTATGCATTTAGTTAAACATTATTGGTCAACTATTTGCGCTATTGTCGGAGAACATTAACATTTTTTTTTCTTTTATGTGAAAGGGGCGATAACGAGCAAGCGGCTCCACCATAAGGTAAGTAATTACCGTCGCCCACGACATCCGAAACACCAGAGGGGCGTCAGGTGAGTAGCCGGCCTTTAAAGATTTTGAGGAGAGGGAGTGGGACTACGGTTACCTCACTCACCGAACGAAACGCAGAAGCACAAGGTGCCTCTATTTTACACCGGTATTCTACAAGGTTGTGGTACGACCCCTGTTGAGCCGGCTCATTCGAGCAGCCGCAAAACTACTACCCGGCTCTACCGCGTACACAAATATCAAAGCACGCAAACTGCGTTAGTGTTGCTATAGTACAATTATGAAGAGTTAGCTTCTGCTCCCATGTAATTTTGTCAGAAAAGGGGAATGTACCAACTGGTTCTCCAAATGTCAACGTCAGTTGCACGCGGCGTTGCTGACAGCAGACAAGGGTATGACAACCGACTGATGGCGAAGAAACCATTGCAATTTCCACAGACGCGTGTTGGGGAGCAGCTTCCCAAGTGGGAGATTGCCACAACTGGGCTCACCACCTCGCCTTCCCCTTCGGGGTAAATTTGACATTTTTTTCATTGGCGCTTTAGTGGTTTGGCATACGTCCAGCAGTGGACTTATGTAGGCTGATAAAGAAAAGAAGAAATTTTCGAGGCTCTACTCCAAGGTAAACTGCTTTCCTTGTTGCTTGGCACAGCTTGAGCTGCATGCACATTCGAAAATTGAAAATTATATCAAAACGGTTTTCATTTAGCCAAATTTAAAAAAAAATCTCGTTTTTATTTTCTGACAAACGGACAACACGGAAGTGTAAATGACAATGTGAAATCTTATTTAAAATAAGAGATAGATCAGAACGCTAAGAATCCAACCCCTTTCAAACCAAATCTAATTTATCAACATCCAAATTCAATTAACTTCGGTTATTTTCTCAATATACTCGTAACGAAGTCATCGGAACAAATTACAGCAGAAATTGATCAAAATTGGGCAGATGTCATAGGAGCAGCGCGCCGGGCCCGGCCGCGCCCGCGCCGCGCCCGCGCCGCGCCCGCGCCGCCCGCGCCCGCGCCCGCCCCGCGCCGCGCCCGCGCCGCCCGCGCCCGCCCCGCGCCCGCCCCGCGCCGCGCCCGCGCCGCGCCCGCGCTTATCTAAATATATCAATGTCGCTCGCAATTAAGGTCGTGTTTCTGCGCCCGCAGCCCAATTGTGTAGTAATGTCAATGTGCACATATTATATTTATTGCATTCGGGTGAAAGACGAGCTCACAGCTCACCTGGGGGTAAGTGGCTACAGCGGCCTACTGCAGGAGCCTGTAAGCAACTTCTAAGATGTGCTGTCACCCCTGAGGACTGAGACTGAACGCCCCACAGCCCGTGATTGTACCTTTCCAACCGGAACACCGGTTAAGGCACAGTGCAAGATTTATGGATACAGTACATTGCATGTCGAATCAATAATAATGACGTATTTAAATCCTGTGCCGATATGAAAATAAAAGGATTCGCAAGTGCTGCCTACCTCCGAGTGCGTCTCGTCGTATCGTCCGAACGAGAGCGTTCGTTCACTGTATAGAACTGATTTCAAAGCAATTTCCAAATAACTCCAATGGGCATAATTATCATTTCAATTGCTTCATAGCACGTTAACGTACAATGTTATTTTTAAATTTACTTTCGCGCCTCTTCGAGGATATTTTGTAAACGTGTAAAATGTCATTTTTATTACCAAATTGGTATTTTATGGTTACATCAACGTCAGAATTACGCAAACGTTTGTCACGAACAAATAATTTATACTTTTAAAAACTAAAGCATTGCTACGTGGTATATCAACAGTTTGAGCAGTAGATATCTGGTAGTGTTTGGCTACAGCTGGAGGTAAACACTGATTGCAGCACAATCATTATGCAGCCTACAAGGAAACAATGTTTTTTTTATAGAAGAAGGGGGCAAACGAGCATGCGGCTCACATGATGGTAAGTGAACACCGACGCCCACGTACATCCGCAACACCAGAGGAGCTACAGATGCGTCACAGACAATAATGTACAACCGAAGAAGAAATAATGGACGCAATTATAGAAAAATACTTTTACAATAACGCTGTGTGAAATACGTGAGGAATGCAATCTCACAAAGATGTTCTGTTATAAATCTCGGCATTGCCCTCACGTAGAAGGTATTGCAACTGTGTGGCGCCAAGGACGCGGGCACTGGGTCTCGCTGCGGCGTCGCCCGGTACGCGCGCCGCACGGACTCGCACGGACTCGCACGGACTCGCACGGACTCGCACGTAGTCGCGTCTGATATTAAGAATATTTCTAGCGTCTGCAGTCCGAGCAGGGATAGTTGAGACTTATACATTCTTAGATTTATTAACGATTTCGTTGAAGACTTCTGTACCTGGGGGCACGTCAGTGCACCGGCGCGGTCGGGCTCGGAATACAAAGACACAATATTTAAGTAAAATTTATAAAATCCCGTGTGAATCTCTCTTTCCACCAAAGTCTACAATATTTTGCATCATATGACAGATAATACATGGATGTGTCGATGTATAAAATAGGTATAATTAGTCGAGTTTCACTCTTCTTTATTATTCCTTTAGCAAAGTTCTCGTTCTTCTCTCTTCATCTTAAATGAGCTTAATGAGAATATATTATTTTACATTTAAGCACAAGTTAACTTTGTAAAAGTTCTAGATCGCACGAGGCCAGGCCTGCCTGGATCCGACATATTAATTAGTTCCGACCAACTCACATATTGGCGGAGCTAATCTTCCGACTATAGTTGGAGGAGGTGCTGTTCAAATTTAATATAAGTTTTATAGGAATATTAATCGTCGTGGAATGTAAGCGTCAATACTAATTCATTCACTTAGTGTGCTTTCATGACACTCCTTATCAACGCTATCAGGTCAGTCGGGACGGTAGCTGAACGCGGGCGGGTGTTCTGACAGAAGCGCGAGCACGAGCCGGACCTCGCACGCGTTGCGATTCGTCGCGAGGAGCATTGTGAGGACACTTGTGCGAGGGTGCATTCAAAATGATATATTGGTTTGAGTTGAAATTTCGAAAAGGAGGGCAAACGAACAAGCGGCCCACCTCATGGTAAGTGATTACGGTCGCGCACGTACATCTGCAACACCAGAGGAGCTGCAGGTGCGTTGTCGGCCTTCAAGGGTATTTGGGAGATGGGAGACAGGATGGGGAGGGGGGATGGGGACTCACCGAACGATCTCAAAAGCTCAAGATACCACAAAATCTGTCAATTTGCTCTACCACACACAAACTGAAATATGTTTAGTACTCCTACAAACAATATTCAGCTTCAGCGAGTCAATCGTGGCTATTGTTATATCTATCATGCTTTATTGTCTTTTATTTCAGTTAGCTCAATTAAACAGCAGCCTGGTTAAGGAAAGTCGTTCGAACTTCACAAAAGTGCCATTAAGCGGTAATTTCTGTTTCTAAAGACTTTCTCGGATATGGTAATGCGACCCGCGCGGGCGCAGAGGTCTCCTTTAGTTTCGGAAAAGCCTTTGTTCTGTGTTTGTACATATCGGATACGTTTCAGTTTTAGTCGAGGTATTGATGAGGTGACTTAGTATTCGGCTTAAATGCAGTTCTGCGGAAACAGCTTCGTTCAAAACAATTTTATTTTGACCGAACATAACGGTTAATTCTCCCACAGAAATGGGCCTCCCGTGTCATTTTTGTGCGATTAACATAACATTAACCTCAGTTTAAGCTAGCGTGCCCCGAATTCGTATACAGAAGAGATTTGCATGTTTGCAGCAAAAATAAAACGTAAATTTGTCGGTGCGTCTGCTTTCAACAAAAAGTTTAGTTGCAGCTGCCGCGGCTGTGGTTTACGACGTTAAACAGTTTCAGTTACAACAGTGTTGCATACAGACAGACAACTCGTTTCTTTTTTACAAAATAACATTGAACATTTTAAATTGTATTTTTAGCAATTCACAATTTTATAGAAATTCAACGCATCCTAGACATCGACGAATTCAGATAACATTCTTGTCCTTCTCTCGCTCGCGAACCGCGATTGGATTGGTTGAATGTTTATATACTCTTATTAAATATTTGGTTCAGTTACGATGTTCAAATTGTTTAAGTTGCCAGGTTTCTATTTGTAGCGTGTTGGTATTAGTTTGAATTGCATTTATTTTTGCGTAATTACACCGCCTCTCTGTACATTTCAATCCGGAACACAACAGTACCTGCTGTTTGTTTGGCGACAGAAATTGCTTTCTTTTCGATTGGAACTCCTGGGCAGAGAAGGAGTCCACCGCCTGTTGTTCATCACCGATCTTTTTACACCCATCACTCATAAAGTTATCAGTTTCTGAATGATTTGTCAGTAGGACTGCGCTGCACAGTCGCGGTGTGCATCACTTGGTGCAGGTGAGGCTTTCATTTGGAGCAACCTATGGTTACGGTCCTTTTAACTTAATATATTTCATTCACGTCACAATGCTTTTTCAATGTAAACGCTGTTGTTCCTTTCACGATTATATAAGTAATTCTAATTAAAAATATCGCTCGGCGATAACCTTATGTGATAGCATAAAAAGGCTGCGAGAGAACCCTCCTTTGAATTCTTGATTTCAAAAAATAAGCTTTTCACTGGCGCGGGAACAAGACATATTCACAGCGCAGACGCGCTCATTAGCAACTTGGAGTGGAGAGGATTTGTGAAAATATACGTTCGCATGAAAATTCTTCATTGTGATGAAATCCGTTTAATTATTAACGACATTTAAATGGGAAAAGGTCGAGCACTTTATGTTAAACGACTTTTTTATTAATAACAACTGCGCGAATCCGCCATCCACTAGCCGTGACGTGTCAGCGCAGGCATCTGGCATCTGCCACCCGCTTTCTTCCTGTGGCTGTCATAAGAGGCGACTAGGGTAAGAGCCATGAAAACTGCAAAGGCTACCTACAGATGGCGCGATAATTATTTCGGAAAATACCAGACCGATGGCGGGCAGCAGCGCCACAGGTGGCAGGAGTCCGGTGCTGCGACCGCCAGTCCGCTCGCCGAGCGTGGCGATTGTAGCTGTTAGTCCTAACGGGAGAGTCCCAAGCCCTGGAGTGGACTATTCACAGGGCGGTAAGGTAGGGACTGCACGAATCTATCGCGGTCCATTGGATCCAGTCCAGCGTACCATTGGAGCCAGTGGGGACTGGCTCCAATGGTACGCTGTCCAAAGACACTGGGTTGACACGCTGAAATACGAAATTTTTTACTAGCGTCTTATTTCATGTTTTTTTAAATGTATGATTCATATACATTATTAATTAATATAATAAATAATATTCACTATACGTTGTGCAAAACATCTCTCAGTGACTAATGGTTATCATGTGCTGATCTGTGTGTACCATCATCTTCCGAACTAACTTCAAGAAATGCCTTTTATAAAATTTTATGGAGACTCATTGAAATGACTCACTGAGAAAAGTTTCCACTTGGTCAAGAAGTCTTAGATAAAATAAAGTAAAACAATATAATGATTTCTTGTATTTGTATGAGGCGATTTAGAATATGACCAGAGGCTGCAGGAATAACTGCTCCAGGAAGTGTGCGGTCTGTGCTCAGATTCTAGATCTCACGACTGTGATTGCACTGCTGTTTAGAGGCCGCAATGGGTCAATGTGTGGTATCTGCCTAGACCACTCCTGGACAGAGAAGAAGTCTACCGCCTTTTAAAATATTTACCACTTTTCCTATAGTCACTAGTTGAGACCAATAGTATAAACAATCTTATTTGCAATAAATGTAATAAAGTTTTTATCTTAGAAATGCTTCTCATCTAAATCAAGTGGCGCACGTTCTGAGGGACGTCATCTTTAGAACAACAATCAAAAACTAGAGCGTTGAACTGCGCGTAAACTAATGTATACTTTGTACACATCGCACGGGCCTAACTTGTTGAAGCTTTCTACAAATCTGTTCTGTACAAATGCTTGTGTACAAAGCATGATGGCACAAAAGTTTATTACTATTTTTATTATGCAGAAACGTTAGAATTTTTACTTATGTTCTCTTTATTATCATACGTAGATGCTAATTGCATAGGTGTGTTATTAAAAAGTAAGGGATATATATGATTAATAAAGTGAATAATTATTTGCTATGAGATAGCGATGTAAACAGTCTGACACTCACTTAATTCCGCTGTGTTTGAGTTTACAGAGGCGACTAAAGGGAAAGTTTTGACATCCGGCCGGTATGGCCGGTAGCAAATTATTCGTCACGTTCTATCTCTCGAAAAGACGCAAAATTAGTGGCGGTTATCATTGTTACCGAGGTGGAGGGACAAGAGACGTCACTCTTAATCCGACATCTTGTTTCTGAAGTCTCCAAAGTCAATAGTATGAGTCAACAAGTTTAATTTTATTAACTTGAATTAATGAAAAGTAAAAAAAAAATCTGTACGGAATTACCATCCGATGCAAATGGAGCGCTCCGCTTCCCACCTCCCCGCCGCTGGGCGACGCTGATGGCTTCGAGCTTCATTAATTATTCAACACGTTCGTGCAGTCCAGAAATTCATTCAAATAAATTAAATCGTCTAAAATTTTTTTTTTAACTTTTGGGACGGGTATCTCTCCACAAAATACTCTGAGCTGATTCTCTCATAAAACTTGACTAATTCTAGTTTGAAGCGTTCAAGAGATAAATTATTGTATATATAAGCATATAACTCGTGCACACGTTTTCAGACAAATAATTAAAATAATTATTAAATCAAATTGATATGAACGCCATCTCGTAGAATATTGAGGTACCAGTATGCTCAGAGTGTGGCGCTCCCTCAACAATGTCGTTATGCCCGATTGCACGAAAAGAAGCCTTCAGGATTGTTTGTAAATGTAGGTAGCGTTTCTTTTTCAAACGTTTAAATTTGCATGAATATAAAACTTGTGCACATTTAAAGGAAATCTACATTTTCCTTTTCCGGAATTTACTTTAAAAGCACTAAATTAGCAACATTAAAACTCACTGAAAAGAAAGTTATAGTTACTTAAAAAAACCATAACAGGCGGTATTAGAAAGTTAGTGTGGGATATTCAATACATTTATATTGAATATCCCACCAAAACACATGTACATAAGCTGGCCAACTTCTCGTCAGAACTGTTTTATCTTACGTTTGGCTACTGAGTTATGCCAAAGGAAAATGAATTATCTCTGCCTACCCATACAATATGGCTCAGTGATTTAATGAAAACTTGTCAAGTTTCACCATCTTCAAACATATACACGGTGTAGGCTTTGAGCTTTCAATAATCCCTAAAGCTACAATAAGCAAATGAAGACAGAGAAGTTCGCTTCTGTCCGCTCGCAGCTGTTCCCGCGGACTTACTTACGGACTTACTCGGACTTCTGCGAGTGCTCGCGTGACATCTCGGAACCTCAGCCGCTTTACTTTTGTGAGACCACAATGCAAGAGAAACATTTTTTAAGAATTATTTTATATGGACGAGTATAAATATATATCTTATATGAATGTAAGCACTATTTGCTCTAGACAAAATTCTTTAGGTTTTAATTTATATACAACAGCTTCTTATTTCTATTCTTGATATCCATATTCCATCTGAATTTATGAGTAAAATTAAATATGTAATGTATTGTGGCGTGTGCATGCGGTGTTAAAGTTCTATTCTACGGGAATGGTGGGGGTCATAAGAATCGACAAAGGGAAAAGCCTTCAAAATCTCTTGGCATCAGACAGTCGGTCGATAATGGATCTGAAACAAATATAGACCATTGACCATTGACGGACAGGAGCGTCTGAGGTTCGATGCGTCCTGTACTGAGATGATCGCCAATCGTGATTATGTCCAATTCTACCATTTAGACAGGCTTATCTCCGTAGTTGATTCCTAACAGACTGTTGAGAAACATCTCCCAGAGGAAACAACAAGAAATGGCCTGACGTGAACAAGACGAACGTGCGGTCGAACGTTAGTAAAGTAAAGTAACAGCCTGTAAGTGCCCACAGCGGGGCAAAGGCCTCCTTCTCAAATACTAGTATCAGAGAAGGTTTAGGAGCCGGGAAGGGCCCGCCACGCTGCTCCAATGCGGGTTGGCGAGCTTCACATATCCTCGAAATAATATTTTTATTATTTCTCAGACATGCAGGTTTCCTCACGATATTTTCCTTCACCGTTGAGCACTGGTAAACACAGCATTTAAAATTGTTAATAACAATTTTAGTGGTTCCGGCACCGGGGATCGAACCCAGGTCACTCGCGCTCTATGACACTAAAGTGAGCGCCCTGACCACTAGGCTACCACGGCTAACGTTAGGTTTATATAAAATGAAAAAAAGCTAAACAAAAAAGAGTAATCATTTGATATAAAACGATTTTAAATTTCATTTCTAAGATAATATCAAGGGAGCAATCCATATAGCAACATTGAATTTATTTTAATTTGTCGTCGGCCATATTTGATCTTCAGCGACACGCGGTCGGCCGGGGCGGAGCGCCGCCGATGACTAAAGTCGCAATGCGGGCCGCGCCACTTCACTCACACACCACCGTGTGCGCAATGAGCTGCTCGCGCTCGTGCAACGATGTTTTCCATCAATATGCACGTATGTACTGACACCTATTTACCGAAACTACCTTCCATTTTCTAACTTTTGACTGCTGTATCTATACTTATCTTTCGTGCACAAGCAACAGCAACATGGTCCCGCTAACTCTATCCGTAGCATTATAAACTAAAATAGGGCAATAATGTTTCTTTTTTCTTCTTTCTATTGAACTAATTTTGGGTATCAAGTTTAATTATTTCAGTCGCGATGTCTAAATCACAAAAACAAATAATTTCAACGATGGGCGGATGACACCCGTGGGCAGTGAAGATGAGCGGCGCTGTGAGCAACTTTATGCATCTGCAGTCAGAATTCACTCATCAGGCCGGTAACTGGCTGCCTGGCCTCGAAGAGTGGAGGTTTTGTACTCTTGGGTACTTTATTTATATGTCAAGACGTCGTTTCTTGCGTCTTGAACGTAAATTCGCTTCAATTGCTCTTTGTGCATCCCACGCTTGGGAAAAGTGTGCCGGTGAAGCCTATATGAGATTTCATGAGATCATTGGGCCTAAGCAATAGTGCAAGTAACCTACGTCCTTGCTTTATTCCAATGACGCAATAAACGGTACTTGCTAATGAACAATAGCCTCATATCATTTCAGATCAGGTTGCGCAACATGTAAAAACTAGCACAATGCTAATAAGCATTTAATTGACAGATCAAATCAATTTCATTCATTATTTTACTTCAGTACGTTATAAAAATATCAACTATTTAGAATAGAAATCAATATAATTCAAATATTTAATGTATTTAAAAATGTTACTGTTGCCACTAAACTGTTCTCAGTTCTAACTTGTGAAGACAAGCGTCAGCTGACAGGGGCTGCAGGAACTTTTATTTAAATGTTCAATACATACTACCACAACACAAATATATCAATATTAAAGAAAATCGGTCTCCCCGTCTTATCCCGTAAAGTCTACGAAGGCAAACCTGAAATTTCTTTTTTTTTTTTTATGGGAAAGGCGGCAAATGAGCAAGTGGCTCACCTGATGGTAAGTGATTATCGTCGCCCACGTGCATCTGTAAGGTGCTGCAGGTGTCTTGCCGGCCTTTAAGACTATTTCGGAGATGGGAGGGAGGGTGAGGAGGGAGAGTGGAACTCTGGTTACCTCACTCACGGAACGAAACGCCAAAGCACAAGATGCCTGTACTTAACGCCGGTATTCTGCGAGGCCGTGCTACCAATCCAATGGGCCGGCCATACAGTCAGCAGCAAAAGCCGCCGCTTGGCTCTACCACGCATAACCATAAAATCTTGTTTGTTTTAATGTTCCTTGTGGTAGTACAGACCTACCGGTATGTAGATATGTAATTAGGTATGTTAAGCGTACCTCTGTGTCGCGTCCCGTGTCTCTGACTGTATCTCCGATATTATCGCATAAGCTTTACAATGCATGTATATAAGAAGCGCAAAAGTACGTGGCAGTCGCGTACAGGCACGCAGTGTAGGACGACCCCCCACGAGATGGAGTGACGACCTGCGCAGTGTTGCGGGAAGTCGATGGATGCAGGTGGCTCAGGACCGAGCTTCGTGGCAATCTTTGGGGGAGGCCTATGTTCAGCAGTGGACTTCTGATAGGCTGAAATGATGATGATGATGAAGAAGCGCAAAATGCGAGCGAGTGCCTCGGGTACACTTACGGCACCACGGTTCGTAGCGAGCGCAGTCGACAACTGCCGGTTACATAGTGTTCGGAAGTCGGCCACGTCGGCCACGTCGGCCACGTCGGCCAGCAGGACATCGTCGCCATGTTGGCTGACAAACGAGACTCTGGCGACCGGGCGAAACGCTGATTATGAAACGATGATGATTATGAAAATCAAAATTAATGTTAAATGAAACAAATGTATGCATTCATCAACGTTTAATACAATTATTGTTCTTACATGGTATTGTTATTAAAGAACGTCATCTGATAAGTCAACGGTGGGGCTAAAGTGCAGCGATGGGTTGTTCAGGAGGCGCCGGTGACATCGGCGGCAGCTGGCGAGCTTGCGACGACTGGCGCGGCAAGCGCGGCGAGCGGGGCGAGCGGGCCCCGCGCCGCGCCGAGCTCCGCGCCGCGTCCCCACAGCCCACGGCGACGCTGACGACCACGCGGCCCGCGCAGCCGTCCGGGCCGGGCCGGCGCCGCACCACCGCGCTCTCCAGCAGCGGGTCGATCTCCACCTGGAGGTACGGCTGCCCGTCCACCGCCTGAATCTGCACCACGTCCAGGTACTCGCAGGTCTGTGTCAGCTGCGCAAATATATTCACAATATACTGCACGGCTCAGAACTTCTTCCTCATCGTCAGCTCGGCATACATTACAGAAGGAAGGAAGGGTTCGCCTTTGTTCAGGCGCCAATGTGTCGTTTGTCGGCTAGCGGGATGCAGGAGATGCAGGCGAGCTTGGCATTTGGAGATAGTATTATGATCAATTCAGAAAATTGATAGATCCAAAATGTATTTCCGTTCCTGCCGGGCGACCTGGCAGGTTACGTGATATTATCGTCATAACATTCTACCGATGGGCGATGTCGTTCATGAGAACACTACGTTCCGAACTGAGCGCGTCAGAACTGTGCGCGTCCGAACTGTGCGCGTCCGAACTATGCGCGTCCGAACTGTGCGCGTCCGAACTGTGCGCGTCCGAACTGTGCGCGTCCGAACTGTGCGCGTCCGAACAGCGCAGGACGTGAAAACTTTTCAAACAAAAATTGTATTAAAAACGATATTACGTTATTATATTATTATTATATCAGTAATATAAGCTTTTAACAAGAGTATCGTTGTAAACAAGTTTTTATTGTGAAGTGAAGCGAAATAAACACATTTATGAAAAATAGTAAAATATGATTGAGGGTTTCTCTGTCATTGCGTGAAGTGAACTGATTGAGTCGCGGCTCCGCAGCCGCACCCGGACTGAACCGCGGTTTGTACTGAACGCCCCGTCTGGTTCGCAAGAGGTCGTTGCTATATAAGAAAAAAAAAATTTTTCGATTTGAAAAATCCAAACTTTTACTTACATTTTTCAAAACTCCAGAACATTGCATGTCCGGTATATAATAGGGTCCCAAAAGTTTATCTGGATCCATATTCCCGTAGCCTGTCGCATGAAAATGGAAACAATGTTGGAAAACAATTAATTACACTTAAAACATTATTTAGTTATACGATTCACCGTTCAAATCGAAATTATCAACTTGCCTTTGAGAGCCTCCACTTTGAAGAACATCCCCTGTCCTCTCACAGCGACGACGGCGGCCAGCAGCAGCATGAGGCGCGGCAGCGGGCGCATGGCGGAGCGCGGGGCTAGTGCGGGCAGTGGAGGTGCGGGCGACGGCGAGGCGCTGGCTCGTGTAGCGGCGACTGTGGACGCGCGTGTCGCTGGCTGCCGCGGGCTGCTTCACCTATATATGGGTATCGTCCCAACTAACGCATTCGACACGACTCTAACAATTTTGCTAAATGCTTTAAATATGCGATAACGTTAAATTACTTCATTAGACACACATTTTAAGAAGTATAATCAAAATAAGAATATTAGTAATTACAAATACTAAATAATATTTTGAATGAAATAATGCTTTGTAAAGAATTTATATATGTATACTGCCTAAAATTATTTTAAATCATGAATCAATTACGTTATCGATGGAGTTTAGATAAAACCAACTAACAATGTAATGTACGTTGAGTGGAAGTTGGTGTCGCTACCCGCTGAGCAAAACACAATTAAACTCCAGATCACTCGCGCACAACATATGCTGCAACGTGGTGCCGCCGGCGGGCCGGCTGGTCGGAGACCGTGGCCGCATTACGAGCTGTGTGTTGTCTTCCCACTACCGACTGTATCTTAAAGTAAAGTAAATGCGCCATTGCTGGCAAAGGCTTCCTCTTTTGAGGCCAGGGAGGACCGCCTTGCTATCCTAATGTGGGTTGGCAAGCTCCACATGTCGTTGCAATTTATATGTGGTAGAGCTGAGCGGCGGCTTTTGCTGCTACTCGAATGGGCCCGCTCGCCCGGGGTAGTACCGCGAGCTCGCAGAATACTGGCGTGAAGTCTCGCATCTTGTGCTTGTGTATATCGTTCGGTAAGTGAGGGCCTCTCGCCTTCCCCCAGCCCCCCTCTCTATCGTCCCTTACATCCCTCAAATATTCTTTAGGTCGGCTGCAGATCATCTGGTGCAGTCGACGGTATGTATGTTATGACGGTCTGGTATTCGCAACTCCACGACTGTGCGCGTATTTTGCAGGTGGGCAGGAATATCAACTATTCGAGCCTACCGAGCTCCCCCAAAGAAACTCAGTAATCCCTTAAAGCCCTGTAATCTGCGACCGTCGGACGCTGCAACAGGACGTGGGCCGTCGTTTCTTCTTCCTCCATACACGCTCGGCACAGAGGGCTGTCTGTAAGAACTATAGTAAACTGATGTATGTTAAAATATCCATGGCCGGTTAAGGTGCTCGTTACTATCCGAATTTGGGGCTTATTCAGGTGTAGTGGCAACTTGGTTATGCAATTATTAACCGTTGGAAGAGCTTTCCTAGCCTGTCACATTCTACAAGGTTTCTCCATAGATGAGCATGCTGGTTCCGAGTACTCCGAGTTTGTGTGCGTACATACCCAAAAAATTGTGGGATGATGGGTTCCAGTCCAGTAGGGCACCGACCAGACCCGCGCCGGGCAAGCATTTCTGCTGCATCATTACCTCGGGAACAGCTGTGACCTTTTATCCATTGTAGGATTATATTGTTGAACTGACATACCTCGTTTAAGACCTTGTAGCTTTCCTATATATGCCTTGAAGTCATGACATTGCTGTCGAGGGCCTGTAGGATAGTATCCTAACATTGTGATATTTAACTTCCCTACTGGCGATTGCTATAGCCGCCTGGATAATGCCTAAGCATTCAGCCTGGATAATGCCTAAGCATATACGGTGTTGCCGGCTCCTAGCGGTGTTTGTGTTTAAATGTTTAAGTCTTCCGAGAAAGTCCCGGGAGTCAGTCCCTGAATCAGTTTTAGATCCATCGGTAAAAATTTTGAGCTCGCGCGGGTCCAGACCTTCTGTACGATGATCTTCGTGGAGTTGAATTTCCCCAGAGATTCATTGGACGAATGACCATCTTATACAGCCATAGGATGATCTTGAGTGACAAGCCCCAGCGCTTGCCAATCATCCTTTTACATTACGGTAATCACTTATCATCAGGTGAGCCGCGTGCTCGTTCACCAGAAAAAAAAGGAAATATTTCTCAGACAACGGTTTCCTTGCCGTTGAAATGAATTAACTTAAAGGAATTGACCGCTTTTCTTTTTACTTTAACTTCCCGACGTTTCCCGACCTACATTTGTTTATATGAATAACTAGTCTTAAAAACGCAGTGCGTGGAACTCGTCCGGCCAGCAACAGTGTTACCAAAGGTTTTTTCTTCTGAATTGTAATTTGGAATGAGTTAATTATGTAAGAAACCTCCATCGATTTGCCGCTATTTTGTTTGTTAATCACCCTGATTGTAACATTCGAACCCGAACACGCCAGCGGTTACGCTGGTGTTGGTCGGCGGCAGGGATGAGCAAGAGCGCGAGGCCTGCACCTGCCGCCGCAGAACTCGACAGCGACGTACGGACGGACAGCAACATTGCATATCGACTGCTGGAAGCATATTGCACACAGTTGCAATTGACACGTGACCCACGTACATACTCGTGTGCTTGTTTCCTCGTGGTCACTCCACTTCAGGTCAACACAGCGCTCCTTCTGGGTTTATGATATTGCAAGGCAATAAAAAAACTACATTAAGTTACTAGTAACAAAATATAATATATATTTGTCATAATATTTATTTATATTATGTATATACATATATATATTGTATATATACTGAACAATCACACAGACCAAACATTGTCTCGACCTAGGACTCCCTGTGTCTTGGTAACTGGATGGTCACATATTCATATAGAAAACACCCACACTAGGGCAGAAAGATTTATACTCATTCGTCATTCAAATGTTTTCCCCTAAAAGGGATTCGAACCCGTAACTCTCAGCTTCGAAAGCAGGGTAACTACCGACTAGGCTCGGGCCTTCTAAATACTCAATTGCCTTAAACTTCGTAATTTAATATCGAAATCGAAGAAACACGGCCTCGGTTCTAACATGCGAGCACCACATAACTAGATCTGTTAAATGTTTGTCCCCTGAGGGCGACTATGGGCTGTCAGACATCATTTATCTTGCGTGGACGCTTTTATCTGCATAGAATACAGCCATTGCTTGTCCGACTATCTCTACTTGACATCGTGTTCAGCGTTTCTATCTCAAGGACTAGGATGTCCCGTGAGGCTAAAGTATTATTTGTGTGAAGAACTAAAGACCATCGACTTTGGGTCTAACGAATAACAAATGAGGGTTACTCTTTCAATTGCGCGAACTATTAGCGAAATTCTGTTTTCTTTTACTGTTCAGTATTATGTATCTTATATTGTAATAACCCATATATACTTATAATACAGACGTATTTACTTATAATATAATGTAGATATATTTCTCTCGGAGATCGCTACGAGAATTGCAGCTTCTCACGCCCATCGGAAGAAACGGTGCTGGCAGGTTCGGTCGGCGCCGGCACACGCTCAATGTAACTATTATTTAGATGTTAACTTTCGAAACAGGATAAATAAACAGCAAATTAATTTAAGCAAAATTTTATTTGTGTGTTTCCGTAGATGGTGACAAACAAACTAGAACTGTTGCATCAATTCGATGTTAAAGTGACGGTAACATGTACAAACGGGAGGTCCGGGACATGGTCAGGGGCTCGCTGCAGCCCAGCACGGCGCGCACCGCCGCCCGGCCGGGGCACGCGCCCGCCAGGTTGGCCGCGCGCTCCACGCTCGCCGTCCGCAGCGAGTCGTCGACGGTCACCTTCGCGTGCGCGTAGTCCATCACCGTAATCTTCACCATTTCCAGCCGCTCGCAGTATTGTGGGAGCTGTCGTTGTTACAAGACATTCAATATAATTCTCTGTACATATGTAGAGAGTCTCATACTCACCCTATATCTAAAGTAACAAAAAATTGGATTGAAACAATAACTTATTTTGCCAGGTGTGGTATCTTTTTCGAGACATTAGTTAGTGTGTGACTGTCATCCCTCCTGGGGTCGAGTGGCGACGAAGCCCTAGTTAGTTAGGTAAGCGCTGGCTCAATGAGAGTCTGTTCACACTTCTCTCGTCGTAAATCGTACTACTCCGATTTAACTTATACATTAGGATATGCTAGCTTTTTTCGGCGCTCTCCTACGAATGTAGGAGAATTCCTATTGTCAGCAATGACTTGAAACAGGCTGATGAAGAAGGCGAAATGATGAACAGGATAGACCTAAGACAGCAACACCGTAATCCGACGGCCAGAGCGTTGTCTATGGTGCTGGGCGTGGCGTGTTGTATAACGGCTGCTGGTACGCCAGCCACGGGGAGTGGTGGCCGCTTGTGAGCAGCTCATGCACAGGGTTGCAGATCCAGCGAGGAGTGGGAATCAAATTTATTTATATAATCGCTCCTATGAGATCAAATTTGCTACCGCAATTCCGACAACATCGTGCACTTACATCGTATATGACACCGGTGCATTGGTTGTCGGGTATGTAAAATGGTCCCAGCGGATTGTTCCCAGTGGCACACGCCGCGCCTGAAACATGAAACCCATGTAGCGGGGGATCGTACATTTGAAGACGTTTGTTCATTTTAGCTTGTATTATTGTGTAGCAAACCCTTGACGACTTCAGTTTTGTACTGATTGAGGTCATCGGCGGCGACCGGGCCGGCGAGCAGCGCCAGCAGCACGGCTGCAGCGGGGGAGACGGCGGCGCGCATGTCGTCGGCACGGGTACTGGCTCCTGCGGATAGGACTCGCAAGGAGGCCCGAGGAACAACTGGCCGCTGGCGTGGCCGCCTGCGCTTATATCTGACACGCTTCCACGGCGGAAAATTGTTTCGGTATTGTTTCCGATACGCTAATCGTGGCTAATATTTGACGTCGGCGAGTTTGCGATAAATGCGACTTGCATGTCACTCATACGACGTCCCCGGACCCCTGTCCGTGTCATAACAATGAAATCTACATTGTTATCGTGGTGGTAATGAAAGACAGTGAGTTTTTTTGCGCACCCAAAACAGATCAAAGTTAAGAAATGTAACTTTCTTGTCCATTTTCTCAAATAACTTTTATAAATAAGAAATTTCATTGCATATTTTATAATTATATAATTTGATGTTTAAATATCTTTTATATGCTTACGCTGTCAGATAAATTGGCAACCTTCACCGGAACCACTAAATGGTATTCGTACATTATGTGTAACAAATTGAAGTAATTGTAAAACCTCAACAGAATGTTACGATGCATATAAAACTGCATTAAATATAAAAATATAATTATTTTAAATTTAATATTTTGAACGAAAGTCTATACATACTCTACAAATGATTTTTTTGCCCGCTATCAAATTATTTATCTAAAAGTATTCTAACTTCTCTTCAGGAGCTTGTCATTTAAACAAAATCCCGCGTTGCTCACCATTCGACACGTTCTTTCTCCCAAAGAAGCGAAAAGTATGTTGCATGAACCCGGTCGATGTTACATGTATTGTAACGGATCGAGCAAAGAGTTGCAAAAGAAACGGTTAATGATGAAAATGTATAAAAAACGCCACTGGATGGTGACATAATAAGTATCTATATGTTTAGCTTGAACACTTAGACTTCTATAAATCGTAGAAATGTTGCAAACACCGAGCGCAACTCCCGCACGCCGCTGCATCGGCTCCAGCAGACATAGCAGGTGAACCGACCGCAGCCTCAACAAACATCCGACATGCAGGTCGACGGACCGGATGGGTTCTCCATCACGTGACAGATTCTCCGACATATAAGTGTGCAAGTCAGCGACATGTAAGTATATATATGTACATAGAGTTGTTTATGTTTCTCTGCATCAGTTGTTTGTCTCAAAGACCAGCTCGCTCTCCTCGTCATTCTCTATTTTAGTATGACTTCCCTCGTTGAAAATGTTGGTGCCGCCATCGCCGAATAAAGTCATTTGCACCTGCACATAAGTTGAAACGAAGGAGATCTAAGATGCATTGTCCCCTTTGTAAGCTTATGTAAAATTATGTATCATTTAACGAATTACTTAAAATATTTATGTGAATACTTAGTCGAATTATTCTTTACGAATTGATGAATTCATCTAATTAATTCGTAATGTTGGCAGTATTTTCAGTTACCGGGTGTTTAGTATTGGCAACATTGTTGTATTCAGTAAGTGGATACAGGTTGGAGACCGATGGGCATTACTATTTTGGTAGTGGTAAAAGAAAGATGGAAGTCGAATTATCTTTGTAATAAGTATCTGAATTAAGAGAAATACACGAATATTTGATACGTGAGTGTTGGGTTTAATTATCGATGTTGCTGAAGTATTTAGTTTTACACCTTGAGGACTAAGACAGCATGGCTCGCAGCCGGTGACGGCACGCGCTCGGGTTCGGCGCAAGCCGCCGGCCGGAACTCGGCCGAGGCTGAACCGGTGGTAGCAGGAGTGGGCAGAGCGGGGGCGCGACTCTCGGGCAGAACAATAATCCGAATTACCCGCCACGGTGCAGCGGCGCTCCTTGCCTAACGGTTCTCCGGCTCTCGTTCATCACTGTCTTCTCTCCTATTAAATAAATATATAGAATGTAATTAAAAGAACATTTTGTAATTGGAATTCATTCATCGAGATATTTAGAAGAAATTTAAGAAAAAATACTTTTTGGTTTATACTTTTAGACAGCTAGAAATCATCATTATAAAGAATTTTTAAAATTGACATATTTCATAGTTTTAACAACAAAAAATAACTGTATTTTATTCTGTTTCTTGTTCCTGATCAAATTATTTTTATTTAGTTTGTAACCTTTATATAATATGGATATCGCATACCAATATACGAAAAAAAGAGGTAATTTTGGACGACAGCCGATGTTCTGCGAGCAGGGCCCGCAGGTTTGCGACAGCATCGCCCCCGACACCGCCGAGCGCAAGAATTACATTCTAAGAAATCCTGTGCACCAACCCACTCAGAACACACCGACTTTCTCCAAGGAGCACGTCAACACAATCCGGTGAGGCTTCAGCTGTACTTTTGATACTTCATTGAGTTTGATTTGCTATAGTGGTGGTCGCTGCTGCAGGGCCGACTACACGAGCTCGGGCGCCAACCACGCGGAAGGCGGCTGGCCGAAGGACGTGAACGTGGCCGACCCGGAAGCGACGCAGAGATATCGGCGGAAGATCGAAAAGGACGACAACTACATACATTGCGTGATGTCGCTCTCGCCGGTGAGCCCTGCACTGGAGGTCAGATCATTTATAATCCCGAGTAGGCGCTGTGCGTTGAGCGATGCCGTGCAGGGGCGCAGGCCGGATCGTAAGCACATAGTAAAATGATTTTGTTTAATTATTCTACAAGAAAATATATTACAGCAATTATTGTACTTCAATTAGGTTTCTCCTGAAAACTACAGCCGTACCATGTGTTTCGTCGCCAGGGAATGGAACACTACGTGCTACAAAACAACGCAGTCGACATGTATCGCTCGTATTACGCCGAAATGAAGACGGCGCCGGCGCCCGAGTGCAGCAGCGTGCGCACGGTGAACGTGTGCCGCGAACCGGCGCGGCCGCCGCGCTGCGTGCGCGCCCTGTGCTGGCAGCCCGACGGCGGCTCGCAGCTGGCGGCCGCGTACTTGCTGGTGGACTGGGACCGCCGGCCGAGGGCACCGGCGCACTCGCTGCTGTGGGACGTGCGGCGGCCGCAGGAGCCGCTGCTGTCGCTGGGCGCGCGCGACGACGCGTTGATGGACGTGGTGTATGCGTCGCGCGCGCCGCACACGCTGGCCGCCGCGCTGCTCAGCGGCCGCGTCGGTTTATGGGACGTGCGGGTCGGCGGCGAGCCCGTCGCGCTCAGCGCGCCCCACATCGCGCATCGAGACATGGCGCGCCGACTGCTCTTCATCAACTCCAAATCCGGGCAGGAGTTTTTCTCGAGCGGCTCCGACGGCGTCTGCAAGTGGTGGGACATGCGCAACCTCAACGAGGTCATGGACGAGATGATCATAGACTTGGTGAAGTCGTCTACGGAAGCCCAGAGCATGGCCACCGCTAACGGTGTCAGCGCTCTCGAATATGAGTACACCATCCCGAGTCGCTTCATGGTGGGTACAGATAACGGCCTCATCATCGGCGGCAATCGTAAAGGGAAGACGTCACTTGAAAAATTGCCAGCGAAGGTAATTAACTTACTTATACTGCAACACGTGTTTGTCTGTACAGGCGAAACTAATTCTCCTTCTGTAAGAAGTGTGCCTACTTCCAGCCGACTTTAGAAAAGCAGGAAGTAATCAATTTTGTCTATATTTATATGTCATCAGACGTGCTATGCGATACCTTGGCTGATTATGAACGAATAGACTGCAATGACAGCACTCGCTGTGTGGTAGACGCGCGCGCCGCAGCCGCCGGCTGCGCGTACCATCCCTGTCTACGTATCACATACTTATCAGATACTTCCTTTTTTATTGAACAATGCTCCACTCCTAGATGGGAAAATAGATATTGAAGGCCGTTGCTTCTCTGAAACTCTGTTTTAAATTCACTTGCGTTGTTCCACTAAATTGGCTTATTTTAGTCCATAGCAGTGGACATGATGTGACATACCACTTTCTAAGGGAACGTGCGAGAAGCAAAACACGGCATATATTTGTTAGCGGGTTCCAGCGTACTAGCACTAGCGGCACCGCTCCCAACCACTAACCTGTGGGTTTTGGGTTCGGCAATTTCGCTCGCAGGGTGCGCCGCGTGCAGCTGAGGTTGGCGTTAGAAGGAAGGCTTATTTCCCCTTACACTCTGGTTTTGTACAGATACATAATATTTATGTACATGCAAGCCTTCCTTAAATTCAGAAGCAAGAATGACTAGAATCATGGGAATAAACATACACACGTACGTAAAATCATGTAGTGACTTCTCCATTATATACTTCAGAGGATGAGAACAGTTCTCCAGCTCACAAGTAGCTGAGTTTTGAACATTACATATGCCGTCCGATAATAGCTTACACGAAGTTTTTACCCTCAATCTATTGGATCTGTAATTATGCAGATTATTATATTTAATGGCATCAAAGATTATAATCATACAGATCTGTATGACTTATCACAGAATATTCATTTATGTAAAAGTATATCAAAATCTGCAACGAAACGTTTACGCAATATCTTTTAGTTAAAATATATAATTCCAAAGAAAAAATAAATAATGAAAGAAAGATCTAAATACAACGAACAGTATGAGGCGCACCTGGGGCCGGTGTGGTCTCTCGAGCGGAACCCGGGCTTCCTCAAGAACTTCCTGTCGGTGGGCGACTGGACGGCGCGCGTCTGGAGCGAGGACTGCAAGGAGTCCGCTGTGCTGTGGACACCGCCCAACCGCCACCGGCTCACTGCCGGCGCCTGGAGCCCCACAAGGTCAGCCTTTTTATGCCCTTTCATTCAAATATTTTGAACTTATCCAACGCTAGTGCTATATGCAAAAAACAGTAAGTTTCAAAGAAGTGTGCGTTAAAAAATGGGAGGAGAGGACAGGAAAAGTTAATTCCTTTGTTTGAATGAACTTCCTTAACTTATAACATATTTGATAATATGCATAATAGTTTTAAACATATCATAGTCCTAGTTGCTATCCATCAGTATCTTTCCAAGCCCGAAATCAATCGCTAAGTTGGGATTGCCTCTCGTGATCGCAGGATATCGCTGATGGTGTTGACGCAGTGGAACGGCGTGCTGACGGTGTGGGACCTGCTGAGGCGCCAGCACCAGCCCGTGCTCAGCGCACAGATCTGTTCCGAGCCACTGCTCTGTGTGCGAATGCACGAGGCGGTACGTTACATCTACAAAAAAAATTACAATTTTTGGATAAAAATAAACATAGTTTAATTTCAAACAAATATGAAACTAAAGTCTTAATTACATGTATATTGATATCTTAGAGAGGCCGATATTTCTAACTTAATTGTTCCCACCCCCACGTGGGTTTGGCGGCCGCAAGAGCTCGTCATCAGTGTCAGCCTGCACCCACACCAACAATGTGGTGCAGTGCTGTAGCTAGCACACTGTCGAGGTAGCAGTTCTATGAGATGGAGTTATTATGTGAAACCGTTGTAACTTTTTATGTTTCTGTTCTTAAAATGTCATCTATTTAATGGTATTAAAACCAGACACATCAAAATAGAATAACACGTGAGATTTTACCGCAACTTTTTACTAGTAAAATACGAAAAAACTATCCCTGACCTAATAGAAACGAATTTTCAATCGGATCACACCTCTCTAAAGAGACTTGAAGAGAAAAACTTTATCTAAATACAAAATTCCATCTATATCGTTAGAGCCGTTTCCGGAAAAGAATGTGTATTTTATAAATAAAAATTGATAAATTTCTATCACTGACTAACAGTGGTGAGCCGAGCTGTACAACTATTGTTTTGCTGTTTTTAACACAAATCTCAGGAGCAGTAAATATTTGCAACAAACACATAACATTCTCCTTTAATTCTGGATGAGTTTTAATATTTTCTGTGACATCACACCGTATCAGTCACGGCGTCCAACTCATTCTCCGTTGTAACGCCACGCTGCGTGGAAATGTCAAATGTTAGGTGTGAACTAAACGTTGGGAGATTCGAAATCGTTCCGAACGATTCGCTTCATCCGTTTGATACTCGTATGACTTACTTTTAAATATGGTCTAGCTTAACTTTTTATTGTTCTCTACTCATAGCAAACGTGTATCGTATGCTTCAAAAATATATAACTGTTCTATTTAAGGGCGCTATGGCTGCATGTGGGAGCGAGAAGGGCAACATTTACCTCGAGGAGCTGTCACACAATATGACGCAGACTGATAAAAACGATAAATCCCTGCTTACTGCGGTGAGATATTTTGATGTCGACGCGTATTGTAACGGGGGTGTTTAAGTATTTTAATTTGTTTATTTTACTGTCGATTGATATATTTGTTCCCTGTTGATCTGATAGATGGCGCTAGTTGTATTTCACATCGCACCATCGTCTCGTTACTTCCATGTCGATATACCTGCTTTAAGCTGACCTAAAGTTGATCTTGTTATAGAGTTGTGTGAATAAAGATAAATAAAGGTGTAAAAAACGTGTGTGATTAACTTAGGCGTAAACATGGTCCTACGATCCGGATGAAGTGTAAGTAGTACAGTGCAGTGCAAATGTAAATGTGACACAAGTGACAATTAGTAATGACATATAATATCTTTTTCTCCAAAGGTCAACCTCTCCCGCGTGCTTTGATCTCTGCTGAATAACGAAGTATGCTCTAGCGACCCACTGATGGCGGAATAACCTGGATCTGAACACGCCCAACCCAAATATCACGAACTAGTGACGGAGAGCAGCATCACTAGTGCGATTGTCCCGGCACTGCGCGCACCAATCCATTTGCCCGGCGTAGTGAGCACGCACGGGGGAACCTTCCAAAATATGTATGCCGGCATTTTCTGGCGCTTTATTATTATATTATAATATTTTAGTATAGCGTTATAGAGTTTTCGTGTTTCTGTAATCAAAGCAGCTCGTGCAGTCACTCTTAGTCTCTCCTACGTCAGCATGTGTATTGTCCGTGCGGTGTCGCCGTATAGCAGATATTTATCTGCGTCTTCCTTCCCGTGGACGTGGTAAGAGGCGCCGGGTGGTGGTGTAGGCAGCGTCTCAGGTGTCTGATTCTGCGATCGTCAATCAGTTTGCCGAGTTTGACGCTTATGGCAAATCTTTCCGAAATTACAGTTTCTGTATTATAGCAGTGAACTGTTCAGATGTCGATGCGAACGATTTCTGCTTGGGAGCCGTCTGGGTCGCTACCTCTACCTCTTGCCGATTACTGGCGTCAATCAGCAGTGCAGCCACTGTTGTCTTCCGACTCGAAAGGTATAGAGAGTGTACCTACTCTCCACAGGATTGTATTGAAGCAGTTACCACCCGCCACTACGTAGACTGTTCTCACTCGTTTGTCGCCCTAATCCAGTAATAATGAACAGGTGTTGGAGCGAGAGAGCAAGCGCGAGCGCATCCTAGAGGCACGGCTCCGCGAGTTCCGGCTGCGGCAGCGGCAGCCGGAGCGCGGCGCGTCCGCCAGCGCGCTCGCCGCGCCGCAGCCCGACCTCGGCGCCGTCGCCGCGCAGTACGCGCTCGCCGTGCGCCGTGAGCTCGCCGCCCTGTAGCCGCGCCCAGCGCCCGCCCGCCCTCTGCATTCCGCCCTACACTACACACGCTCACACGCAAACATTCTCGTAAAACAATATCAAAAAATTTAGATATACTTTTAAAAATATTATTTAGATATATTTTCATTTACACTGATTTAACAATACATTTTTTTTATTACTTACAAGCAACACCATGTCACCTAATTTTAACTTTTATTTCTATATTTATTATTAAGTTATTATGTTAAATGATTTTATAAGTTTAGAAATAATTTTAATACTGTTCATAACTTTGATCATGAAAGCATATATTGCTATTTGATCTAGTGTTTTGATTAAATATTTTTAATTAAATAAAGGTATTTTTTTGTTGTATACTTAAAATTATGTTATACAACAGAGGTTACGGTGTGCGAACAGTATGTGAACGAAGCTGTGATCTCTGTTCGTGATGTTCGCCATTACGAGCGCGTTGTTCAAGTTCCCGGCGACGGGTGTTGTTGCTTTCTAACTTGATATACTCTGTAGATCATTTCGAAAGTTTGTAGGTTTCTTAATAAAATAAATTATCTTGTGCTTTAAAATCCCTACGGTGAAAGTCGTGTTATCTGTGCTAAATTCAGCACAATGTGTAAGCTCTTCAAGCTGGTAAATGTAAATTACTCAAAACTAAGCTTGAATAAAGCCTTTCGGTACTTTGCCTTGATTTTTTCGTCTCAGTGTCAATAATCCGGAAACCTTAAGGTTGCACTTACAGGTCGGACGACAATTATTCTCCACATGAAAATCAAAAATAAGTTCTTCAGTCTCCGGTAAGTAGTTAAGTAGCTTGTAAACGGCACTGCTGCAAAGTTCCCTCGGTACTCGAAACAATTCTGTAATGGGGCTCGTTTCACAACAATACACAAGAACGGCGACGTTTCCAAGATAAGTAATTATAGACCCGTGTCGATCCTCCCCGCACTTGGAAAGTTTTCGAAGCTTTTATGCGACGAAAAATGTATTGGCACGTTGAAGAACAATTCCATTCGGAACAACACGGGTTTTTGCCGAACAAGTCAACTGCATCTAACTTCATCGGATCTGTTACCGATATTGCTGAGGTTTTGGATGAGATATTGCGGAGAGGAATTACATGCTATATACAGATTTTGGGAAGGCTTTCGATTTAATAGGTAATTTCATTCTACTGAAAAGAATCTCAGAACTAGGAATTCATGGTTCATTGTTGCGTTGGTGCGAGTCGTACTTACAAAATAGGTAGTCATGATTCGAGGATATACTTCAAGAAGCAAAATGATACCAACTGGTGTACCGCAAAGCTCACACTTGGGTCCCTTGTTTTCATAATTTTTATAAATAACGACCAGAAAATTAACATGTCCATTTAAAATAAACGCAGATGATTTGAAATTATATAAACTTTACTGTACGAAATTAACAATTATGGAGATATCGCAAAACAAATTAAATTTAATGTAGTTAAATGCTAATACTTGAAATTCAAACTTGTCTTATTACGCAAGCTATTATCATTCTTAATACAGTGAACACACAGTGTGTTCACTGTATTAAGAATGAGCAAGCTATGTCTTTTAGCCAGTAATTTGTTATTAGACTGTAACTTATGAGCGTTACATTTCAGTTTGTGAACCTAATGTATAAAAAAAAATTGGACGGGTTCGTGCCGCGATGTTATTCTTAGACTGCTAGATTGCCTCCGAACACTTTCCTTCACTGCGTGATATATACTGCGACGTGATAAACTCAGCCCTTGAAGTTTTATATAATAATTTTGGTGGTTGAGGAACCGGGATTCTATCCCAGGTCACTCGCATACTTATAGTGAGCGTCCTCTCCGCTGAGCTAGCAGAGGTCAGTGCGCACCCTTTAACTTCACGGCATCTCTAAGCCATTAAAATACCCACACGTCTAAAATGTTAATAACGTTGTTGTGGCGTTGTTTAACAACAACCATAGTCCAAGTCTAACGTTCTTATGAATGGTACATCATACTGTTCCACGGAGTGTTATCTATATTTAAATCAACCGCGCACTCGGCGCGGGAATTGGGCTCGATATAGAACGCTTGGTTCGCTAAGTCGGTAGTTCGGCATGGACGTGCGAGCGCGCGGGCGGCCCGCTCTCCGCGACGCGTCGCCGGACCGCGGGGAGGCCGGAGCGCGGGGCGCGGGGGCGCGTGGCAGCGCGCGGACGGCGCGGCGCAAGCGGCACTGCGCGCGGTGTTCGAGTGGCTGGGCGGCGGGGAGCTGCGGCGCGCCGCGGCGGTGTGCCGCGCTTGGCGCCGCGCCGCAGCCGCGCCCGCGCTGTGGCGCCGCCTGCTGCTGCCGCGCGCCGCCGCCGCGCCCCGGCACCTGCGGGCGCTGCGCCGGGCCGCCGCCGCGGCGTATCTGCATTCCGGTAACGCCAGGCCCGTGGTTGAGATCGCTCAACAAATTAAATTATATTACCCACTATAGACACGAACGAACCTTATCGTTCACTATTTATTTAAATAATCAAGGAAAAATATAAATATACTCCTAGTGCAATAACTTATATATATAGATGTTAGTAATATTTTAAAACAATTATTTGATATTTGAAGATCACCTACAGCCGCCCGTTACCGCGTTACCTGACAGTGCGAGTGGCTATAAATTTCATTTCAGAGGCGAGTCAGGTAATAGCCTTGAAAACTGCAATATCTGGCGAAATAATCATTTCGAATGACACCAGACTACGTCACGGCTTGATTAGATGTAAAGTATAACTTAGGTGTGTAAAAATGAACTTTACAGAGTCATCGTGGTCGGGCTGGTCGTGGCGGCGCGAGTACTGGCTGGCGGCGGCGCGCTGGGCGCTGAGCGCGCGGCGGCCGGCGGCGCTGGGCGCGGCCGTCACGCACGCCGCGCTCAGCCACGCCGGCGACCGCCTCGCCGTCACTGCGGACGACGCCTCGCTCACGGTGCGCCGGCGGCCCCGCCAGCCGAGCTAGCACTGCATTGCAGACCCCCGGCGTCAGTCAAAAAGTCAAAAGGCAAAAGTCTCGACAAGACAGAAACTCGACTTAAAATGAGCTAGCATCACATGATTGTTGTACGAGTACAAAGTTATAAGTGGTAGAGCCAAGCGGCGGCTTTTGCTACTGTTCGAATGGGCCGGCGTGACCGACCGCGCAGAATACCGGCGTGAAGCAGAGGCACCTTGTGCTTCTACGTTTAGTTCAGTGAGTGGGGTAACCGGGAGCCCATCTTACTCATTCCATCACGGTCCGTTGAGTAACTACAAGCTATTGAAGGAACAGAAAAACATAATTACAAATTATATGTTTATTCATTTATTTATTCCATATATCAAAATTTACTATAATAAGAATCGTGGATTAAATATTTTAGGGATACGAATCTTCTCTTGTTTGTATGTCTTTAGACTTATTTATTGTAAAATAAACAGCCGCAGCACCGGAATAAATAATACCGACCAGAAGATAATCTGCCGTAGAACGTGAGTTCGTCGATACTCACATGCGCGATTGTTGTGTGTGTGCAGCTCCCTCCGGCCGCATACCGGTCTGGAGCGGTGCAGGGTGACGACAGCATCGTGCATCAATGGGAGTCCATTATGTTTTTGTGTGGTTTATTTAAAAACAAAATGTGAATTCTTGAGTTAACTTAACTTAATTTACTTAAATAATGGTAATTTGTTTTAATCTAAGCTCCGAACAAAGCACCACATCCATCGGATTCCAATAGATAAATTGGTAAAACTACTATTCAGATGCCGTGACGGTAGTATTCTCTGTGATGTAAAGAAGGATACCTAACTTACATATAGATTATATGTAAGTTAAGTATGCAAAAAATAAGCCGTCTTCAATGAATGTCATAAAATGAGAATTAAAATAAACATGGGCTACAACCCTACGTGTTCAGGTACAGGTAACAGTTTTGGAAGTCATTGGGCAGATTATCTACTGGGCAGAATTATTTGTTCCTGTGGCCGAAGACAGTCATACAGAAAGTAATGCGCTCGCGTAGATGTGGGAGCGGGGCGGCGAGGCGTGGCGCTGCGGCTGGCGGCGCAGCGAGCGCGCGCGCGGCTGGGCGGCGGCGGGCGCGGTGCGCTGGGCGCCCGGGGACGCGCGCCTGCTGCTGGCCGGCCCGCTGGCGCTCGCCGACCGCTGGGAGCTGCTCGTGCTTCGCTTCGATGGTAATTCCATACGTTATCCTCCCGATACTAGATTCAACGAAGTTGGTATGACTTTTATACTGCAATGGAATGACAAACGAGCTAACAGTTCAGCTGGTGTTATTAGGGTAATGCAGTCCATTGACACCTGCAAAAACATCTTTAATCGAAGTAAATGACTGATGTGTTACCCAGAGGACTATGAGGGAATGCTACGCCGGTTCTCTATGACCCCAACAGTGCATGCTCTGCTCAAGAGAACATGACGCGGGCGGACGATAAAGACAAATTAGTTTGATCGCAGAGTGCGGGCGCGGCGTGACCGAGGTGCGCGCGGAGAGCAGCGCGTGCGGCGGCAGCTGGGCTAGCGCGGCCGCCTTCGTGTCGCTGGTGCCGCGCCTGCTGGCGCCAGCGCGCGCCGTCACCACTGTGTGGCTCAATGCGGCCGAGCAGGTGCCGTTGCTCTCCTCCTCCCTCTCCCTCACCCGTGCACCGCCGCGTCCCCCCACCGCTGCACGCAACTCACAGTCCGCGTTTGGTCACAGAAGCTGCAGTCGGAGTACGCGGGTGTGACGGTGCCGGTACTGCGCATCTACAACGAGGCCTCTGCACACATCTCGTACGGAGTATATTTCATGTACTTTAGCTACTTAACCTTAAATTATAGCCACCAACAACTGGAAATGGTTCGAGTTCACCTTTATAGTCACGGTGGGTGAATAGTGTTAACGTAATAAAGCGTCATATGAACCACATTGTCTGAACCTATACGTAGATATAGAGGGAAGCCGTCGGCAGACGTCCGACACCTATGTGATGAGGAGACGTGGGAGATTCTCTTACGCCACCACCATAGGTCAAAATTACTCGATATCTATCTGTACATAAAAAAAAATTAACCTTAAATTTAGAGTGTAAGTTTATTTTATAATGTTAGCACCCACCGAGAAAGATTATTACGATATACTTCTCCTAAAGGAGTAAAATAGGAAATGCAAGACTATATGAAAATTCATCATTTTAGAAAGGTAATCAGTGAAAATTATTTGAAAATAGAGGAGTTAAAAAGAGATGAAAATTAGTACAGGAATCACATTATTTTTGTAGTTTTGGCTACCATAAAAATAGGTGTTTAAGAAATCAATCAAATCAATAAAAAGATGAATTAAGTTTGTATGTACATGTACCTCTCCCACAAGCAGGATGCTTTGCTTCAAGGTGCGTGGCGCGGCGTTCGCAGTAGCAGGCGCCTCGCACTTCAGACGCTGCAGAATCAGTCTGCTTCATTTCGGTCTGGTGTTTTTCTGGAGTGATATCCCGCCGTCTGTCGCCATTTTCATGGCTTTTTCCTTAATCCGTAGGAATGTATGCACAATAACCCATAAAGTTTCAGTAGTGGCCTCCTTACCAGATCTTGCTGCTACAATATTTCCCGATGTAAGAAACAACAAGGTGCTTATGTAATAAAGGAAAAATTGTGTTGCGTCTACTTTTATTAAAACACGTTGAAACATTGACCTCAGGCACGTGTTGGTGGCAGAGGTGCCCGAAGAGGAGTTGGAAAAGCTAGAGAAAGACGTTCTCACAAGAGGACATTTAAAATCAGATGATCGCTGGCTTCGGAGCGGCGACGGCGGCCCGGCGCCGGAGTACTGGCACGCGACCCTGCCGGTAACTATAACAACTCGATGGATTTCACAAGGCTGTTTTAAAAATAGTACACCCAATTTTTTCTTTAAATATTGAATGAATATTTAAACGTGCATATATATAGACCTAATTTCAAGATTTTACATCGTGTCGTATCTGACTAAATGTACTGCGGCAGATGGTCTAGCCTGCTGATTGAAGGCACACGCGTGTTCTTGTATAGGTTCTGTTTTCCTTTGAAAGCCTGCATTTAAAAATAGCAGGAAACTTTTTTTATGTGTTACTCTCTGTTAATGTGGATAAAGTTATTTTATTAATACGTGAACAAGGCAAATTATATTATGGTACCTTTTTTTAGTATTTATATACAGGTCAACAGAGCAACGAAACTGGAGGATTTGCGTACCGGGCTACGATGCATCGTTTTTTGCTGAGCTGGAGCCCTCCATTGCCGTCACTGATCAAAACCTGGCAGGTCGAGTTCGTTACATCATGCGCTAGAAAATATTTGTCGATGCACAACTCGAACGACTACCACGTGATACTATTCCCGCGTCGTGTGAGAATTCTGTGGCTTGAGATGTGATAGCGGCCAAAAACCTCCATGTTACGGTGGATTGAATGGTCTTCCAGGAAACGGAGCAGATGAGGAGGAGCAGAAACCCCGCTTGAGTGTCGATCATGACTTCCCTGAATACCCTTAAGCAAGCGGAATGGGGCTGTCGTGAGGGCTCTTAACCCAATGCTCGCACCCTATTTGGAATCTAACCGGAACCTTTGCGATACGGACCTTATTCTCTTAAGCACTGCATTGGCAGTACGCCGTATTGTTGGTGCCAGAATTCCCACGACTGGATGTGCTACTAGGCAAAGTAGCACTACCCCAGCGTGGAGGATGAGAATTGAGGACCGTATCGCAAGGGCAAGGGCAATAATGGGCCGAGAATGAAATATGGAAATCCCTCAGGTTCGTGCTGAATTCTCTGGTCACACGCTGGTGGCGGCGCTAGGTGCGGCGGGCGGCGAGCGGGGCGCGGCGTGCGCGCTGGGCGTGTGGCGGCTGCACGCACTGGCGCCGCCGCCGCTGCTGGCCGCCGCGCCGCTCGCCGAGCGCGTGCGTCGCCGGCGCGCGCCGCCGCCCGCTCCCGCCGAGCCCGCCGCGCCGCCGCCGAGCGAGGCCGACCTGCGCGCGCTCTGCACACCGCCCTTGGCTACGTGCCGCGTGTCCGGCAGGGTGCTCGGTCTAGAAATTCATCCTAAGTATGCTTCTCATTTCATGACTTTTGAAACAATATGCAGATACGTTTTATTTAATTTCGTACTATGATTAATAAATGCCTTAAAAACTACATTCACATAGATACATAATAATTGCCGGCAGCAATATTGTTTAAAGAATGTTGCGCATGCGTACTCATAAAAAAAAACAAAATTAATGAATTGTAGGTGCCAAGTGGCTTGTCTATTTACTGTTCGACTCAGCAGGTTTATTTTAAAATAAAAAAACAGCAATATTGAGTCCCTCGTTTGACGTTAAATAATAAGATGTTGTAACAACAACAGCGTGGCTTAGTGGATGACGAACTGGGTTATTAAACCATGAATACTGGGATTGAATCCCAGCCGACGTCAATATTTGTGTAACACTCAAAAATGTACACAGGCCGTGTTGTGTCGTATTGCGTTGCTTCCATTGTGATGGGTCCTCGTCGGAATTCCTTCCGGAGATTGTCATGAAATTTCTTAATTACTTAAAACTTGTATAGAAGTATAACAGTTTTAAATCTCTTAAAACTGTTATACTTCTTTCGTTCTTTAATGACACTGCATCCGACCCTTCCTCCGATCTCACACCGGAAGGTAAAGATAGGGCTGAGCCACTGTGAGTCCGGCGAGTCGGCAACTGCCGATGGTACTTCCATGTTGCCGCAGCGGTCGAGCTCAAGCAAGGGCACAGTGTGTAGAGCGTCGCGCGTGTGCCCACAGCGGAGGGTGCCTGTGGGCGAGCACGCGCGCGGGCGCCGACTGCGTGTCGCTGCCAGCGCTGCGCCCGCTGCTCCGCGTGTCGCCCGCGCCCGCGCCCGCGTCCCTAGCCGAGCTCCCGTACGCGGTGCAGCCCGCCGTCTCCGACGACTACATTGTGACGTGAGCATTATTTCAGTTTCATTAAATACCAACGTGCATTTGAAAATAATCTACGTCTTCATTTCATCGCGCAGGTGTTGTGATCGTCGTCTAGGTGAAGTCTCCTGGCCGCTGGATACCGGGGTAACAACAGTAACTACACGCAGGCAGTTTACAGAAGCCTCGTCGCCCCTGTTAACGACATAGAATGCCTCTAATCAGTATGGTTCACTATACCATTCAAGTCGGAATACAGCAGTGGTTGCACTGCACCTTAGCGCCAGAAATAGCTAAAAGTACCTATCCAGGTGGCTCCTATGCACAAAAGGGTCTAGTATCGTAGGTCTAGTGAATGTAGCTCATGATCGCGTCTTAGATGCTAAGTCTGTGGAACAACATCGCGAGCAAATATGATTGTGTCCGCCAGCTCATGGAGCAGCGTGGCGGATCCCGGCTCCGAAGACCCTGTCAAAGATGTCAAGAACGTGACATCAACGGGACGGGTATAGGGCTACAATTATTCTTGGCGACAATTAGACAAGCCGAAGTGGCTGCGTGGGTGTAGTGTCGACTAATTCGACATCATCGGGCACTTTGTGAACGTGTCTGCGCTCCGCCGGGCATCGGGAGGAGGTCAAGCGCAGGTAAGTTTCGTCTCCACTTACCAGCTGGTCTTTTTAGTTATATAACTGAATCTGTCTCTGCCGAGGGCCTTAGCAATAATTCGGATCCCGCAATAATTGATTGTCCCACGCGCACACACCACTAGTTTTACATTTCAAAAATTGCACGTTGTGCGCAGGCCGGCTGGCGACGGGTCCGGGCGCGTGCGCGTGTGGGCGGCGCGCAGCGGGGCGCGCGCGGTCGCGCTGCCGCACGACGCACCCCCCACCGCCGCGCTGCTGCACGCGCGCTCCTCTCAACTGCTCGTGCTTGCCGGGGATTCCCTCTACGTAACGTCTTTTATTCCCTCTCACTACACTTTATTCCTAGCACTTCTCAAATTATCATAGAAAAATAAAAAACTCTTTCGCTGTTATGGCCACTAATAATTATTAATTATACACTGTGTACCAGATGATGTAAGAAACATCGCCATTTCTTTGGCTGCAAGGAGGAATACACCATAACATACGTTTTCTGTACGCGATAGAGCCCAGCGGCGGCTTTAGCTTCTGCTCGCGTGGCCCGGCTCGACCGCGGCCTTGCAGAATATCTACCTCGATATTATATGTTGCGTCTGCTTTGTATGGAACTGGATATTAAACATGTCGTGAAGCTGACGCACGAAATAGCCGATATGATGAAGTTTCTTCACTTCTACCACGTGACACCAGCCGGGAAAAATTGCTTATTTTTTAGGAGATTTTTTTTTATTTTCTCTGCCGATCGTATAGCTAATACTGGGGTGGATAGAGGTAGGCATGTTTTGTCCTTTCGACCCACTGTTCTCCGGAGCTTATTTCGGATCACGTGACAGGTGGTGAGGCTATCTAACTGATAAAAAATAGAAATTTAACATACTTTATCAACATTAAACTATTTGAGTATATGGTCAGTTTGTCTACCAATTATTGTCACCGCCGCTTTACTTAAAACCTAAAAATAAAAATAATAATAAAAACCAGTTTAGGAACCAAGATATATGCTCTTACGATTTGTAACAAAATAGCGTATATCTTCAATTAACAATGAGCTGCTAGTAACATCGTCCAACTTTGGTCGGGCTTCTTTTAAAAAGGAAACATCAGTGTTGCTATTGTAAAACAAGAAAATACCGAGTATATTGAACTATTGCCATAATTATATTGAACGTAACCTTCATAATTGTAATTAATCTGTAGGAGTGTTAGTAATTATTGGGATCGAGTAAATCTTCTCCCATAGATTTATAAATGATTGGTGCTTTTCCGTGCACAGTAGGACTGGAGACAGTTCTAATGACTTTATTTAACAAGTGTGGTGTGTGGAGGTGCGTGTAGTGGGGTAGTGGACATCGGCTTGTGCGAGAGACAGAGATACGTGGCTATTCTGATAAAGTTAATGTCCCGCGTTGCGTTCCTCGCCGGGATTGCAGAGCCCGCAGCGTACCAAATTAACATTGAGATTCCATTGACCTAAAGAAACACTCACAACACAATTTTGTTATTTAAATTTTCAGGTCTGGACGTGTCCCGTGCAAGAAATTGAATCCATAGACGATTGCTGTTGAAACATTTTGAATATCACTGGCTGCGGTTACTTCGATTCGTTCAAAATATTTACAAACACTAAAAAAAAGCAAATCACGGGAACGTCAAGTGCGAGTGCGCGGCCATCGAGATCGCCGGCGCGGCCAACTCCTCCAGCGGGCTGCGGCGGCGGCGGCGGCGGGCTGCGGGCGGGTGGCGGCGGGCGGCGGCGGGTGGCGGGCGGCGGGCGTCGGGCGGCAGATAGTCCTCCGCTCGCGGGGCCGCGACACACACCGGCATGGCGTCACACAGACCTGCGCTACGACGGCTCGCCCGTCTTCTCCATACCGTAAGTTTGTCATTTAAATAAATACGTTAGCCGAAAGTCTTTAATGAATTCATTGGCGGTACAGACACGCCACGTCTGCGTGCGACCTCACATGTGAGCGCCAGCCGGGCTCGGCTTGCGGAAACGGAAGATCTGCCGATGCTCAGCGGTCTGAAGAGGCGGGTCGGCGCGCGCAGGCCCGCCGCTGTTGCGCTAGTGGGCTCGATGTTAACATATTCTAATTAATTTGTCGCCGTCGCACCGCTCCACACTTGGACAAAATATCACACGACTCTATTCATTGCGTGTGTACGTACACGTTCAGTCCGATGAAACTATTATTTACGGATTTCATCTCGTTTCATTTTCGTTTTTATATTCCCGCCGTTTCGAGTGCTTCACAGCTGCCGTGGTCGCGAGACGACTGAGGTGGCAGACGGCATATCTAAGACGGGCTACCTGCAGCTTTAATTATTAATTCACCGACTTTCCGCAACACAGTGCAGGTCGTCTCTCCGTCTTGTGCGGAGTTTGTTGTTTGTCGGTGCGAAGTAACCACCCGAGAACCGTTTCAACATCTGTCGCGTCCCGGTGTTGGGTACGCTGCGTCGACTAACATTTACGATTGGTCATAAAGCAGATGGGCGGCGGCGGTTCGAGCGGTTCTAGCGGGCCGGGCGCGTTGCCGCGGACATCGTGCGCAGGCGCGAAGACGCCGCCGTGCGCTCCACCGCCGCCGCCGCCCGCGCCGCCCGCCTGCCGCTCGGCGCGCCGCCCGGCGCTGAGCGGCGTGCGCGCCACGTGCCGCCCGCCGCCGCGCGCCGCGCGCCCGCCCTGCGCCGCGCCCGCGCCGCCCTGCGCGCTCACATGCGACCACCTGCCAACACAGGTCCGACGTTATTTGATGCATTACTTGATGCTATCGGTGCGTCTGTTACGGATCACTTCCTCGTTCCACATTGCCCTCGAGCCTTAGCGTGCTTCAGGTGACGATGTTACTTTAGATCGCATTGAACTCATTAACACTTTGTTTCCTAATTAGATTTAAGTTTAATTTTTGTAACGTATTCTTATATAATTATTACACGTAAAGGATTTTTCTCTTTACGAAGTATAAATATTAGACGGTATTAAGTAATATTAAATATTACTAAAGTTAAGTTCGTACAGCCAGACATCCCGAGAACCTGCTTTTTTAACGATATGTTTATTTTTCGTAGACCACCGAATCGCTTTCGGCGAAAAAAGATGTTCCGCCGATATCGCCGACGGACGGACGTTGTGGAGATACGTTGGATCGTGTCGCACAGCGTAATTTATCGGCAAAGCTTGCGCGGCGCCTCCATTACGAACGTGAGGTGAGCCTGCGTGCGGCCTGCGTCGCGCCGCCGCCGCCCGCCGCCTGCCGGCTCGGCGCCGAGCGCGAGCTGCTGCGCGCCACCGACGGCCGCGACTACGTCGTGCTGCCGCCGCGCGACCCCGACAGTCACAGTCACAGTCACACTCAACACAGAAATGACGCATCGCCGCAGACCGTTGCACTAGATCCGGCTGAAGGGTGCACAATTAGTCATTCCAATCACCTTGACCCTTGCGCACATCAACCTCGCATTTTACTGAGCATTGACCGCAGGGATCGCACTAAACCGTCTGCTTCAAATCTTACCCCTCGTCCTCTAAAACCTGTTTCCGATTCATCCGGTTGCAAATTTAATAATGATCAGACGCCTTCTGACTCAAAGGATGGTTTAAACCAAAAAAGTGCCGCGAAAGTCTCCATTCCTAAGAAAGAATGCAAGGAGAACGGTGCCGACAGGCTCACTGATTGGTGTACAGCTTCAATAAACATGGCTCCCGAGCCGGCTCGCTGCCGCCAACCGTCTCTAGTCGAGCGGTTGCGTCGGCGCTCGAGAAGCCTTCGCGACGGAGCCCGTGAATTACACACCGCGCCGCTGAGCTTAGTCAGGGGTGAAGGGGACCGGACCGAACAAAGTACGTTCAAAACAGACATAACGGCGGCTATAGCTAAAATTAATGCCGATACAGAGAAGTTAAATAAAATGCTCATTGAAAGGAACGAACTGAAAGAGGCAGGACGAGGGCGTACTGCAGGAGCAGAACAAACGGAAGAACCTACGGCGAGCGGAAGCCTCGAGATTCGCGTGCCGAGCGGCACGAGCGCCGTGCGCGTGCGCGTGATGCTGCGCGCCGCCTCGCCGCGCCTGGCCTCGCTGCGCCCCGCGCCCTGCTCCGCCCCCGCCCCCGGCACCCATGCCCCCAGTGACGCAATCACGCAATACGCTGACAAAAGCGACTCGTGGCTGTCTTTAAAGAATATCCAAAAGAAGCTATCGGGTTGTCGGAATGATTCAACGCCTTCAAAAAAGTCAAGTTCTCAAGAAGGTATATGTCCATCGCACACAAAAGAGACAAAACAAAATCTTGTCGAATCACCTTGCCAGCCGAAGCGACAATCAGAAGAATCACCTTGCGTGCGGAAACCGACCGACCCGGTGCCTCCGTGCGAGACGAAGCAGGAACCGAAAGCTTCCCCTGGCGACGTGAACCCGACGCCGGCTCCGCGGCGATGTTCGTCAGCTGCAGAGTTCTTACCTAATGCAATTTTCATTTAATTAAAAAAAAACTATAATAACGCCATTCCCGTGTGTGCCTGTGTTTTTAATAAACAACTTTTTCTAAAATAGTGTTACTTTGTAAAATTTGTCCCCATTTTCCTGTTATATAAGCGCATAAAGTGCGCCAGATTGTCTTCACAAAAGCGACCACGCACAGTAATTTTGATACGAACCATTTCTTTAGCCCTTTTCGCTTCTTGTCGCCTGGCTGTCGCAGTTACAGATGCGACGTCGATTAGGCCAATAGGTCGAAAAGAGGAAATATCAGTGTAGTCGTCTTTGTGGGGCTTAGGAATGATTTGATGAAAGCCTGTTTCCATATTTCAGGAAAATAAACGAGAGTGAGGCATCTATTCTTGACGGATGTAATCAGGTTTGGAAAACATTTCGCGAAGAATGAGCAAATATCGGACATTAGGCCGAAGGTTAGGTTAGGTTTTTTTTTAATAAAACTATGTCTCCATAGACTTTTTTGTCCGTGCCTTTTTTAGATTTGCCCTTATTATTTTTATTATTTATTGTTTTAACTTATTAGTCTTATTATATTAGTATAAACATGCTTATTGTTTTTTTTTACATTTGGTATACATTTTATTAATTATCTATAAAATCATAACTATATGATAATAACTATATTTATTAAGTAACAGTGCCGTACATTTTCATGTTACATTTTACGTTGTCAGGTTTTCCATGACCGCTAAGTCCCTATTTCTTATCGCCATTTTTAATTGTATTCTTTTATTTTGATGGTTGATGTAGCCATAGCTCTGTTATTCTGACTGTTCCGCATGTGAGTCCTTGGGCCTCATGGACTGTTAGGACGCGTGACCCGGCGCTCGGCCCGTACCCTATGTTCGTCAGGGATTCCTTTTCGGTTTGGGTGAACACCAGGTACAGTGTATCAGGGAGAGTGCTTGGTATATTTGCTCCTGTGTACCTTTCCCTTTTCAGTGAATGCACCGGAGACTTGGATGAGTATATGTCGCTGTAGATCTCGTTGAGGGCATACGCCACATCCATTGGGTTCCGGTGTGTACACAGAAGCTCCTGGCTTATCGTGGTTACCATTTTCCTCTTTGACACCGCAGGTAGATTCCGTGCTACTGCACTTGTAGTGTAGAGGAAGGCATCAAAAGTGCTCTTTGTTTTAGAGGTTTTGATGTTCCCTTGTTGAATTTTTGCCTTCTCTCTGGCCGTTTGTACCTGCAGTGCAGGTTACGTTAGGTTAGGTTAGGTTAGGTTAGGTTGGGTTGGGTTGGGTTAGGTTAGGTTTTTTTTTTTAATAAAACTATTTCTCCACAGACTATTTGTCCGTGCCTTTTTTAGATTTGATTTTTTTTATAATTGTAAGATTGTTTTTTTTTCCTTTATTATTTTTTTTTTTTATTGTTATCATTACTTAATTAATATCATTAGTTACTTAAAAGGTAAATTGAGGTTACATTATGCCTATTTTGTGTCCATTGGCATTGTCAGGTTTTCCATGACCGCTGAGTCCCTGTTCCTAATTGCCATTTTTAGGTTATATTCTCTGACTTTTGTTGTTGATGCAGCCATTGCTCTCTGAACCAGCCTCCCTGTTGCGTCGTCGCAGTCATCCGCGTAATAGATGCAGCTAACTGTGTGTCTGGACACCGCCACCACAGCATGCTGAACGCTGTCGTGCAGTTTCAGTTTTCTGCCACAGTTTTCATGACTACGACCGTCCCGGATGTGAGTCCTTGGGCCTCATGAACTGTTAGGAAGCGTGACCCGGCGCCCGACCCGTATCCTAAGTCAGAT